>LPNX011041995.1:404590-571861 GCA_001517045.1 Pseudotsuga menziesii | reverse complement strand
CTTATTTTCAAAAGTAATCATAATACTTACCCCACGATTTCCCGAGTGACCCGCAAGGGGAAAGAGATTCGTGGTAGGATTAATAAAAAAACCGCATTTGTGCAGTTGTGTTATTTTCTCATCTTTTGTTTATCAGCATTTTAAAATTAACCCCTCCTTGATTCCCCGATTGAGATCCACTTGGATCGAAAGAGGTTCTTGGAGGCCTTTCTTTTAAGCAAGAATACGTCCTTTAAAACTTATTAAAATTTACAAGACTCCAGTGTGTTTGCTCTGCACTTGGCTGCGGTTCGTCCGATCAGTCAAGCTGTATCAAAAGCACTTGGGTGACTAGCATAATTAGGACTCACCTTTCCCAATTAACAAACCATCAGGTGAAAATCCAACACCTCGATCAAACCTTTACGGTGGCAAAAATACCCAAAGGAAGCGGGAACCTACTGAAAAGTGACCTCGGGGCGCCGATATCTGTCACACCCTAACAGGTGCGTTACGAACACAGCCCCAGAGACTCCATTTCAGCCCACATATTCCTTGCGGGTAGCCGTATAGGCTTTGTTTTGGACATACTCCAAGTACTCTCGGGTATATCTGGAGTCCCCCTTAAGCCTAATTTAAACAACTCATACTCCATTTTTAACTTAAAACATACCAATATGCAATTGCAAAACATTTATTCTAGAGACATGCAAGCACACTGATCTCTTTTGACTCCATTATTAAGGCACTGGTCTTTTTTGCTTCATATTTATATTGTGTATCGATCTTGTGCTTTCGTGTGTATCTTTGTATCTTGTCATCTTGATTGTTTATAGTTAAAGTTTTCAAACTCCTAAAATAACTGATTCAGTACAACATCATTACACTAAGAAATCATCCTTAGTAACTTAATAGGGTCTACCCCCCTTGGCTTCGTTAGGAGTTGAGCCTAAACCGAGGAGTCAAGAACAAGGTGACAGCCTTGACTCGAGACTTGCCCCCAAGGACACACCGAGTGGCTTGAAGATTTCTGCCACGTGATCCAGGTGTGTGAAAAGGCGGCAACAGACTCTAATGGTGCCCTGCTTTTTATTGACAGGGACAATGTTCGATACCCATTCCATTAGAGGTATAGGATAAATAAACCCATCTTTCAGAAGTTTCTCAATTTCAGCTTTAATAGCTGTGGCCTTTTGAGGATGGACTTGCCTAAGTTTCAGCCTGACAGGTTTAGCCATGGGATAAGTTTTAATCTCGTGGACCACAATGGAAGGGTAAATCCCCGGCATCTCTTCATAAGACCAGGCAAAAATATCACAGAATTCCTTAAAAAGTGCCTTATATGCTTCAGATTCATCTGCCGAGCAGTTCTACCCAACATGAACATGCTCGATAACATCAGGCTTGAATGATATGTCAATCAGGTTCATTTGAGTAATGTTGCAAAGGTTTCCTTCAGAATTTGTATCTTGCAACAATATAGGACTTTGCAGAACATTGACAATATCAGTAGGAAACAAGGATGCAAAATCAGGGCTAACCGAACTGGTGTTGGGGAGGAACATGGATCTATGATGGTGATCCTCCCAAATGGGCTCATTCGTATTCATGATCTCTATAATGGATTCATTAGAAGGAAAAGTCTCAAAGAGATAATCTAGAACCAAAAGAGAAGGTTCTAACTAGTATGGTAAATGGTAAGGGTCCAAAGCCACTAGATGAAGGTCATCAGTGTGATCATCGGAAAAGGTTTGAATGGTGTCATACATAGCTTTGTGTGGACTCAACAACATTTTTTCCCTTAGGTTCATAATCAAATGAGGCAATCATATGGACTGTCGCAGTATCTGTGCTAAGCGAAGTGGATGGAAAAATCCCCATAAGGGATGAATCCTTCAACATGCCTAACCCAATTGACTAGTAAGGAGGAGGGGACTGGCCTAACATGGGGATGTTATTAGCCGTGGAGGAAGTAACATCTGGCATACAGAAATCAAACTGATCAACAATAACAATTCTCCCTAGATGCGGGAATTGGACTGTTCGAAACACTGTTGAAGCAACAACAGTCATGGAATAGAACCATTGCCTTCCTAGAAGGAGGTTGTAATCTAAAGGGGAATCTACCAATTCTACTTGGATGGAAACGGTTTTTCCCCCCCAGCTCAACTGCTAGGGCTGATATGAGACCATGGGGTTGGAAACCTCACCCGTCAAAGGATTTAAGAGTCGTAGGGGATGTGACAAGCTCGGGAGAGCCAAGAGCTTTCCAACAAGTCAGAGATAACATCGAGGTCAAAGCTCCTTCATCTAGTACCGTTTGAAAGACTTTCTTTCCCACTACTTTCGTAATGATCTGAAAAGAAAGTTTATGCGGTAATCTAGGTTTGTAGTTCTCAACATTGAAATGAATCAAGTTCGTGTTATCCAGGTCTAAAGCTCCTAATGCAGTCAACAAGTTATTGCATTGTGTGGCGCAACTTTGGAGCACTTCTAGGGTAGACATCACACAAGGTGCCTGAGTGAGATCTTCAACTACATTATAAAATTGAGCAGCTCAAGCATGAGGATTAAAGACAACCTTCCGAAGAGTACTCTTAGGTGGGCGCAAAATCATGTCAAGAGTAGGATTCTCGATAGATAAGGGGACAGTAGACAAGGATTCCAGAGAACTTGTTGCAGCTGCAACCGTTCTCCCTAACTTTCTTAAAAATTTTGGGCCCCTCCTCATTATTTAGAATTGCTTTGATTTCATTTGATCTATAAATGTTTGGTCTCGTTTTAACTTCGGTTGATTCTGAAGATGAATTTGCGGCTTGTTTTCAGAGGATGCTTGTGTGAAGATTTTGTTGTGGGTCGCGGGATTGAATTTGGATTGCTAGCCTGAAACTCATCAGATCAATTGCCCTTTGAACAAACCATTTTATCTGAGGTGAAACAGCTTGACCTTCGCTGATTTCGAGTTTTCTAACACTTAAGTTTTCTTATGATCGGGCATCATTTTATGTTGGATCGGAAGCTATAATCTTTTTCCCTTCTACCGTTGCGGCTGCCGAAGCTGTTTGGCGTCTGAAGTGCAGAATGTTCCCACTTCCGATTGGGAAGTTTCTCACCCGAGGTTCGCGCCTCTTAGTTTTCTTCCGTCGTTGCGGCTGGCGAAGTCGTTCATCTTCCGATGTCCAAACCTTTCCGATTTCCGATTTAAAGTTTTTCTGCTCAAAGGTCTCGCGTGGCTATAATATTTTTCCTTTTGCCGTTGCGGCTGTGAAAGTCCTTTAGCCTCCAAAGCTTAAAGCCGTCCAACTTCCGATTAAAGTTTCTCCTGCCCGTGTGAGGTGTCACGTTTACCCTTGTTTTTCCCGCTGTTGCGGCTAGGAAAGCCTTTTTCCGTCCGATGTCTTTTCCTTCCAATTGCCGGCTTTAAGTTTTTTCCGCCAAAGAGTTTCCTATTGATTGTCGTTGTCTAGTTTTGTCAAGCCCGCAGGAGGTGCACCTGGCCATTTCCTTGTGGAATAGTCGTTTCAATTGGTAGAGTTTGCTGCTTTGTTTTGTAACGCAGACCCACCAAATGATACTTGTTGATTGATTGCAGGTGGGTTTAGGAGATCGGTCAAACTACCATAGCGTGGAGGAAAACGGACCGTTTGGCAGAAGCAGAGAAAAGACAAAATAAATAGTGATAAAGGAGCAGTTCTGAAAGGTCCGGCAGTTACTTAGCCACTCATGGGCAAGCGTAGAAAAGATAAAGGAACATGAAGCGTTGAGGAGAAGGGAAAGCATTTGGGGGGGGCAACCCAAGCGGTCTGAAGTTGTAGTTTAAATATCTAAAAGTGAAACTGAGCTAGAGGACTTTTTCCATGGAAAAATTTGTAAACTATTTTGCTTGTAAGAGGAACTACTTCATTTTACAATCAGAAACTGCAACTTTTGCCTGCTGGAGAGAGCTAAATGTGGAATGTACCAATGTGAATAAATGAATAATGTTGAAGAGGAACTATTTCATTTTCAGCTGTGTTTCATTTACTGTGAGAGTATTTAACTTCCTGAACCTATGTTATTGTTGAATGTTCTTCAGTATCTTTTGGGATGTTTTTTTCTACTTTGAGTAATAAATGTTGTTCATAAAATAATTGGCTATCTGGTTGTTCAAATATCTGTAATTATTCATGTGTCTTGAAAGAAGTGTCAGCTAACTGTAACTCTTCATAACGCATGTACAAAATGTATTACTCACTTATGAATGATAATCTTTCTCCCTAGGGATAGTTTAGGTAGTTAGTTTCTTTTTCTTGTTGTCTATGATTGGGATGCTAGTGAGTCTAAGACAAGAGGTAAGAACCTGCGCACCACATTGTGACTACTCCTCACATCTTATCACCCTGCATGGTTAATTAGGCACTTGCATTTCATAATTTAAGTCAAAATACAAAAACTCGGTGGACCGGGCCGCAACCGGTAAAGCCTTTGTTTTGTTACTTGACCTACGGTAGCCGGACCGCAAACCGGATGGATTCCCTACACCAAACAGTCAACGAACTAGTTGGGAACGTTGACTGGGGAGAATCCCTTACTATTATTTCCTACGAATTTCGGGGCCTCAAAAGTTTTGGCGCTAGAAGGAGGGCCGCCAGTGTATGGATGGCCGAGGAAACCCGTTTTCCTGAGAATATTCCACCGGTAACAGTTCTGAAAGTAGTGGGTTTCATAATCCAATTTCGGAAGAAAGAGAACATCTATATTCTGTTGGCAACAAAATTGTTAATGATCTGAGAAGACACACCAGGGAATATGTAAAGAAGATTGGAGGATTGCCAATCATCCCTGAACTGCCCAGAAGAGATTATAAAAAGAAAGATCGCCCTGAAGCGAAAGGCTCAGTGTTGGTTGGGGACTGGGAAGAACTTGTAGAGACAGCCTTACAGGAAGTTGTGCTACCTTTGAATCAAGAAGGCCTAGAAACCCCTCACAGTTCCCCTGCTCACACTCCCGTTGGTTGACCTCCTCACTCTCCACCCAGACTCATGGCTGGCGTAAATGCAAACCAACCACCTAACCCACCAAATCTGCCACCTGCATGGAGAGCCAGATCACCATTAAACTTGACCCCTCCGTTACATGATTTGCCTCAATCCTTTGAAAAGTTGCTGCCTAAATTCAACCCCAATGAGAAGATACTAGTAAATGATCATCTGCAGAGTTTTTACTTGGCGATAGAAGGATTAAGGGCTGGGGAGCATGAAGATGTAGTATGCAGAATGTTCCCGCATACCCTTAAAGGAGATGCAGCATCATGGTTCTTTGGGTTGCCTGCTAACTCCATCCCTGATTGGGATACCTTCAAAAGAATTTTCAGAAGTAAGTATGCAACTCAGAAAACTCATGCAGCTCTCATGAAAGGGCTGTGCGCGTTGAAGAAAGAAAGAAAAGAAAAGGTGCACAGTTTCACACAAAGGTTTTCCGCCTATCTCAAGAATTTCTCTGAAACGGATAGGCCTTCAGACAAAGTTCTGATTGAATATTACACTTCAGCTTTAGGCCCTGATTTGGCCATGTTTGCCAAAGGTAGGGCCAAGCCTACTTTGACGGAAACTTATGAAGAAGCAGAAGTGGTGGAAGCTGAAAGAGAGAGCATTGAAGACTATCCAGAGCAGTCAGGAGAGAAAGGTGCGGGAAGAAAAGCCTTATTGTTTACTAAGCCTAAGGAAGAAAAGTCGCCAGATTTGGAAAATATGGCCAAAATGATGCAGAAGCTTTCCAACAAAATCATTGATATGGAGAAAGAAAAGGAAGCACAAAAGTTTTATAATCCATACTATAAGAAAAAAGAAGATAACCATCAGTCTCATCCTCCTCCTCACAATACTGCATCTATGAATTTAACAGAGGTAGGCTTGGACAATTTTTGCACGTTCCACCAACAGCCACACTATGAAAAGAATTGTCCTCAATGGATTAATTCGATGACGTTGGTCATGAATCAACTGTTAGATTCTAGATTAACAGAAGAAGGAGATGAAGAAAGAAAAGAGAGTTCTACTTCTACTTCGACCAATGAACAGGAAGAGGAAACCATGGCTTTATGGAATTTTGTCTCTTTATTTGATGCTGAAGAGGAAAAGACTCAGGGTTAAAAAGACGTTATGGAAACCAACGTAGCCACAAGGAGCCAAGGGACGGTTAAGGAAGACAGTCTTATACTCCCAAAGATTAAGATGCTGCAAAGAAATGTTAAGAAGAAATTTCAAAATAAATCCTTGGCTGATAAGATTCCAGAATTCACCATTACCAGCCAAGATCCTGGGCAGAATGAGGTGCGGTCCAAGCCAAGTGAAGAAAATGCTGGTAAACCCCATCCCATTGAGCAGCCGATGGATTATGACATAGTGGAGGATTTAAAGAAGGTGAAAGCAAATGTGCCACTATTTGAAATGTGTAAAGTGCCGCAGCAAAAGGAGAGACTGTTGAAAGCACTTAAAGCGTCGAATGAGAAGATTCCCGCCAACAATCAACCTTAGGAAGAAGAATAAATTGGAGAAACCAGCGTTGGAGGTAAGTCTAAAAGAAAACATCCACCTTTCCTCCTCACGTTTGAAATTTTCAATCATAATGTACATAACTGCTTGGTAGATTCAGGGGCATCGGTAAATGTTATGCCCATATCATTCTGTAAAAAGATCAATGGGAAGCCTAGGCCATCCACATGGAGAGTGGTTCGACTGGATAGAACGGATGTAAAGGTGATTGGTGAGCTGGAAGATGTCTTAGTCTGTCTGGCCTCCAATGACAAAGTTTGCCAAGTTATTAACATCGTGGTGGCTAATATACCAGATGCTTACGGTCTTGTCCTGAGCAGAGATTGGTCGGCCAAATTAAATGGATATTTCACCTCATATTGGTCGCATCTGTGGTTGCCATACAAAGGGAGTCCAAACCATATTAAGATTTTAAGAGAACCTCACATGAAGTACAATGTTACTCAACTGGAGGAGAAGAATGTACCAGTAGATTCTGTATTGGGAAACTATTTTATTGAGTTAGAACCAGGGAATTATCAAGCAGAAGAAGCTAGCAACACATCTGACACCCAGCCTGATCTCCTTCGATTCTCACAGGCTGATGAGATTGACTGTAATATAGTAAGCCTAGCAGTAGGAGTAGATTCACCTTCAGTAGGTAGTGATTTTTGGATTTTTTTTTTTGATGGCTCTAAGACATTAGAAGGGTCAGGGGCTGGCTGTGTCTTGATCGACCCACAGAAGAATAAACATTTCCTTTCATGTAGATTAGAGTTTGAGTGTACTAATAATACAGCTGAATACAAAGCACTGATGCAGGGACTCAAGAAGGAAATTGAATTAAAGGTAAGTAATCTAAAAGTTTTTGGGGATTCTAAAATCATTGTGAAACAAATCCGGAATCAGATACATTGTGTTTCTCCTCACTTAAAGGCTTACCAGAATGAGGTATGGGATTTACTTATATATTTTAATGCATTCAACATTATTTCAATTCCAAGAATTAAAAACACAGCTGCTGATTTGTTGGCCACATCCGCCGCTAGGCTCGTACTCACTAATAATTGATGTTCTGTCGAACTGCTTTTTAGGCCCTCAGTACCGGATATGATCACCAACTTGCGAGTGTTCGACGATGATCAGCAAATAATAGAATGCTTGACAAATGACGAGGTTTTTAAAGGAGCCATTATAGATGATGAGGAACATCAAGCCGAGATGAAATTTGACAATTTCATTCCTAAAGGTGTCAGAACATTAGAAAGAATGTTCGACTTAAATGAAAAGTTCAGAAGACCAGCCAACATTAAGACCCATAGCTCATCTCTACAGTTCGAGCTGATAAATTTAGGGACTGAGACGAATCCCAAATTTGTGAATCTCGGCAAGTGTTGTTTACCAGCATAAAGAGACAAATTCATCAGTCTATTTAAACAATATAAATATGTGTTCGCATGGATGTACGAATATTTGAAGACATACGATACCAGCATCATTAAGCACATTGTTCCCATCAAAGCCGGAGTCAAGCCGTATCAGCAGCCTTTGAGAAAAATGCATCCAAAGTTGGAACCATTGATTCAAAGTGAAGTGAAGAAATTATTGGATGCTAGAATCATTTTCAAAGTCAGACACTCTGAGTGGGTGTCAAATATGGTACCAGTAAGAAAAAAGTCTGGAGAAATCAGACTCTGCCTAGATTTCAGGAATCTAAACCGCGCTTCTGATAAAGATAACTACCCTGTGCCATCCATGGAGAAATTGCTGCAGATGGTCTCTGGTTTTGAACTGTTTTCATTATTAGATGGTTTCTTTGGCTACAATCAAATGTTAGTAGCCAAAGAAGACAGATTAAAGACAACATTTAGGACCAAATGGTGAACCTTTGCCTACAGAAGGATTCCTTTTGGGCTTATAAATGCGGGAGCAACATTTCAGAGAGCTATGGACATAGCTTTCCGTGGATTGATCGGCCGTAGCGTTGTAGTGTACTTGGACGATATTACGATATTCTCAAAAAAAAGAGGAGAGCACGCATTTCACTTAAGGCAGATTTTTGAATGCTGTCGGAAGTATGGCATCTCACTCAATCCTAAGAAATGTGTGTTCGCTGTCACAGAAGGCAAGTTGCTGGGTCATATAGTGTCAAAGCAAGGGATCTCCATTGATCCAGAAAGAATTAAGGCTATTGAACAAATCCCCTTGCCCCATAATAAAAAGGGGATGCAATCATTCATGGGAACCATAAATTTCGTACGCATGTTTGTGCCTGATTTCGCTCAGACTGTTAAGCCGCTGCAGCAGATGGTCAAGCAGAATGCACAATTCAAGTGGTCTGAAATTGAGAAGAATGCTTTCAGCAAAATTAAAACTGCCGTGGCACACACACCCTCCTTGAAAATCCCAGTCTTTGATAAAGACTTTATTCTGTATACATTCGCATCCGATGATTCACTGGCAGCCGTGCTCACCCAAAAGGAAGAAGGGGGGGATGAATTCCTAATCTCCTTTATGAGTACTGGTCTACAAGGGGCTGAATTGAACTACCTAGCTGTTGATAAAGAAGCTTACACAGTATTCAAAGTAGTAAAGCAATTCAGGCCTTATATTTTGAAGAATCGAACCAAGGTAATAGTCCCCTACCCAGCTGTAAGATCCCTTCTCATACAGAAAGAGGTAGGAGAAAGAAGGGGCAACTGGGTAACAACTCTTCAAGAGTATGACCTTGAATTCAAGCCAGCCTCCATAGTTAAAGGTCAAGGGTTGTGCAAATTGATGACTAAAAGTGGGAACAATGAAGAACAAGCCTGGGAGGATGAGGCCGAATTACATGTAATGGATGTATGCCCTCTATTTATAGCTCTCGAGTCTTGGTATAGAGACCTTGTGCACTACCTGCAGGCAGGGCTGTTACCAGAACATTGGAATTCCAAGCAAAGAAGAGTGCTACGTCTTAAATTAGCATCTTATCAAATTGTGGAAGGAATATTATTCAGAAAGAATTACGACGGGGTTCTTCTCAGATGCTTAGAAAAGGAACACGCGAAGAAAGTGATGGCAGAATTGCATGATGGTCCCGCTGGAGGACATTACTCAAGGGATACCACAACCCAAAAAATCCTCAGGGCAAGTTACTACTGGCCTACGCTCTTTAGAGATGCACACGCACATGTCAGGAAGTGTGATATTTGCCAAAGGTGTAGTGGGAGACAGCCTAAAGCAGCAGCACCTCTAAAGCCTGTGATGATCACTGAGCCTTTTGAGCAATGGGGGTTGGACATTATTGGAGAAATAAAACCGAACTCCTCTTTGCAACACAAGTACATTCTGAATGCTACTGATTATTTCACTTGCTGGGTAGAAGCTATCCCGCTACGCAAGATAAACGAAGACGAAGTCATCAGCTTCCTGCAAGATCATATCATGACCAGGTTTGGAGTTCCAGTTTCGTTAGTCTTTGATAATGCTAAATACTTTTCATCAATTAAATTGACTGCATTTGCTCATGATAAAGGGATAAAATTGCATTATTCTGCTAATTATTATCCACAAGGAAATGGCCTGGATGAATCCTCTAACAAAAATCTGATTAGAATTTTAAAGAAGACTGTGGTAGAAAACTAGAGGACTTGGCACTCAGCATTACCAAATGCCCTTTGGGCCGATAGAGTCACCCCGAAGTCTGCGATTGGAGTGTCTCCATATACCCTTGTCTATGGTAAAGAAGCCATCCTTCCTCCCAATATCATGCTACCATCTTCCATACTAGCTCAAGAGTCCAGAGGGTCAGATGATGAAGTTTTACAGATAAGAATGTATAATCTCCTGAAAGCAGAAGAGGCTAGATCTAAAGCCAAAGAACGCTTTAAGCAACATCAAGAGTCAGTTAAGAGATGGTTTGACAAGCATAAAGCTGGGACAAAAGACTTTGAAGTAGGAGACTTAGTCCTCAAATGGGACCACCCCCATGATGAGAAAGGAAAGCATACCAAATTCTAGCAGTTGTGGGTAGGCCCTTTTCAGATTGCAGCAAAGCTTGGCCCTTCTACTTACAAGCTGCAGGATCTGCAGGGGTGGGAAGAGAACCTACCAGTAAATGGTTTGGTTCTCAAGCCTTATTTTTCCTGAGCTTGTTTGATTTCTTCTGTCTTGTATATGAATAATTCATCTGGCTATCTTTTGAGTCATGTTTTTCAGTTTGCTTTAGTTTGAGATTTCTTGTTTTCAATAAAGGGGACGAACCCGCGGTTGCATGGGGTGCATCAAATTTTTTGGGAGTGATAAACCATTCAGTGATCAGACTGTGGGTTGTTTTTTGTATAAAATAATTTCTTTCGGTTTGGTCGTTTTCTTGAATAAGTCTGTGTGCATTGAAGTCCTGCTTAATCCCTGTGAAATAAATCAGATTCAAAGAGTCTGGAATATTATGATGGGGCTCCATCCACGTCACACTTAAACTGTTCTAAGGAGCGACAGCAGAGGACCCATGGAAAGGAGCAAGGTGAATAGTATATTAAATATAAATGATCCCATGCCAAGAAACGAATGCCAAAAAGGCAAATAAAGAGTCAAAAAATCCTATGAAAGCATCATAAATCAAAGCAGATGCTGAATCATCAGTACTAAACTGCCAAAAGATCCTCTCCGTCCGTGAGCTGAAACTTGAAGCACACCTCTCACACAAAAGGAAAATATGGGATAGAGGATCTTGAATTAAAATTTAGTAAGAAAAGCATGCAGGAGAACTCATAAGAAAAGGGACAAAAAATCCAAAAGCACAAAAAATGTGCTAAAATGGCATGGGAACGAGGAACAAACGAATATTTCTGTTTACCATATGCTACAATCCTGTGGTGTCCAAGCTATCAGCTACCTGAAGACAGAGGTAATAATGATACTCATATTTTTGCCTCAACAGAGTTATCTAGACTTCAAAATCTTGGTTTCCACTCTCCCAAATTGGACTGTCATCAATGATTAAGGGTACACACTTCTGTCATTTGAGAAATCCATATGGATGGAAGAATTCAACAAATGCATTCATTGTTAAATAGTCTGTCACTCAAGATAAATCACCTAGAGATCTAGGTTCACCAGGTAATCGCCAATTGTTGCAGCTGCAACCGTTCTCCCTAAATTTCTTAAAATTTTTGGGCCCCTCCTCATTATTTAGAATTGCTTTGATTTCATTTGATCCATAAATGTTTGGTCTCTTTTTAACTTTGGTTGATTCTGAAGATGAATTTGCGGCTTGTTTTCAGAGGATGCTTGTGTTAAGATTTTGTTGTGGGTCGCGGTATTGAATTTGGATTGCTAGCCTAAAAATCATCAAATCAATTGCCCTTTGAACAAACCATTGTCTCTGAGGTGAAACAGTTTGACCTTCGTTGATTTCGAGTTTTCCAACACTTAAGTTTTCTTATGATCGGGCATCATTTTATGTTGGATCGGAAGCTATAATATTTTTCCCTTCCGCCGTTGTGGCTGCCGAAGCTGTTTGGCGTCCGAAGTGCAGAATGTTCCCGCTTCCGATTGGGAAGTTTCTCACCCGAGGGTCGCGCCTCTTAGTTTTCTTCCGCCGTTGCGGCTGGCAAAGTCATTCGTCTTCCGATGTCCAAACCTTTCCGATTTTCGATTTAAAGTTTTTCCACTCACAGGTCTCGCATGGCTATAATCTTTTTCCTTCCGCCGTTGCGGCTGTGAAAGTCCTTTAGCCTCCGAAGCTTAAAGCCGTCTGAATTCCGATTTAAGTTTCTCCTGCCCGCGTGAGGTGTCGCGTTTACCCTTGTTTTTCCCGCCATTGTGGCTAGGAAATCCTTTTTCCGTCCGATGTCTTTTCCTTCCGATTGCCGGCTTTAAGTTTTTTCTGCCAAAGAGTTTCCTGTTAATCGTCGTTGTCTAGTTTTGTCAAGCCCGCAGGAGGTGCACCTGGCCATTTCCTTGTGGAATAGTCGTTTCAATTGGTAGAGTTTGCTGCTTTGTTTTGTAATGTAGACCCACCAAATGATACTTGTTGATTGATTGAAAAAAGGGTGGGTTTAGGAGATCGGTCAAACTACCATAGCGTGGAGGAAAACGGACTGTTTGGCAGAAGCAGGGAAAATACAAAATAAATGGTGACAAAGGAGCAGTTTTGAAAGGTTCGGCAGTTACTTAGCCACTCATGGGCAAGCGTAGAAAAGATAAAGGAACATGAAGCATTGAGGAGAAGGCAAAGCGTTTGGAGGGGGCAACCCAAGCGGTCTGAAGTTGTAGTTTAAATATCTGAAAGTGAAACCGAGCTAGAGGACTTTTTCCCTGGAAAAATTTGTAAACTATTTTGCTTGTAAGAGGAACTACTTTGTTTTACAATCAGAAACTACAACTTTTTCCTACTGGAGAGAGCTAAATGTGGAATGTACCAATGCGAATAAATGAATAATGTTGAAGAGGAACAATTTCGTTTTCAGCTGTGTTTCATTTACTGTGAGAGTATTTAACTTCCTGAACCTATGTTCTTGTTGAATGTTCTTCAGTATCTTTTGGGATGTTTTTTTTCCACTATGAGTAATAAATGTTGTTCATAAAATAATCAGCTATCTGGTTGTTCAAATATCTGTAATTATTCGTGTGTCTTGAAAGAAGTGTCAGCTAACTGTAACTCTTCATAACGCATGTACAAAATGTATTACTCACTTATGAATGATAATCCTGCTCCCTAGGGATAGTTTAGGTAGTTATTTTCTTTTTCTTGTTGTCTGTGATTGGGATGCTAGGGAGTCTAAGACGAGAGGTAAGAACCTGCGCACCACATTGTGATTGCTCCTCGCATGTTATCACCCTGCATGGTTAATTAGGCACTTGCATTTCATAATTTAAGTGAAAATACAAAAACTCGGTGGACCGGGCCGCAACCAGTAAAGCCTTTGTTTTGTTACTTGACCTACAATAGCCGGACCACAAACCGGACGGATTCCCTACACCAAACAGTCAACGACCTAGTTGGGAATGTTGACTGGGGAGAATCCCTTACTGTTGTTGCCTGCGAATTTCTGGGCCTCAACAGAACTAGTAGAGAGAACTTTCCCTGAAGAAGATTGATCTTCTTTCTTATCTACAGGTTTATCATAATTCTGACTTTGAGTTTGCAGATGGATGGTATCTGAGGACATCATATGAATTTCCTTTGATGAACTAGAGTTACCCTGATTAGACATATGGTCTATCAGTTGTTGTTGAGAGGGAAAATGATCTGTAAGTACTGCAGGTGTAGGATTGGACTTTAAAAACTGGGAGATTTCGTCCCGATGAGGACACTCCTTTGAAAAGTGGTCACCACCACATAGAAAACAGGGATATTTTACCTTCCTTTTCCATTTTTCATTATCACTGTTGGTTGTTCATGGAGTCTCCTGTTGGTTTCCAGGTTTTTTATTTCTATTTTTACCTTTCTTTTTATTACCCGAGGTTTGCGTACTTTGAATAGAATTGACCTCGGCGGAAACCTTAGGAGTCGAAGGAGTAGGGGTGGTCGTTTGGTTTTTCTTGGCATGTTTCACTTTGGATGAGGACTGGATTGAACCAACAATCCCATCAACAAGTACTTTTGCTGGTGGCTTGGAAGGATCAGTGCTGGGGTGAGGAGTTTGAGGAATTAGGTCATAAAGAGTTCCAAACTGGGAATAGACCAAGTCTAGGTATTGATCCCGACTAATCTCCTACTCTTTGGTAATGGCACCGCCCATAGCCACATCTCGGGAAATAGGAGGCAACAAGGATTTAGTGAACCAATCAACTAGTAACCGATCCAGAATAGGGGCCTTAATAAGCCTTCTTTGCCTTCTCCACTCATGAATATGATAGAAATGTGGGTGGAGGTGTTCTGCCACAGAGAAGTTAAAAGATCAATGCCCGTTTCATAATGAATAGGGAGCTGAAAGTGTGTAAGAAACATGGTTTCCAATGAGCCAAAATCCACAAACGAATGTTGTGGGAGTTCAATGTACCACTTCATGGCCGTGCTGATCAAAGTTCGATGAAAGAGTCGTAACCGAATGGAGTCATCCATGAGGGAGTTCAAAGAACACCATAAATGGAATGTCATAACATGGTTTTTCGGATCGTCTCCCTGCTTCCCATCGAATTTCAGAATGTCCGATGGTAACTTTACTGGAATGGGAGGCCATGAGGGATTATGTCAAATGTGGTCATTGATCAACTTGGACAAATCAGGTAAGTCCAAAGTTGCTAGGAAAGGTAACAGCAAGGTGTTCCACTGGTCTGAATGGTTCAGATCCAGAACAAATAGAGGATAGAGGTTGAAGACTCTCCCTAGATGCCATATATACCTGGAATGTAATGCTTCGATTGTTACCCTATGTACCTGCAATAAGCTTCAACACACAAACATATCGAAACCACCAGAATATAATATACTAATCTATGTTAGTGACTAAGGAATCTAACAACATACATGTGAAATCATATAACAACAATATATGTGGGACAAAAACCAACTTGCATTAAAGAAATATGAAGAAGTTTACAACCAAGCCTTAGTGTTGACATGCATCTCCATGAAACCAAGCATTATCATCCCCAAAAGCCCCGACTCTAGCTCTCTATACTCTCCCAAATTATCTTGGGCCAAGTGATCAATCCAATAGCATAACAATACCTTAAGAGTTCTCCCCCTCAACCATGACCATAAGCTTGTATTTATAAGGCTTAATGGATAGGGTAGGTTGAGAGATTAGTGGGTGAGGTGGCCTCTAAGATCCTAGGATGAGGGATCTTGAGCTCAACTAACCCACAATAGTAGGGATAAGGGAGGAGACGAGGCTTATCATCTAGAAGCCTCAAGAAACTTCTCTTTTTCCCTTTTTACCCAGGGTACCGCGTTTCTCCTTCAATGACACAGCGGTTCTGGTAATGACCACTTATGGGAAATAGGGGATGGGCGGTGCAAACAAGGGTACTGCTTCTGGATAAAGGGGAAAGCATGGTGCTAGGAATTTTCATAGAAGATTGATGATAACCATGAGTTTCCACTCCAAGAGCTGGGATTCAGGGCAAGTAGGTATGTCAAAGTTCTTATCACATGATGGTGACAGGATTTTGGTATAACACTTTGCAAAACATATCTCCACTTTGATCCACTTGTCTCCTTGGTTTCAATGATTTTTAAATGAGAGAGATGTTGGGATACCAATAATTCAATGTAATTCTTGAAAGAAGGAGTTTGCAAAAGACCTCAATGGGGGACTACAAATTTAGAGAAACCTTCAAAGGGGCACTACATGTTTGCAAAAGCTATAAATAGGTTTGAATAGACTTTACTACCTATGACATAACCATATGGGGTGTTGTCTTTTGCTCATATTTTCTACAACCTATCCTTACAAGTCTTTTGTCAATTGCTATATTATATTATAGTTAAACAACTCGACAACCAAAGTGTTTTTTCAAAATTCTTGCAACCATTCTTTACATGTTCTGGAACAACTTTAGTCATTTACAACTTAACACCCATATGTGTTCTTCCTTATAACTTTCTTATAGAGCATAAAGAGATTTCAGGATCATTATAAAATTGAATTACGTATAACTCAACAGCTTCCCATTACTGAGACTACATCATCCAACTCATTCCTTTGTAAAAGAATGCAAAAGAGGCCTCAAATAATTGCATAATAATATTTCATTGGATTCCATTAAGAAATATCTCCATTCATTACATGACTTGTTCTTAATTGCCTCCAAGTCAAGATGTATCACAATGATGTGATAATTTCCACTAAAGATACTTAGACTATGTTGTAATAGGATCTATCATAAGGAATGACAAGCTTGCCATGTTGGGGATAATCGAACTCCTCCTTAGAATACTCCAACAATGACTTAAATACTAGGTAGTTAAAGTATGTTGCATACACGATGAAATGGCTACTACATCATTTCCTGATGTACATCAGTAGGTTCCCTAGTCGATAACTCATTTAAGCATGTCATATGATTCCTTGGTCGTAGGTGATGTTATAATTTTCATGGTTATACAGGATATTAAAACATTTAGCATCATAACATCATAACCATATGCAAATGATCTCTGAAATAAAGACAAGCACACCCACACAAAAGAACACCGAGATTTATCATGGGAAACCCTCATGGGGGAGAAAACCAAGCAAAACTTCCTTGATATAGAATTCAACCAAGTGCAGTGTAAGAGCCCAAGACGAAAAATAGAAGCTCCCTTTCTGCAATAGGCTGCTTCTCTCTCTCTATCTCTTGTGAAATTCTTGAGTGAGAAGTGTGTACAAATGAGGGAGGTGCATCACATATTTATATTCATTAGGTGAGTGACTCAATTACCTAACTAGATTGGCCAGGTTCTCTAATTAGGGATGACCTACCTAAGAAGACTTAAAATATCATTTATTAAATAGTTTTTTGGGTATTATTGCCCCAAGTTACAATGGAGGTTTTACCTCATGAACAATTACATCAAGGACATCTTTGAACGAAGTAATAAGACCTCTGAAGGAGGAATACAATAAAAGTACAATAGAATATATTCCGAAGTTACATTTCTTTCAACACTCCCTCTTAACAAGGAAGTTATTCTACATCATCAGCAACAACAACAACAACAAATGTACAACTGACTGGTGAATATACATGTCATAGGAATTTTTGAACAAAACCAACATCATGTGTTTGGAACAACATCAACATGGGACATCCTGATCAACATCAGCATGGAGCATCATCATGGAGCATCATCATCATAGAGCATCATCATTACGAAGCATTGTCATCATGGAATATCATCTTCATGGAGCATCATCATCGTGGAACATCATCACTGAGCATCATCATCATGGGCCATCATCATCATGGAACATCATCATCATGGAGCATCATCATTGTGGAACATCATGAATATGTGAATATTGGGATATCATCATGATCTGGGACATCATCAATATGTGAATACCGGGACATCATCATCATCATCAATATATGAACACTGGGACATCATCATCATCAGTATGTTAGTACTGTGACATCATCATCATTAGTATGTGAGTATTGAGAAATCATCATCTACAACATTAGTATGTGAATAATGGAACATAATCATCATCTGCAACATTAGTATGTGAGTATTTGTACATCATCATCATTTGTAACATCAACATGTGAATATTGGAACAACAACAACATCATTAGCATGTTAGTGATAAAAAACATCGTCAACAAATAAATGCTAGATCATCATCTACATCATCAACATTGAGATGTTGGAACACCATCATCATCATCAACATAGAATGTTGAGACAACATCATCATCATCAACATAGAAATGCTGGAGCAACATCATAATCATCAACATAGAAATGTTGGAGCAACATCATCATCATCAACATATAAATGTTGGATCCACATCATCATCATCAACACAGAGTGTTGGAACCACATGATGATCATCATCATAGAGTGCTGTCATCAACACAAACTGTTGGGACCACATCAACATCATCAGCATGGAGTGTTGTCATCAACACGGAGCGTTGAGCCCACATCATCATCATCAACTCAGAGTGCTGGGAACACATTAGCATCATCAACATAGAGTGTTGGGACTACATCTTCATGCCCTTAGGACATCTAAAGCAGCATCTTAGTGGGTACTCTGATAGATCCACTTGGCGTTTGTTTGACTTACTAACCCTTTCGGTCCAAAAAATCCTAGCTAAACAAATGGATCTACATAGGGACCAAATAAGCTTTGTTTGGCTTAGTAACCCTTTCGGTCCAAACAAGCCTAGCTAGACATACTAATCCCCCTAGGATAAAACATGCCTCATCTGTCTTACTAGCCCTTCCGGGCCAAACAAGCCCAGCCAGACATACCCTACCTAAACTAAACTACCACACCACTGCAACAGGAAACTTACCACATCATCATCACTCCCTCTTTTGAGATAGGTCCTTTTAGACTACACCAATCTTGTCTTGAAAGTATTCAAACTTTACATGAGATAGAGTCTTAGTCAACACATCAACAACTTGTTCTTTATCACTTGTTCTTCATCATTCTTCTCTTATACATACACAACTGCATCATTCTTCTCTTATAGGTGATTGCATACGATCCTTCCTACGATTCAAATACAATTGCATGATTAGAAACATTTCATAATATTAAAAACATATTCATAATGACAAATTCTATGCATAAATATATATGTCATACAGTCATGCAACTATTTTAGCCAATATTCATCCATATCCTATATACATAAGGTAACTTTCTAGATGCCTTCCATCTCTATTACGACATTATTAATGTTTAATTTAACAAATATTAGGATCCTCAGGCCTGAATAAATTCACTATGAAAGAATATTGTAGGAGAGAGAAACAATTCAATTAATACTGATCAAACATTCATGGTGAAAATTGAACAACCAGGAGACAAAATTGGCTAGTATAACATTACTCATTAACCTCTATGTAATACAATGATGATACAATAAGGATAATTTGAATCCATTAGGCATCGTTGGGCCTAGGGAAATATAGGCATAATTTAGTTAGAATTATGCCCAAGGATGGAAAAGATTCATCTCGCAGGAAGTAAAGGGATCTACGACAAAAGTAAAGAAGGAAGAACAAAAGAAGGAGAGAATGAAAAGGAGTTGCGAGAAAAGCAACCACGGAAGGAAGGAAGACAAGGTAGAAGAAGTAGCAAGAAAGGAATATGTGACAGAAGAAGAATAGAAGAAGACAAAGAAGAAAGAGCTAAGGAAAGAAGCATTTGAAGAGGAAGCCACGATAGAAGAGAGTCCGCGATAGAAGAGAGTCTGCGATAGAAGAGAGTCCATGATAGAAGAGAATCCATGACGGAAGAGGAATAATGATAGAAGGAAAGGATGTGACAAGGAAGGATGTGATAGAGTTAACCATGTTAGAAGACTAGCAATGACTAGAAAGCGACCATTCGTAAAGATCATGGGTATGAAGTCTGCTAGAGTTAACAGGAGTTGCATGTCTGAAAGCAACTTTGGAAGTTAGGCTGTTAGTGCCTACTATCATGTGTCAATAGAATAGGAAAGACAACCTGTTGGCTAACTGTATGAATTTGAATGAAAGTGATATGTAAGAGTCTATAAAAGGAGGAACCCAAGTTGTATGTGAGTTAGCTTCCAGAGGGTTGTTAGGATTATTTAATCCTCCTTTTTCCAATATAGTCTATTTGGTCTATATGCCTAACTTAGGGGGTAATTATTACTGTACTAGAGTGTGGGGGACACACATAGAGGTTATATTACACTTACTGCATGTGCATGCATGAGTTTATGTTCCTCTGAGACTAATCCTTACATTATAATATCCCACTCTAAGTGCCACCAGTAGCCTCCATCAGTTGGTTATGGTTGGTAAGCAGTTATGTTGAGTTAACCTCCAATTACAATCAGTTATATCACTTTCAGTTAGCCTAGTGCCAGTTTTGCATACATGAAGGGAGAGTGGTGCCTTTTTCCCACCTACTTCATTAGTAACTGATTGTAGATTGATTTATACATCTAGAGTTAGACTAGTGAGTTCCAACAATGATTTAGACACATCGAGTTAGCTATTCAGTCAGCTTGAGATGGTAGATTCGAATCCCATCCATGGAATTCAAATTCTATTTATTGTATAATCATTGTATTATTAATTAATGAATGAATATTAATGTTATGATTATCTCAACAATTCTTATCCGATTTATCTAAAATTTGTGGCATGAGTTTCTTGTCTAGTCTACATTCTCTTTGATTATTCCACTCCATAATTCCCTTCCTACAACTTTCATATTTGCATGTAGATCAATGGCTCAAAAATTTAACATGGTATCAAAGCCTTGTTCAAGCTAGCAACAAGTCTTGTCCAATCTCCATTGTGCACTAGAAGCAGTTGAGTTTCCACATAAATCTTAGAATCATAGCATTTCTCCATCTAGATTCTGTCCAGAGAAATCTATCCAGGTGTGACCGAATCTGAGAAAGTGCACATGTCGAGGTGGAAAGTCTTGAACTGATATAATATTGCGAATGGAATTGGTTTTGCAGTGTTTTTTGCAAGTACCTACGTAGCTTCTTGAGGAATTGACTGATCAACATACAGAAAGATGGAGAATTCTTGAACTCTCGTACATAGAATCCTTACACCCTTCAATTACATTGATTAAGGGCAGATATGTAGGTAGAATTATGTAAGCTTGGCTTGTTTAGGATGACAATGGCAGAGAAGCTGAGCCCCAACAATATGTTGAGAAGAACAAGTTTTTGAATCGGCTTGATGAAGCCTTCTACTTCATGTTGTTGTGAGGGATATCTACCTTATGACTTGGGGTCTTAGGGTCACCAACATACTAGGGTATGGCTTGTAGACATCAAGGATTCAAAAACATATATAAGAGAAATAGGGTTAGTGGAACATGTACCTTTTTATTGATGGTTGATCCAAGCTTTTAACCTTCTTCCTTAGATGGTCCTCAGCCTTCTGATCTTCTATACCTACAAAAGAGATTGATGTTCCTCCACATTACCTCTTATTGTTATATAAGGAAGGATGAACAAATTAGAATTGCATTTAACAATAAATAACAACAAAAAACATGCACTAAGACAATATGGAAGAAAGACACTCTTTATTAAAAAGTTCAAGAAACATTACAACTCTGTCTGAGACAAGCTTCTCTGCAGACAAAGAAACTCAGTCCTCTTGCTTCTCTCTCCAATGTATCAGGATTATTAATCCTCCCTTGTCCAATTTGGTCATATGTCTAAATCAGGAGTCATGTCTAAATCGGGAGTCCATCCAGTCTATTTTTAGTCACTAGCACCATTGGGTCCACTTGGCCTAATTGGGGCACATGTTTCAGTTACTAAAGTGCAGGGAACACTAATTGAGGCCTATTGCCATCGATTTCACTTGCATGCATCAGTTTAGGAGCCTCCTAGACAAATCCCTACAATTTAGGAGCCACTGGGAGTGCCGATACCAACCAAGGTCAGTTGAGTTGAGTTGGTGACTAGTGAAGCTAAGTTAGGAGTCAGTTACATTCAGTTCTAGTCCTCTACATTCAGTTAGTGTTAGGTTTGCATGGCTGCATGCAGGAGAGGTGCATTTCTCACCTACCTCAGTCAGTTAGCCTCAGTCAACACTAAATTAGACACTTGATTTGTGTTTTAGAACTCCGATGAACTCTAGTGATGGTTTAGACAAGGTCAGTTAACCATTGAGTCCTCTGATAATGATTTAGACAAGGTATTAGTTACCTACAGTCAAATAGAGTGTAATCAATTTGAATTTCCTCATGTGGAGTTGAATTGCTTGTGGCTATTTAGCCATTGTACTTCATTGTAATTATTATCTAATTAATTTTTTATTATTAATGAAAGAATTCATAGTTGCAAGGCATTTTTGCACTGTTTCATTCTTCAATTACTGAGTAAATTGTGTGATTTATTTTGTGTGTAGTAGGGATTTCTCCCTTGCTACAGGCAGGAACGGCTCCCTTCTATCTGTAGGACAGAAGGGTAGTGTTCCTGTGAGAATGGAAGAATAGAAAGAAATAAACAGAAAATGAAATGAAACCCTTGCACACAAGGTTAGGGCTAAGCTCCGCAACCCTTCATCAAATTGTTAGAAAACCAAAGGACCTGCAAGCAATCAATGGAAACCTGCAAGAAAATGTTAAACAACAAACCTGCAAACAAATATATGTGAGAAAAACTACAATGTATAGAAAGCAAGAGACAACAAAATAAAAGTATACCTTCTTTGGTCGGAATGGGCCACCATGCCCTAGGTTGGGAGAGAACCTCTTAATGGACGGGGGGAGCTATGGCTCAATGGAGGAATGGAGGAGAGGGAGGGTGAATGACTTGAGACGAAAAGGGTCTCAAGGCACTCACATGGGCAGCGTAATGATAGGGAGATGAGAAGTGATTTGAGAGTGACCCCCACTCTTCTATTTATACTTTATCTTCAGATTTTTAGGGTTTTAAGCCCTTGGTTAGGGCTTTAGCCCCTTTTTTGGGATTTTAGCCCCTTTCTCCCAATCCTTAGCTCCTTTGGTGGTTTTAAGCTCCTTTGAGGGGTTTTAGCCCCTATGGGAGCTAGTTTGGCTCTTTTTAGGGGTTTTTAAGCCCTTTTTCATATTTTTAAGCCTTCTTGAGGTTGTGGGGGTCAAATGAGGGTCATGCATGGATGTCCTTGGGTGGTGTAGGTATGTAGAGCTTAGCGAGGGATTTCTTAGGTTAACATTATGAGTTATGTGTTTGTCTATAGATATATGTGCTCAATTTATATGGTATTAGAGCCTCGATGGACAAGGCACCTCTCCTCCTCAGATCTCCAGCTGGATCATTTTTTTGAGCAAAATTGCTCCTTCTAGTATTGCACCAGAAGCAGAGATTTTACCACTTAATATCCTAAGTTAGGAAATTGTTGATCAAGCTTGCTTGATCAACTATGTTGGGTGTGAAGGAAATTCCAAAAGTGTAGACTGTCGACCTTACTTTGTATGTTTGATTGTGTGACAGGTTATCAGCTCTTCTCACAGCATTCGCTACAAGAAACCCTTTCTTCTCACTGCATTCACTATAACAACTCAGTCCTCCTTACTGCATTCAAAATGGCTCATTCAGTAGAGCCTCTCACTCCCTTCAACTATCACCAGTGGAGGGAAGACATGGAGGTACTGCTCCGCACCAAGAAGCTCTTCATACTCACAGAAGAAAAGAGGCAGTGCCAATTCTGAATCATGACAAAGAAAAGCACTTGAACAGGCTTGATGAATCTCATGGATACTTATTCTCCTCAGTCTCTCGAGATCTTCTATTCCACATCCAAGTATTGAAGACTCCAAAGGAGATTTGGGACAAGTTTGCTTCCTTATTTGATAAGCAGGATGAGATGAGGGTCCATCAGCTAGAAAATGAACTAATCTCTCTTAATCCATCCAAATTCGAATCACTGAATAATTTTTTCACAAAATTCAAGAATCTGATATACCAATTGAAGCAATGTAAGGTGGAGAAGGAGGATGATCAACTCATTCTTTCCATTCTCTCAAAACTCAGTGCAGACTACTCAGTCTGTGTGTTAAATTTTCAATCAGTGAGGATCACTACTACAAATTGGAAGATGCCCACTCTTGATGCTTTCAATGCATATCTTACTTATGAGCATGACAAGTTGATCCAAATGGGGATCATTCGATCTTCCAGAGATCAAGCACTAGTTGTAGGAGGACTTAAGGGAGCGAATGATAAAGGAAAACAAAGAGACAAGTCTCATGTGAAGAAAGAGCAGTCAAATGAGCCTTCAAGTTTGAAAAGAAGCAAGAAGAATGGAAAAGGCAAGGTCCTCTTCTCTTACTATGGAAGGGGCTTTCATTAAGAAATCTCCTGTATGAGAAAACAACTTAATGAAATGGCTCTTCTTTTGAAGAAACAAAACATTTATGCACCTGCTAGCACAAGGAAGGATGACTCTAAAGAAGAAGATGAAGAATATCAAAGGAAAGGCCATGTACTGAAGGCTTGCTGCTCATCAGCACATGTCTTCCTCATTGATTCTCGAGCTTCCAACCATATGGCTGCATCTAGAGAATTATTCTCTTCTTTTTAGTCCCTTGATGGTCATAGTATTTAGATGGGAAATAACAGTAAGGTCCAAACAAAAGGGAAGGGATCTATCCAAGTTGAACATGGAAGACTCAAAGATGTGCTATTTGTTCCCTCCCTAGCTTCAAACCTGTTATCTATCTACCAGATGACCCATACTAACTCTCCAAAGCGAGTGATATTTGGTCCTAACTCAGTACAGATCATAGATATCTCTACTGGGAACATCATAGCGAAAGGTGTTGAAAATCATGCCTCAAAAGCATATGAGTTCTCACATTTCATGCCTCCTTCAGAACCAGTGCACTCTCAGCAGCCACTTGCAAGGGAAGGTAAAATCATTTCATCTACTTCTTTTGCAGCTTCTACCAGTATTACAGATCCATATTTTTCAATTTATGAGATTGAGATTTAGGGTGTTCAGATCTAGATTCAGTCCCTACTTCCAAACTGGAAACTAGGAAGATGACTGGAAACCCATCTGACACTCAGAAAGGAAAGACCCTTGCGCTATGCCATGCAATCTTACCTCCTTCAGAGAGATGCAATAGACTCCCTTTAAGACGCTACATGGAAAGGGCTCAGCCTCACTACATTCAGAAGAATAGGTGTGATCATACACCTCTTCATCCAACAAGAGACAAAGGTTACATTCCTCCTTCCTTCCATCATCAATTTTGGAGAAGAAGGAGAAGTCTACATGCCAGGCCCCAGAATACCTGTGCACAACACACCATGCATGCTGCTTCGCTACCTCACAGAGATTAAGATTGCAGCAACATGTTTTCAAGTTTTTCAAACTTGAATCTTGATTCTACCTTCTTAGATCTCTAGGTTGGGGTTTTTTCCCATGTGGTTTTTGCCCCAACTCCTTGTATTAAGTAGTTACTTTATTTTACTTGATGTAATGGGTGACCTATGGTCTTAGTTACCAGGGCCTACAGATTGTCCAAGTTAGCATTCAGGGGGGGTATTAGGATTATTAATCCTCCCTTGTCCAATTTGGTCATATGTCTAAATCAGGAGTCATGTCTAAATTGGAAGTCCATCCAGTCTATTTTTAGTCACTAGCACCATTGGGTCCACTTAGCCTAATTGGGGCACATGTTTCATTTACTAAAGTGTGGGGAACACTAATTGAGGCCTAGTGCCACTTATTGCACTTGCATGCATCATTTTAGGAGCCTCCTAGACCAATCCCTACAATTTAGGAGCCACTAGGAGTGTCGATACCAACCAAGGTCAGTTGAGTTGAGTTGGTGACTAGTCAAGCTAAGTTAGGAGTCGGTTACATTTAGTTCTAGTCCTCTATATTGAGTTAGCACTAGGTTTGCACTGCTGCATGCAGGAGAGGTGCATTTCTCACCTAACGCAGTCAGTTAGCCTTAGTCAATACTGAATTAGACACTTGAGTTTTGTTTTAGAACTTTGATGAACTACAATGATGGTTTAGACAAGGTCAGTTAACCATTGAGTCCTCCGATAATGATTTCAACAAGGTATTAGTTACCTACAGTCAAGTATAGTGTAATCAATTCAAATTTCCTCATGTGGATTTGAATTGCTTGTGGCTATTTAGCCATTGTACTTCATTGTAATTATTATCTAGTTAATTTTTGATTAATGAAAGCATTCACAGTTACAAGCCATTTTTGCACTGTTTCATTCTTCAATTACTGAGTAAATTGTGTGACCTATTTTGTGAGTTGTGTGTTTGTCTACAGATCTATGTGCTCAATTTATACAATGTATTCCTCCAACATAACCTTGCTCTCCAAAATTGCTTCCTCTATCCTCTACCCTCCTCTCTCTTTATAGTTGTTGGTGAGGAGAGGTTTCGAGGCCTAGAATAGTTAAGGGATTTAGGGAAGTTATCATTCCGAACCCAACTTCCCTTAAACTAATCATATTTTTATTTTTAAATTTTTTTTTAATGGAACTCATGGGTATGTATAAGGAAACTTACGACTGGTTCACGACTATTATGAAGAAAACTCACGGGTGCAAATTTTTAAGGATAACTTGCGGGTTGCATATGGGATGACCCGTGAGGGACACAAGACTTGTCACAAGAAGACCCGTGAGTGCAAGGTAAACTTATCTATAAAATTGGCAAAGCTAAAGGAATCAATATGTACTCAAGAACCAAATCATATAGGGTTATGGTCACTTCAATCCATAATGTCCTTTTGTGTATTGACAAGATGGAGTTGATAATCGGATGGAGAAGTGACATTTCATTGTATAACAGATGCTCCCTAATGTGTGAGGTCAGAGGGTAGCGATGGCCAAAATACATTACAATATTTTAACTCAGAGGACTCAAAATCAAGGTCGCATAGAAGTACCCGAAATAGAAAAATCAAAGTCATTTACAAAATCATCAATGAGGATGCCATGTTCAATAATGTGGAACACTAGCTCCTTTACAAGATTCATTTACATCATATAGTACATGCAATAGGGCCACGTATGTTTTACAAAGGTGGATCAAAGCCACAATAGTAAAATGATGGATCTTCAGTAGCCGGAATAGTGTCATAGATCATACTAAAATCTTGTGCAACTTAGGTTATATAGGCTGTAACCCAAGGTCTTCCTCCAAATCCATAGAAACCAATATGAATCCTACCACATGAATACATGAGTTGAAGTCGAACATGGAAGGATGCCATTGGAGTGTCAGTTAGAGAGTTGTACTGACAACCAATGCAGAGGAATATACCAATATGAGTAGTATATCCCGAGGTACTATCTTTGAAATTCTAGGTCTTCTTATGCAAGAGGTACTAATCGGAATCCATTTTGCAAAGATGAAGGCACTAAATCCTTCAACAGGTCACATGAGTAACTAGTAGACAAGATAAGGAAAGATGTACATAAGATGATATTAGATATGGAAATGATAGGGATCAAGATGAATAGATAGGGGGTAAATATCGTTGAATAGTGAGCACGACACAGAGATGACGCAAGGCAACTTTAGATTTTCAAGTGGCACAAGTAGACTTATCTGCCATGTAGGAGGCATGAACAAATTTCCCATGTATTCAGGACAAGTGGAGGAGTAATGAATAGAACTAATAGTTGAATTGAGATGTGAAAAACTGAGACATGAGTACCGAGAGACTCAAACTAGTGCTTTGTTCAAGGATGACTTGCTTCCAACAAACTTATAACCCAAAATAGTATATTTCTTCCTTTCCTTTCTTGTGAAGTTTTAACGAGTCCATGAAAGTCAACTCGATTCTTTCTTCACTTTTGAGCAAGCTTGAAGAAAAGAGAGAATAGGTCTTGATATAACACTGATTCGTGATTTTACAATCTTGAATTAGTGAATGTGCGTTGGTGGTTTTATAGTTTTGATAGTCTAAAAACCCCAAAGAATAATCTAGGGGGTGCTTTTTCATAAATTTAGTCTCCTGAGTTCGAAAAAGTATAAAACAATCCAAAGGAGAACTCTCTTAGCTTCCGAAGAAATAAGGTATACCTTTTTCGTACTTAGTTGGCACGGTCTAAAAAAGGGGTAAACTATCACCCAATCGATGCTCCTTCAAAAGCAATCATGTAGCCTTAGTTTAACGAGTGTGAAGGAATGCAAGATCACTTGAAAAGTTACATTTATTTATGAGAATGGGACAGACAACAATAAACTCGATGCTTTGTACTGAGGTTTAATGAGCATGACAATGGCATAAAGAACACATAAAATATTTTTCATCTTTAGGTCCAGAGCACGAAAAAGAGAAAAGTAAGCTCAAACAAATTCCTTTTCCGTAAGTTTAGTCCTCCAGGGCCGGAGAAGTTATAAATATGTGAAGATACTCTTCTAAATTCTGAACAAAATAGAGTATTAATTTTTTGTAAATAATCCATAGGGTCTGGAAAAGGGTTAAAATTATACCACTATGAATGATCCTTCAGTTCCTTTAACGAGTCTGAAAGAACAAGCAACTCAACTATCTAGTCATGTTTAAGGAGACATACCAGGGTTGGAAGATAACTCCATAGGGAGAAAGCCTTATAATAAAAGGTAGTTCAGTGAAAGATACAAAATGAGGCTCATTTTTGTGTGAAAAACAAGTACAAAGGCTCCCGCAACCTAGCAAAAATGTGACATGGGTACCAAAATCAACAAGGAGTGTTCTAACTAGGGTAACCCATGTGAGGTAGGCTCTAACCATGGAAGAACAATGATGTTTGAAAGGTAAGAAGTGGTTGCACATCACAGTCCATGGATAGAAAGGGGATCATAAAGTTTATTAGGGGATAAGGTATAAGTGCAAATATGCAAAAGGGGACCCAATCCTATCCTAAATGTGAAGGAAATGTACTCCAACTTCATCCATGAGATGTAATATCTATGTAAAAACAATCAACATTAGTTCAAATGACAGAAAATGATCCAAACTATATGAAAGTGGGTAATTTTTTTGAAATTTTTACTAGAAATAGTGGAAATTAGTTCAAAAACATTACATTTGACTTTTACCCTATTAGAGCAAGTTTTACCTCTCAACTTCAAACGATTCATGTGATCAATCCAGTGGATGAAACTTCAATCCATAAGTTGCAGGTACTTCATATCTCCCTCAACTTTGATTTTAAGCTTTCAATTTCTAAATTCCATGATTTATTTGATATTTTTGGCATACCCTAAGGGCACCACACAACACTCGCGGGAGACCCATTGCAAAGTCACGAGTTCATGAAGTAATTGTGGGTTTGCAATGAGGAACCCGCGAGTGGTTCACACTGTCCTCACTAGACAGTTGTGAGTTCTGCATAATGGAAGTTTTCAACAAATCTAATGGTAAAAATGTTGATTTGGAAGGACAAAATGGTGCTAGAGTGGAGGGAAATGGAGCATAAGGATATATATAGGTTAGCCATGGTGGATCTGATGACACTTAATGCCCTCTAAACATGGGGTTTATTGAAATTCTACCATACTTCGAACATGATATCCCAAGTTTTAATACTAGAGACATTGGTACGGTTATGGGATCATGAACTTCGCATGTTTGACCTCTAGGCAGAGACCTTAGAGCTCACTGCAGAAGACATTTACTTTATTACCATATTATCTCATATAGGGGCACCCATGAACTTGAGTGGCACTGGACGTAGGGGTGATCCCATTAGCATACAATATTATGTTAATACATACCACTTACCTAGAAAACAGAAATTGGGGACCCAAATCTCAATAGCACAGATTACTAGCTTCCCATTGAAAGTGCTTGTGAGCACTGTTGTTAGAGTGGCGGGCGATTTGCATTTAGCTACATGAACCCACATGCATATATCAGTGGAGTGTGTACGAGGTGTAATATTTTATTGGTGTTCGAGATTGGTCTCGATCATGAAGACACAAGTTTCAGACTGCAAGACTGGGAAGAAGAAGAACTTCAACTATGAGAGTATTTTGGTTGCTTTNGGGGGGGGGGGGGGGCGATGGCAGGGGTAATGTATTCCTCCGCTAGGGTGGTGGTGAGATCTAGGGTGGCTACAATGATGAATTATATGCATTGTGGAGCCGCTAGGTGCCCGCTCTGGAGAAGTTCCCATATGTAGGTTTCAACTTTCATGGATATCCTAAGTTAGCTCTTCCTTTTGGAGAAGCATGGGGAGACATGGGTAAGTCTTTTACTTTTTGAGATATTTAATTTTTATGAATTTTTGTTCATAATTCTATATACATATGTATTCAAGTAAGAAACGTCTTTTGATGATATGAAAATATTGGACCTTTCTGGCTAGACGAAAATCCTAGGACCTATGTATGACCAGTAGATGAAGCCGAAGATGAAGCTATGCTTCATATTGTGGAGGGAAAGCTATCCAAGCTTACCCATGATGTATTGACATTAAGAATGGAGAGGATTCCTATGGCCATGCAAGAGCATGTCGTAGGTGTACCTCCATCCTGGTTACACCTACTCTGAAAGGTGTCTCGGGTTGTCCTTTGTTATCGAGAGGCCATGGAGGCAGCTGCAACTGATGAGGTTGAGGATCTTCCCTAGTTTTAGCATATGAAGGATTATGATCCTATTTTGTATTTTTGATGTGCATATTTACTGGATCTTTGGACCAGAACTCGATGGATATGGACCTACTTTTTACATATATATATACGGTTATTTACATGTCTCTTTGTGTATCTATGTATTCATTTTACAAAGTGTGTGACAAATTCCTGTCTAAAATGTAGTTAGAAAACACATTAGTAATAGTGTTTTGATTTCTTGAAATATGTTGATATATAATATGTTCAAAATATCTTTCAAGTATCCTAATCGGCAAAAAATGATGTAAAAGAGTAGGGTGTCTCTCCTGATATACCCCATTGAGCTGAGAGACCACTAACTGAGAGTCAAGTATGAATTCCAGGTAGGTGATTCCATGTGATATAGAATCCCAAAGAAGCTTAATGAAAACACTATACTCAGCTACATTGTTAGTTGCGGGACCTAAGAAATCACCTCTTGAGGCAACCGGTTTCCTGTGGGTGCATAAATGACCCAAGCAACTGAAGCCATTTTGCAAGTGTGACAGCTAGTGCCATCAGTGAACCCTATGAACCACTCCAAATACATCTGAAACAACACCAGACTACATAAGAAACACTAATTAATAATGACAAGTTACATAATTATACAATTATAATACAAGAAAAAGCATAATGCATAGGCGCAATTTTTTTTTAGGTAGATCCCGTTTAGGGGCTCCGATGACTTATTACCATCATAATCAACTAACTCATATGCACCCTTCTTTAGAACTTTTGACACAGTGTATGGGCCTAGCCACATAGATTTAAACTTGCCTTCCCCCAGGGGTTCCTTATCCAGGTCATAGACCAAGACAAGCTCTCCCTTGGAGAAAACCCTAGGTTTCACAACTTTGTCATATTGTTTTTTCACCCATTGTTTATGTGCTTCGTTTGTTGTGAGAGCATCTCTGCATTTCTCATCTAGATGGTCTAAATGTAGAAAACGTTCCTCAATCTCAGTAGTATCGGGAAGTACATGAATGGAAATATTTAAGGATGGTATCTCGCATTCCACCGGTGTGACTAATTCCACCCCATGAACAAGATGGAATGGTGAAAACCCTATGGCAATATTAACATTCATTCGATATGGTCAAAGGGTCGGATACAACGTGATGTGGCAGTTTTACCTACTCACATTAATAGTTCGCTTGAGAATGGTTTTTAAAGTTTTGTTGACTGCTTCTACTCACCCATTTGCTAGCATAGGGGTCAACTTTGTCATCATCTTGTTCTGCAAATGACTGCCATGGTTAGTGACAATCTACTTCAAAATACTGAACCTGGTGATAATCTAATTGAATATGAAATATGATGTCGTCTCACCATCGCCTTTAAAGGTAGGCATTTCCTCTACCCACTTCATAATCTAGTCAACAACGACAATGATATACTTGTGCCCCCCCAACAGACACTGGGTTATAGGTCATGAAATCCACCCCCCACTTGGTGAAGGGCCCTACTGTGATGATGAGAAAAAGAGGAGAAGGATGTGACCACATATTTTTGGTGTAAAGATGGCACAGATGACAATGTTTTACTACTTCTACACAATCTTTGAAGATAGTAGGCCATAAATAAGCGGCACGCAAGATATTATGGGTCATTGCTAACCTAGATAAATGACCCCCACATGCTTCGCTATAAGAATCATTTAGGATAAGCTCAACCTCCTCATGAGTAAGGCATTGACGCAAGATGGAATCTACCCCTCATCTATATAATGTATCATCGATTATGAGGTAGTTTTTTTCATTTACTCTTAGCTTACATTGATCTTCCTGTGAGAAGGTTCAAGACACTTCAAAGTTTGGAGATATATTAGGATATATCCATACCAAGTATTAGAGGTTGAAATTAATAAAATGTGCTCATTTGAAAATGGATCGTCTTCTATCTCTACGCTTTCCTTGCTTGGGAACTCCGATATAAGTTCTGCGAATACTAGGGACTTCATAGACTTGGCAGACTAAAAATCTAGGTCAAACTCATGGAGAATGACAACCCAATTATTAAAATTCCCCCCAATTATTCATTAGGTTAAAATTTCCCGCTTAATGGTTGTCCATAGCAAAATCTAGTGTCTCAACCTCTGGACAACATAGTCTGCTGCTAGAGCCAGTTTCTCTACATGTGAATACCTTAGTTCAGGACCATCCAACACACGACTGAGATAGTATATAACATGATCTTTAATTTTGTCATCCTCCTAACCTAGCACTAAACCTATCATAGACTTAGATGCATTTAGATACAATATGAAGTACTTATTGTAGTTTGGTTGGTACAAAAGAGGCGATGATAGTAGTGCTTTTTTCAATGCCTTGAAATATTGCTGAGTGACTTCCTCCCATAGGAATGGGGTGTTTGGCTTAATCAAGTGCATGAAATCCTTAGTGATCTTGGCATAGTCACAATAAATCGTCATAGAAAGTTTGAATTTCCTTGTATACTTTGCAGTTGTCTGATGGTTCTAGGAGGAGGTAGATTAATAATCACCTCTAGTTTGAGCGGACTGACCCTTATACCCTTACTGGAGACTATGAATCCTAGAACGTAAAATACACACTTATGGGGATTTAAGTGGATCTTGTAGTGGCTGCATATTTCAAAAACTAAGCAAAGATGATCCAGATGATCCTTCCTCTTTTGAGAATGGGCCAGAAAATCATCTAGGTATGGTTCAACAATGTGCTTAATATCATGGAAAGCAAATTCCATTGCATGTTGAATGGTTGCCTCGACATTTTTCAATCTAAAATGTGTCTTTTTGTACGTGAATGTACCCCAGGGACAGATAGAGGTGGTTTTTTGTTGGTCATCGAGTTTAATATGAATCTAGTTATAGCCCAAAAAACCATCCATAAACGAAAAAACCTCACTACCCACACATGCATCAATAATCTGATCAATGAACATCATCCTTGGGAAAATCCTTGTTCAAATCCAAAAAATATGTACAAACACATATAGTCCCTTCTTTGTTATCGACCAAAACGGGATTGGATACCCATTCCATCAGAGAGATAAGGTAAATCAAACCGACTTTCAACAGTGTTTCCACATCATCCTTAATAGCTTCCACTTTTCACAGATTCACAGGTCTAAAATTTTGTCGAACATGCTTAATGTTAGAGTAAGTTTTGATTTCATGCTCCACAATTGATGGGTCGATGCTTGACATCTCCACCTAATACCAGGAAAAGACATCACAGAATTCCTTAAATAAGGTGGTATAACTGGCAATCTCTTTAGGTGAAGATTTTTATCCCATATAGAAATTTTCCATGATATCTCATTTTGTAGAGATATTGATCGGGACGGTGGCGGAAATGTTTTCCATATTCTAGTCGAAAAATACTCCCTCCTTTGGAAAAGGATTCACAGGATGATCAATAACTTCAACTAGTCTCACATTGAACTTAGAATTTTCTATCCTGCGCAGGTCTGGAAGGAAGTAGGACTTGTGATGTAGATATTCACATATTTTCTCGGGTCCTATCATGGATTCTAGAATGTATTCATTAGAAGTCAAAACCATGTCTAAGCAGTCATAAGAATAAGTTGAGTTCTTTGGCCATGCAGGAAAGTAAGCTTCAGTCGACTCTTTTGAGACTAGAGGAGTCAATATGGAATCAGCAGTAGCATCGAATATAGCTTGATAAGATACTTCTACTGGTGATAAGGCAACTTGAGGTTCGTCTTGCGAAGGGAGGATCCATGGGTCAATTCTATATCCAATTGTACAAATGTTCTTCCCTACGCTTGTCATGCCTAAGTAGTTTCAATGAGCAGGAATATCAAAAGTTCCCATCAACGATGTGTACATCCCAACTCCCAAAATTTCATTCGTTGGGCACGACTGATCAATCAAGGGTATGTTAGACTTAGAAGTCTCCATGTGGCCCTTCCAGGTATATAGCAGATGCTCAACAATTACCAACTTTCGTTCATGTGGGAACACAAGGACTCTGAAAATACATGATGGAATAGTGCACATAACATAGGTCCAACTCCTCCCCAAAAGTAAAATATAGTCCAAAGGGCATGAACTACTTCGATTTCCACAGTGTCCATTTTACCTACCACTTTTATTTCAAAAGATGGCAGGATACCATGTGGACGAAAAGACCTTCCGTTGAAAGCGGTCAACAAAGTGTTCAATGGGACCAACTCAGGGGATCCCAGAGCCTTCCAACATGAAATCGACATTACGCATGTGGATGCACCTTCATCTATCACTGTACATCCAATGTTTTTTCTGCCATGGACAACATCAATTGAAAAGGCCACATGGTAAGGTAGGTGTGGTTTGACATAATAAAGATTAAACTTAGCCATCAGGATCGCAGAGTCCATACTGCCTATGGCTGCCAAAAGTGCATATTGCTTTGAAGGACAACTCTAGAGTGCTTCTAAGGCTGACATTGCATAAGGAGTTTGGGCCAAATCTTCTACAACTGAATAGTTCGAAGCGACCCTCGTGTTAGGGTTGTGAAATGTCTCTTTAAAGACACATTTTGGTATCTTTGGCATAATATTAGCCGATTTATTGATTGAAAGTGGGGCTTATGCTTCGACAGTTTGTTTATCTTTCTGCTGAGCCTCTGTTTCATAATTCTTAGCTCTGGTCTATAACAAGGTATGGGATCATACCATATTGATATAATATTGATAAGTAGAAGGATAATTTTGCATGCCCCCCACATTTTTTGGATCACTAGAAGTTGCATTCTATCCTTGAGGGAATGGATCCTTCAAGACGACAGGTTGTTGTTGTTTCAACAACTTCTGTGCTTGATCCATTAGGGGACATTGATAGGTCAAATCATTTTCTTGGAAAAGCTTGCAAGGAAATTTGACTTTCTCCTTTTCTCCCCCCCCTCAGCATTGTTTGTGGGCTTCTACTTATTTTTATTTCCCTCACCCTTCTACCCTTGTTATTTTACCCACCACGTTGCTGATTTCCCTTTCGGGTAGATTGTGCAGTATAAGTGTTCACATTCTAGGGTGAGGGGGTGGAAGCCTTGGCTTCCTCTGCTGCATATTGCTTCACTGACAGTTCATGGATTTTTTTGGCTAATAATTCTACAACCAATGTTTCAACTGAACCCACCAAGCCATCGACATGTGGTCTAGGATTAGGTTTAGCGAAGTCCATGGTGGACCTTGGAACCCTAGGAATAATATCATAGAGAATCCTAGACTGGGCATATATCAAATCCAATTGCTGGGCCCTGAGTATGGTCTCCTCCTCCAAGTCACTCCCAACATTGAAATGCCTTTTGAAATATACGACAATGAGACTTCAAAAACCATTCCAATAGAAACTCAGGAGGAATATTGGATTTAATAAGCATCTTTCTCCTTCTCCACTCCTGAATGTGGTCAGATATATGTGTGGACTTGTTCTGCTAAAAGGTTGATAGAAGGTATGTACTGGAATAATACCAGACATGAAGTTGAAAGTGATTCAAGAAAATGGTTGCTAAATCAAGAAAACTGTCGTAGGTGGCCTACGAGAGTTCAATCTACCATTTAGCTGCTACAGTGGTTAGAGTTCATTAAAAAATCCCTAGCCAAATCGAGTCATCGTTCAATGAGTTGGAGGAGCACCACAAATGAAAAATCGTGACATGGTCACCCCGGTCCTCACCAGTTTTCCCTTCAAACTTAGGAATGTCAGAAGGTAATTTAATCGAAACCGATGGCCAAGTCAGATCGTGGCGCATAAGGTCATTCATGAGTTTCGATAAGTCTGGAAACTTTAAAGTTGCCAGAAAGGGTAACTTGGGCAGAGCCAGAGATTGATATTGAGGAGTCTGGGGCGAGGAAGTGCCTACACCAGTGTTACCAAAAGAGAGGTTAGGGTTTCCCCCATCCACCAAATGTGAAGAACTAGCAATTTTTTGAAAGGGATTCCACCCAAAGGCCAAAGTATTACTAACCTGAGGTGTGTTATACTACGTTCAACTTATTCAAGCCGAAGCTGGAGTTACGGATATAGGAGTTGTGATTCCCCCACTAAAAAGTGAGAAAGGATAGCTATCGAAAGGTGCAACCGAAATTTGACTAGAGGTGTGAAAGCTGAACCCTAAAAAGGGGTTCAGACTTCTAGATGACACACCAACATAAGTAGGAGAAGTACCTACATAAGGAACAGATGGATGAATGTGTCCCCCATACCAGAGAAATCCTTGGACAAATGAAGTGTAACCATTAGGACCACTTTGAATGTTTTGAAATAAAGGAGAAGAAGTGAAAGGTACATTGGGTATCCTAGTGACCACCATGCTAGATGGACCAACAATGTTTGAAGGTGCCGATGGATTAGCCACTCGGGCACTTGGAGACATCGGGGTTGATGAACAAAGTTTTAAGGACACTACTGGTACAGTATATATACTTGGACTGGGTGCACTCATTGGTGAAGGAGATACTCCACTGGGAATCATGGTAGAAGAGGGGGTAGACATATCCCCTAGACCTTCTCCTGAGCTAGACATAACAAAACTCAAAGGACCACTAATACCAGGTGGACCAAACATATGAACTTGCACTAAAACGAGATCTCTTAAGTTAGTAAGAGGTGAATTGTAATTCCTTGCAAACTCTTCTACTTGCAAATATTCAATTTCCACTGACAAAGTATTAGCTTGAGTATAACGAAGTTTAGGTTACCCTAGAATTTCATTGACTCTAGTTAATTCAAAAGAACCGTTTGTGTCTAATTTTTGCCTTTGAGGTGGCGGTGGAGGCTCCATTATTGAGAGTGGAGGAAGGTTTTGCAATATTTGAGACCTATGGGAAGGTTGATCCTACACAACTAAATATTTAAATCACACACCTTAAGGTTAGACTAGATCACAAGCAGTCCACATAGCACACCACTAAAAATCCTAAGTATCATAAACACAGGAAGGTAAAAGATATACCTTCCAAAGGAGTGCTTGGGATGATTAGGGCCGAGAACAAACTAGTGAATATTGGAGAATAGTTACCTCGAGTCTCGTGATAATTTTTTTGGGTGCAAGCGTTTGAATCACCAAACCGCCCTCCCAAATTGTTATTCAGGATTTCCTCCCAAGTCTGCCCTAGGTATAGTGGAAATAGCCTTCAACTGTCACCTGTGAAAGAACCCTATAGTCTGGATACTAAGGCTATCGGGCTTACAAAAATACTCCAACATAATAGTCACAGGTCTGACTAGTGTGCATGGGCAGGGTATCTAATCCCAAAATTTAGACAACATCGACACCTCACAGGGCCCAAGGTGGTACTAAAAGAACCATTATACGCACAACAGTACTGGTTTATGATCGAATGAAGTATTGGAGGGGTATCTCCACAAATAAGTTCTCACACGACCTTATGCTTAACTCCAGTGTTAGAGGAGATTTCTGGTTGATCTCTTGCAAACTTGGATTTACCTATATGATAAGCCACTAAGTCTGAGTTTAAACGATCTTGGATAGTTGAAGATGACCTAGTCCAAGATCCTAGCCTAATCTAGTTGATGTAAGGCCCTAGAAAGAAAAACTTTTACTAGTAAATTTTAGTTAATAAAATTCTTTTTAGGGTTATTATTACTCAGGTAATGGAAGTGCAACTCATGGTGTTATGACTCAATTGAAAGCAAAAGCACAATATGATGAACAAATTTCAAATACAAATGCTATTTAAATTCATTTTCCTTTTTTAAAACAAATGAAATTTGCTATATGAACTTTGAAAAATGAAAGACTTTTTACTTTTTTCTTTTTGAAAATAATGCAAAAACAAACATTCAATGAGCCTATCTAAGACTAACAATGCACTTAAATGCTTTGTTTTCGTTTTACCTTTTCAAAAATCAAAATCAAAATGCAAACTAATGCGCCTAAGCAAGTCAGAAAATATGAACATGTATAAATGCAAGAAACAATATTCAGATCCTACTGTGATAATTGCTTCACAGTGAGATCTAGGAGCTAAGGTAATCTTCACAATCTAATTTATTCACAGAATATGCAAGAAAATGGTAAAAGAGAACAAAATAACATACATAGATGGTGCCAATAACTGATCTTTCTATTAGTGTACAACTTGTAGATATGTATGGTACATACTTATAATATAATGGGGAAAATTCATGATCCCTTGGAGGCCATCTAGATGCATACAAGTGTCAGGATAGGATTTGAACACTAAACCCCCCTAGGTTGACCAATAGGCTCCAAAACCATACCAAACGGTCACAAATGAAAGCATGAACATGGATGGAGGCATGCTAGATCATAAATGAAGGAATTCTAGACATGGGTGAACACATGTGTGAGTGGGAGAGTCTCTAGGAGCCAATAAATTCCCAAGAAGACCACAAAACAACCACATTCACACACTAGCGCCTCTAGTCAAACATATTTCTTGATTTAAGGGATAAGGAGTGGTATGCCATCAATGAGGGAACCTGTGTTGGCAGAATGATGAAATGAGAGCGCATCAACCATTAGGATGATCAAACTGGAGCACCTCAATTGTGAGTTAATGAGCCAAAAATCATCTAATAAACCACTATTGATCAGTATAACCTAAGTAGGATCATATAACATAAGTACAAGACAAATGAAAATGCTTCCTAGGTGTAATACCATGGTACTAATGTAGATTAATTCTCTAACACCCCCCATTAAGTCTAACTTAGTAAAAATTATACCAAATGTTTTTTGAGGCCTTGGAAATGAAGGCTCAAGTCACCTCTTACAACAAAGATTTTTATTTGTCCATGTAAAACGAGGAAAGAGGAAAAACCTCATGGGGAAGATCCTCCCTCAAGAATGGACATGATGGAGGTGATAAAAAATGTCTTTAAAATGTCCTCTTATTCACTTTAATGGGATTAAATAACAACTTCTTGGTGATGGACTTGGTGAAGATGTTGTGGATGCCATGATCATGCATCAGTGCATCTATGTGTTGTACACAAACAACATGTGGAGAGGCCCCTTGATGGTCATCATTTTCTGATGGAGAATAATCATAAGAATGTAATTTGATGCAATCATACTCTAATCTATAAGAATAATCAATCATGGAAAATATATCTCTGCAAACTCTTTCCTAAATAACATCAAAAGATTCAACAAAATCTGCCTCATGTGTAGTTGTCGTATCATGAATAAAACCATGAATTTTCTTCCCAATTTGATGAAGCACCTTCATAACTTTGTAAAATAACTCATTAGGCTCTAAAATATCAGAATATATGTCATATACAACATAAAATATCAGAGGCATGGTGTCTCCATGAGCGAATGGGTCCATAGTGAGGGAAGAGTGGACAACTAGATCAGACTGACAGTTGAGTGGACCTGGATGGTCTGGAGATTTGAAACTTGAACCATAGGTGGTGAGATCATGTCCAGACATATGGAACACTAGTCCCATGAAGGTCAATTCCATGTCTTTCCAACCAATGAATGACATACAAGACATAAAAGCAACATACATAAGTGACATAACATTGGAAACTAGGCAATTTTGAGATTTTCCAACTAGTGAGCTTGAGGGTTGTTGGGTCTTTTGGGCATCAAATGGTTGGGGAAATGAGTCTCTGAATGTCATAATCTGTATTTGAGCCTGTATATAACCCTTAGAATCAGAATATGAATGATTTTAATGGAGTAAGAAAGAGCTTTCAGAAGACACATAGAGAAATAGTGAAAAATGACTAGTTTCCGGAGGAAACTTTGGTGAACTGTTTGGGGTTTCTTCCGAGGAATGGATGGAGGTTTCAGATGCTGATATATAAGAATTTAAATCAGAAACAAATATATATGAAACATATATATGATAAATGTATTTTTCCCAAGCACACAAAGCATGGGCATGCTTACCATTTTCTTGCTTGTGCTCCCCTCTTCTTGCAAAACATGGAACATCAATATTGTTATCTATGAGGAGATGGGTCATGATGTCCATATTATTTTTGAAGAAAGATATTACATGATGTGAACCTTTGAAATAACCACATGTATTTCTCTCTCTCTTACTCTTCATCCTCTTGTATTTCAAATCCCCATCAGTTGAACTGGAGCTTTCTGTATTCGAATGCTTCTTCTCCTTCTCTCTTTGTTGCTTCAAATCCTTGAATTTATTCTTGCCTTTGGATTGATTTGACACACCAGTATCAAGGGATTAATCCTTGGTGTATTTTATGGTACCCATTTTCACTAACTTGTCTTTCTCCTAAGTCAATGACTCCATGAAGTCTGCTACCACAGGCATCCTCCAATTTCTAGCTGTGAGCTTGCTTGAGTGGAATGTCGAAACAAACACATAATACTCAGGTCCTAGCTTAGAAAGGATAGAAAAGATAATATGATAATATTTATTCTCTATGCCACACTTTTTTAGATGAAGCACCAATGCTTTGAACTTGGTGAAGAAGTCTTGTATTGTCTCATAGCGAGCTGGACTCAATGAGATTAGCTTATTTTTTAGCTGATGGCCTCTCATTTCATCAGTATTCCCAAATAGTGACTCAAGCTTGAGAAAAACTTCATTGGGTGTGCCAAGACTGTCTACCTGGAAGAAAAGGCCTCTCAAAATGTTGAGACAAAGCATACCAAATGCGTCATCAATTCTGTCGAAGTACTTCGATTTCTCCACAATAGAGTTGGGCTCAGTCTTAGTCCCCATGGTGACTCTGTATATGCCTTTTGACCTTCCATTAAAAATAGTTCAATGGTGATCTAGGTCATGCCCAGGTGCACGCTGGGGATAACAGTTGACTGAAGGAATCTAGATTTGTTGTGGGGGAAGCATATAAAGAGATACAACAAAGCAGGAAACACACTGGGTCGACAATAAATACACACACAAACAATATGCAAGAATTCGAACCAATTTATTACTTCTATTCCATGAAATATGGAGGAATCAGATGATGATCAGAAAGATATCTATATTACATAATGTACATGCTTATATAGAGGGTGTTTAGATGTTTGGGTGACTACTTGCTACGTTTAGTTACAAGAAGTTATAATGGTCAAAAATTCAACTGTCGCAGAACATGTTGATATGCTGTCGGCTTGTTGTAGGTACAACAGATCCCATGTTATCCAAAACATGGGAACCCCAATTACAAATACAAAGGTAACTGTTCTGTATTCCTTAAGTCATTTTGGGAACCCCATAACATTTATCATGGTTTCTTCTTTGATTCAACTTGAAATTTTGGAATTTATGCATGATTTGTGTGCTTTTGGTGAGTTGCGGAAGACTATCTTTTACAAAAATTGTTTCATCCCGCAACCCACAATGCAGATTGCGGGAGCTTGAAGTTTATTATTTACGAGTTTTCCTTCCCACAATCCGCATTCCACAATTTGTAGAATGTGGAATGTGGGAGCATTTTTGTAAGTATAGTGTGTCATCCCACAACCAGCAACCCAAAAATTGTGAGATGCAGTTTACGGGAGTAATTTGATTGATTTATTTTGCTGTGTGGTCCCACAATCCGCATCCCAAAAAGCATGGGATGTGGATTGCTATTGCAGAAGAGATTGAATAAAACTTCGGTACTTTTGTTATCTCGTATCCCGCATCCCGCAAATGCAGAATGCGGATTGCGGATGGTTAATAAAATTTAAATCTTGCATTATGATTCCGTATCACGCAATGTTTAATCTCGACCGTCCATTTATTTTAATCCTACGGTCCTAATTTGACCCCCAGAATATATATATATATATATATATATATATATATAGGTTGGTTTTTTTACGATTTATTTACCATTTTACTGCTGTGAATTACTATGCTGCGTGAATTTTCTTTGCGTTTTTTACCAAGAAACATCGTCGCAGTCCAGTTTGATTACAGGTTAGTGTCTTTGTCATTTCTTCATTCAAATTGATTATTTTAGTTTATCTTGAATTAGCCTTGATTTCTCGCTTCACGTTGTTTTTAAATAATTTTTTCTCCAATTTCCAAGAATGGCAAGAATTACCCGCTACAGAAGCCTTCAAAAGGATATGTTAACCAAGGACCCAAACTCTTGTATTTTCTCGGACATTAGTAGCAGAATCACTGATACTTACCATATTGAATGGTCTAGGGTTTATGCAATTTTTGACAGATGACTTTTCTGATATCCAAAACAACCACTTAGCCTACCAAAGAATTAGGGATTCTGGACTTCACTCTATTGCTTCCAAACCTGCTATCATCCCCTATAATGACGCAACCAAATGGATTGTGGAACACATGAACCCCAAAGACCGTTACTTCAATGATAGTGCACGGTCACAGCTAGCCAATTTCCATCCTGAGATATTTACCAGGGCTTATGGCCTTAAAACAGCTAGACAACCCCTCAACAATGAATTTTCTCAATCCTCTAAGACCAGGTTCAATTTCAATGAAATGTTAACATATTGGATGCACGAACCTGGTAAATTCTCGCAGAGGGCCGACGACCTATTCCTTATTGGCAGCCATGCTATGCAAACTGTATGGCCTTCCAAATCAAGGCTAAATGGGCTCCAATATCTCATCATGTTTTAGATACCTATGATTCTTTCCCATGGGCATCCATTTTGTCACTAGAACTCAAAACCTCTATCCAAGACTACAAGAAGGCCACTGCCAAAAAGAAGCTCAATTTCTTCTTTTCGACCTTCATTTTTGATGTATTTTGTACTGAGTTCCAATATCCCAATTTGGAATGGAACTGGACTTTATCGGCTCCCCTAATGCCCATTTATTATTCAGAATTGTGGGATACTAACTATGAATCTAGGTTCTATGATATATGTGAACACTTCCTCGGCATCATCTATTTTTCAATCTTCAAAAAGGAAGCTCCCGCATTTTTAGCTGAAGCCAGAAATTTAATTGATACAATGGGTGATTGGTATGTTGGTGAGTCTTTTTTCATACATCAGGATTTGGGGTGGAAACACTGTTCACATGCTGCCCAGGATTGTCCCTGACAGGTTGGTCCTAGAAGAAGTGGCTTTTCAGACTGTAACTGATGGGGTTTATAAGAAACTCATTGGCCCTAAAAAAAGGGTTGGCCCAAATTCCATTTGAACCTTGGATTGTTGGTTATCCCAACTTCAACCTAGGTTGCTGTACTGGGTGAACAAATAGTTTCCTTGAAGCTCAGATTTGCTAGCAAGAGAAGACATGATCCAAAGGGATTCCTTGATGCTCACTTTAATCAATACCATATCAAAATTGCTTATGCGCATGAGAAAATTCCCGATGATTCCATTTACCAAGGTGTCAATACATTTTCTAAAGTCTTGGCTAAAGCCGAGATTCAACCGAGCTTGAAGTTTATTATTTGCGAGTTTTCCTTCCCACAATCCGCATTCCACAATTTGTGGAATGTGGAATGTGGGGGAATTTTTGTAAGTATAGTGTGTCATCCCACAACTCGCAACCCACAAATTGTAGGATGCGGTTTACAGGAGTAATTTTATTGATTTATTTTGCTGTGTGGTCTTGCAAACCACAACCCAAAAAGTGTGGGATGCGGATTGCTATTGCAGAAGATATTGAATAAAACTTCGGTACTTTTGTTATATCACATCCTGCAAATGCAAAATGTGGATTGCGGGATGGTTAATAAAATTTAAATCTTGCATTATGATCCTGTATCCCGCAATGTTTAATATCGGCCATCCATTTATTTTAATCCTACAGTCCTAATTTGACCCCTAGAAAAAATATATATAGGTTGGTTTTTTTACAATTTATTTACCATTTTACTGTTGCGAATTACTGTGCTACATGAATTTTCTTTGCGATTTTTACCAGGAAACATCATTGCAGTGTAGTTTGATTACAGGTTAGTTTCTTTGTCATTTCTTCATTCAAATTGATTACTGTAGTTTAGCTTGAATTAGCTTTGATTTCTCACTTCACGTTGTTTTTAAACAAAGTTTTCTCCAATTTCCAAGAATAGAAAGAATTACCCGCTGCAGAAGCCTTCAAAAGGATATGTTAACCAAGGACCCAAACTCTTGTATTTTCTCGGACACTAGTGGCAGAATCACTGATACTTACCATATTAAATGGCCCAGGGTTTATGCAATTTTTGACAATGATGACTTTTTTGATATCCAAAACGACCACTTAGCCTACCAAAGAATTAGGGATTATGGACTTCACTCTATTGATTCCAGACCTGCTATCCTCCCCTATAATGATGCGATCAAATGGATCATGGAACACATGAACCCAAAGATCATTACTTCAACGATAGTGCAGGGTCACAAATAACCAATTTCTGTCCCGAGATATTTACCAGGGCTTATGGCCTTAAACTGGCTAGACAACCCCTCAACATTGAATTTTCTCAATCCTCTAAGGCCAAGTTCAATTTCAGTGAAATGTTAAAATCTTGGATGCATGAACCTGGTAAATTCTCGCAAAGGGCCGATGACCTTTACCCTGTCACCTGGCTCAAAGAACCCTATTCCTTATTAGCAGCCATGTTATGCAGACTGCATGGCCTTCCAAATTATTCTATGTTCAAGGCTAAATGGGCTCTAGTAGCTCATCATGTTTTAGAAACCTATGATTATTTCCCATGGGAATCCATTTTTTCACTAGAACTCAAAACCTCTATCCAAGACTACAAGAAGGCCACTGCTAGAAAGAAGCTCAATTTCTTCTTTTCGGCCTTCATTTTTGATGTATTTTGTACTGAGTTCCAATATCCCAATTTGGGATGGAAATGGACCTTACCAGCTCCCCTGGTGCCAATTTATTATTTAGAATTGTGGGATACTAACTATGAAGCCAGGTTCTATGATATATGTGAACACTTCCTCGGCAGCATCTATTTTTCAATCTTCAAAAAGGAAGCTCCCGCATTTTCAGCTGAAGCCAGAAATTTCATTGCTACAATGGGTGATTAGTATGTTGGTGTTTCTTTTTTCATACATCAGGATTTGGGGTGGCAACACTGTTCACATGCTGCCTAGGATTGTACCTGACAGGTTGGTCCTAGAAGAAGTGGCTTTTCAGACTATAACTGATGGGGTTTATAAGAAACTCGTTGGCCCTAAAAAAATGGTTGGCCCAAATTCCCTTTGAACCTTGGATCATTGGTTATCTCAACTTCAACCTGGGCTATAGTACTAGGTGAACAGATAGTTTCCTTCAAGCTTGGCTTTGTTAGTAAGAGAAAACATGATCCAAAGGGATTCCTCGATGCTCACTTTAAGCAATACCATATCAAAATCACTTATTGGCATGAGAAAATTCTTGATGATTCCATTTACCAAGGTGTCAATACATTTTCTAAAGTCTTGGCTAAAGCCAAAAGTAAAGATGATCAAAGTCACATCTTACAACATCAAAAGGAACTTAAAGATAGGATTCAGAGTTACAGAGCAATGCAAATGGACCTCTTGGAGAAAATGAGAAAGGACAGAAAAGAAAAGGAAGCCCAAGATTTTTTTTTTCCATCAATGGCAACCCATCCAGATGGGGACAAAGGAAAAGGTCTAAGGGAGACCATCCAGAGGAAATAGTTGGACAACAAGTGAAAGCCTTGATGCATACCTCAAAACAGTTAAAAAAAAGCTAGCAATGATGACCTTTGTACTGGACACTTAGGCATCTGTAGCTTCTCAGACTGCTGTTGATATCCAGGTGACTGTTGTAGTCACTCAACCAAATCATGATCAAGAAATATATGAGAAAAATCCATTTAAAAGACTGAATATGTGGGTTTCTTTCTCTCCAAATCCTACTATAAATTTGGTTGATTCTGACTTAGAAGAATAAGTAATAGCCTCTGTGCCTGTCACTGAAGAAGTGGATCAATATTTTCAACCATTCACAGATTTTCTCAATGGTGATGTAAGAAATATTTTATCCCTGTCCCTACAGTTTCACAATCTACTTCTGTTTCTAGCTCCTCGTCTTTAGCATTGTTCCTTTCATCCATTCAGACTTTGTCTACTTTGACCACTGGAGCAGCCCTATCACCTGCACTATCCCAGCTGTATGAGGCTTTGACCTCCACATATGTATCTATCACATATTCTTCTGTGAAAACCCCCATGCTCCAACCTACCACTACAGAAGCACCATTTTTTAAGATTCCTCTACACCTACCCTTGGTTACTCTGTCATCATCATCTAGTCCTGGAAATATCTTTATGCCTTCCTCACCACTCTCAGCTATCAACATCCACTTCCCATCCTCTGAAAATTCAACCCCACTGTTCTCTCCAACCTCTGAGGTAGCCGTTGTTCAGAACATTTTTCCTTCCACCACTCACATTACTATGTCCATGCCCCATCCTATCATCACTCAGACATCCTCTTTGGTATCTACAGTGGTTGGGACTTCTACATCCACTGAACCAAGAACTGCGTTTGATGAAGTCATTGTCATCTCTCTTGGGGATTATTATTATAGCAAGTCTGATAAAGCAGTGGTTGAAAAGGGAAAAAAGAGGACTAAGGATCAAAGTGGTATGGATGTATATGTCACTGATCAAATAGTTTGGACTCATTAATTCGGTGACCCATAGGTAGATGCAACAGATACAGCTGCTGCTTTGGGTGCATTCACAGGTGCCAACTTCCATGTTGTTAACACCTTGAACAAGGAGTTTGACAGGAGAAAAGAAGAGATAAACAAGATGAAGGAAGAGCTTGAAAATACTAGAAGGGAACATGATGCTCATGTTGCTGATCTTATGAAGACATCTAAGGACAAGTATAATGAGCTACAGCTCAAAAGTGCTTCTCTTTAGGTTGAGTTGCAAAATGAGAAGAATGCAAATGCAACCTTTACACAGAAGATAGCCTCACTTGAAAAGCAATGCGAAGATGCAAATACAAGTGCAACTTCCTCTTCGTTCTCCAGGTTTTTACAAGAGGAATTTAAAGAATGGGCTATCAGAATAAATCAAGAGAATTATGAGTTAATAACTGACTTGTTCTAGAATTTGAATGATATTTATGAAACTCATATTGCTTTTGGTTAGATGTCTACTGTCCTTGAATATCAGGTAGAAAAGAGAGAGCAATATTCCAAGGCTTATGATGACATTCTGGATTGGAAAAGATATATAAAAGACAAGCTAGAAAATATTATCATCCTCAGTAGTTTTCAGCTAAAGAAGATCAGAACAGTACCGCTTTCTTGGATTGGCCTTAATGATATGGTTGAAGATACTATTAAAAAGGCATAGGCCATGTGTGGAAGAAGGTGGTATGTTGTTGACAGTATTATGGAGACATTGCTTTTTCCCACAGTAGGTCTCATTGAGGATGCATGTCCACCAAGATTGATGATCGAGTAGGTTGAACGTCAACGAGATGAAGCAAAAGAGAAGAGCAAGGGAATTGATCGTATCAGCATTGGAGATGTAGATTAGCTAATCTGACAACCTTTGGCTGTTGAGGGAAAGATCCATATTTACATCAGCATCTAGCACAAGTTAGCTAAAAATGAAATGGAAAATTATAAATGTGATGCTCAACTTGGCTTCAAATCAACTAACTATCCCAACATTGAGGAATTATTAGGGATTTGGAATAGATGGTGAGATTTCCTTGGATATTATCTTTATTTAGATTTTTCGATCCCAATTTGACGGGAATTTACTCCTTGTAATAATTATTTAAAGGGTGGGGTTCACATGTAATAGGGACTTTTGGGAAGGGAAAAATATGGACAAGAGACTGGAGATACCTCTGTTTAATTGAGGTTTTGTAATTTTTTTCAAACTTTATTTAATACAGTAATGATATCCTTTCATGTCTCTTGTTATTTATTTGATTAAGTTTTCTTAATGAATTATGATTTTTCCTGATTCAGATGGATTAATATTACTGTTAGTCCTTTGCAATTAATGAGTGCATTTATTCACAACCTTGATTTCTTTTTGTTAGTGATTTATGTACTAATAAATTTTTAAAGAGTTTATTCTGTTAAAATCTTTATCTATTTCTGCAAGTGATTACACAGTAAATTAGATAACATATATGTTAATTTTTTAATTGACATACTTAGATGTAGGTTGATTTTGAATGTGTTAATTTTAAGTTGATGTCAGTTAATTTTCATTAATTGATTGTGAGTTAAATGATAAGTAAATGATCTTATTTACATTCTGTTAATCTGATTAAATGCTTATCTATCTTACATCCGAGGTTGATTTGTGAACAAACCAAATACCTCTCTTAGAGTAGTGTAGATCTAGATTAGATTTCCTTTTACAGTTATATTACATTTTCCTTTTATTTCCCTCATCAATCTAGTTTTCCTTCATAGGAAGATGGATCCTTCCAAGATCTAAACTCATTGACTCAGAGAGTGCTAGCAGAGGCCAAATATCCGTGGGTGTTAACCACACCAAACAACTCGAGGATAGGGTAATACTTGCGTAGGATTTCCTAAAGCCTTTGGCTGGGTTTTCATCCTCTGTTGTGAGCCTTGAATCCTTTTCATCCACATACACACTCGAGGCCTCAACACGGCTGCAAACTTGTCAGCTGAACATGTCAAGGCGAACTTGACGGTTGTCGGTTGCCAAGGAAAAACTGTCGAAGGTGAACCTATCGGCTGCTAGTTGGATCATTCCTCCTTCCTTAAGAAACAATGGTCTCCATTGTGTGTTCATTCAGGTGAGGAAACTTGTCGATGAATTCATTAGCAGAGTACCATTTTCCTTGCGCAGGGAGCTGTCCATCTTTAGCCACTTGAAACAAGGGAATGGAGTTCATCCTTGTAGGGTGTATGCGTCGTCCCACAATGGTGTCACAAAGAAGAGGTTGCTAAACATATGGATGGATGTCTTTGAGTTCTCCTGTCTGCAATTCATTCTGTTCCAACAATGGTGCATGGTATGGTCGAAGCATATCTACATTGAAAACTGGATGTAGGCCAAGGCATGCAAGAATGTCGAGCTGAAAAGCATTTTCTCCAATCTGTTTAAGGATACTGTATGGACCATATTGCAAAGGTTTAATATTTTTGTATAGACCAATGAAGCGGTCCTTCTTTAGATGTAACCAGACATGATCCCCAATTTGGAATGAATGAGGAGTACGATGCTTGTCTTGTCGGGCCTTAGCTTTTGCATTTGCTCATTGCAACATTTCCTGTGCTTGCTTCTGGATGTTGTAGATTTGATCTTTGAATTTCAATTCTTTCTCCACTTCTCGTCCTTCGAAGTCGGTGTCATTCGACTGTGTCATGGAACTGATTAAGTTGATAGGTGTTGAGGGTTGAAATCCATAACAGATCTCAAATGGACTCTTTCCTATAGAGCTGTGTTGAGCATGTTGTAGCTGTGCTGTATGTATGGAAAGCTGTCATCCCATGTTCGATGATGCTTGTGGTTGTACATACGATGCAGTTTTATGACTAAGCAATTTACAACTTCCATCTGTCCATTTGCCTATGGATGGAAGGCTATTGACAAAGAAATTCTCATGTCAAGCTGTTGCCAGAGAGTTTGCCAAAAGGTGCTGACAAATATAGCATCTTTGTTAGAAATAATGTTTGTAAGGAGGCGATAGTGTTTCAACACATGTTCAAAGAAGAGCTGAGCAGTATGCTGTGCTGTTGTAGTCTTCTTGCATGGTATGAGTATAGCCATCTTGGAAAATCTGTCGACTACTACTAGTATAGCTTCATGTTGGTGTTTGTTAGTAGGATATCTCGTCAAGTACTCCATAGAAATAGGTTCCCATGGTTAACTAAGAACTAGAAGGGGTGTATATAGTCCTTGTCGTCGATTCGGTGGTTTAGAAATGACACAAACCACACATGATCGAATGTACTTGTTGACGTCATATTTAAGTGAAGGCCAGTAGAAATACTTTTGGAGGATAACAAGTGTTTTTGCAACTCCAAAATGACCCGCGGTCTTACTGTAGTGCGCATCCCAAATGAGCTTCTGCTCATGCTCACTAGTTGGTACACCAAGTTGTCCAAGCTTGTATAGAAAGGTGTCCTTTAGGAAGTAGTCGGTAGTCAAAATTTTTTTGGTATGAAGCTATCGATAGATTGTAGAAAAATTGTAGTCTATCGAATACAATTGCGACCAAGTAGTGGTGTCATAAACCTGCATACTTGTCACTGTAGACAATAGAGTAATGGGTGGTCTGCTGAGACAATCAACTATGGTATTGGATTTGCCTTTTTGATACTTAATTACCAACTAAAATTGTTGCAGGTAATTAATCCATTTGAGTTGTCGGGTTTTCTGAAGTTTCGATTGAGTTGGAGCGAACGTCAAAGGCTTATGGTCAGTGAGGATGACCGTTTCCCTACCAAGAATGTAGTGTCTCCATTGCTTAAGAGCTTGCACAATGGCATACAGTTATTTTTCATACATCAAGTACCTTCTGACTGTGTCACTAAAAGTATCAAAATGAAACACAACTGGGTGACCTAACTGAGTGATCACTACACCAAGGGAATAGTTCGATGCGTCCATCTCAATCTCAAAGGGCTGATGCAGATCAAGTAATGCAAGTATTGTTGTAGTACAAATCTTGTTTCTGATTTGATCAAAAGCTTGTTGTTGTGTTGGTGTCCATTTGAAGACAATTTTCCCATTTCCTTTCATCAACTGATTCAAAGGCCATGCGACGTGACTGAAGCCAAGTACGAATCGTCGATAGAAATTTTCCAAACCAAGAAATTTTTTTAGTTCATGAATGTTTTGAGGAATGGGCCAATATTTGAGGATATGTACTTTTTCTTGGTCAACATGAATGCCTGCAGAGTCAATTACATACCCCAAATACTTGATGCTGGTCATCGCAAATGAGAATTTTTCTATGTTCAGATATAACCGATGTTGCTGGAGAGTGAAAAAAACTTGCTAAAGTCGCTTGACACGTTCTTCTCATGATCGACTGAAAATCAAGATATAATTGAGATAGACAATGACACATTTACCGATGAAAGGTCATAGAAGGTCATCCATATATCTCATGAAGGTTGCAGGTGCATTGGTTAAGCTGAAAGGCATGACTAACCATTCAAACAATCCTTCCTTGGTTTTTAAATCCGTTTTGCATACATCAGTGGGATCGATTGGAATCTGGTGATATCCCGACTTGAGGTCAAGTTTCATAAAGAACTTAACACCTTTCAGATTGTCTATGAGTTCATCAATCCATGGAAGAGGGTATCTATTCTTCACGGAAATTTTGTTGAGAGCCTAGTAGTCGATGCACATGCGCAAAGTCCCATTTTTATTTGGAAATAAGATGTCTGGACTTCCACATGGAGAGGAGATAAGGCATATATGACCCTTATCGATCAAATCCTAGATTTGTCTACGAATATCTTCATTTTCGATAATGGATCTTCTGTAAACATATGCATTAGGTAATGAATAACCAGGAACAAGTTCAATGGAGTGTTTTACCTGACAGTGTAGAGGTACTCCATCTGGTGCTTGAAATATGTTCTGTTACTCTTCAATAATGTTGTTGATCTGTTTTTGTTGTCAGGAGCTACGCTGGTTGATGAGTCGACTCGTTTCTATAGTATTCTTGGAATGTTGAGGCTTTATCATGATTAATGTGAACTTTTGAGCATGATTGATAAGCTTCTTCATTTGTTTGGAAGATATCATAGCAACCATTGATGTGGGTTGTCATTTTGTTATGCCATACCATTGGTTTCAGATTTTGATGATCACCTTTTGAGGCAGTGGCTGATATGTACCTTGTCGATCCCATAGGTAGGGTTTACCAAATAGGGCATCAACTTTGGAAAGTGGTGCCATGTCACATAGTACTTCATCTTTAAAAGGCTTAATGAAGTAGGCGAGTCGGTATTGACGTGTGATCCTTAGTTCCTGACCATCCTTCATCCAACTGATATTGTAAGGCCAAGGATGTAGAGTGGCGACAAGACCTAATTTCTTCACAAGATATTCAGAAACAAAGTTCTTCTAGCTACATTTATCCACAATTAGATGTAATGGATTGTTATGAACCCATATCTATGTATGGAATAGGCACTCTCATTCTTCCTTATTGATGATGGTTGAGGCTGTCAGAGTGGTTGAGGTCAAAGCGAGGAGGGATGATGCATCTGGATCAGATTCTACTAGGGTTCTGTCGGACGAGTCGGATGTCAACAATTTTTCCAAAAATGTATTCAGAGATTTGTATTCTAACATATCATGCCATGATGAACTGTGATCATCACACCATTTCCCAGTAGGGTTCTGTTTGGTGAAATCCCTCTTGTCTTTCTGAAAGTTATTCTTTTGATGATAAGGATTTGGTGGATTCTACTGAGAAGGATTCTTGAAATTTTTAGAGTCGGCTGACGACTTCTTGTCGGATGTTAAACCTGTGGGCTTGTTCGCAAAATGTATCTTTCCTTTTTGTTTAGCTTCAATATTGATGGCAAAATTAAATGCATCGACAAGCCTACTCACAGTAAGAAAATCCATCTCTTGCTGAATGTATGGGGATAAACTGTTGAAATATTGTAACTTCGAAGAATATTCTATATGTATCTTTTTGTGGTCCCTGATGGTCCTACCGGGAGAACCACTTGTATTATCTTGTACCCCGATGCTTCTAATCGGAATAACTAGTAAGAGTCATGAGTTTGTCCCCTCTAATTATAAAGGTGGGTCATTAGCACCCCAGTGTGGTTACTTGAGCCTACATGTGTAACTTGAGCCTACATGATTAAATCGAGCCTACATGTGAGATGAGTTAATTGAAGTGAACAGATGAATATAAATAGATTTGTAGCGCTCCTCATTTGAAGCACACACTCTCACTTGTGCAGCGCACTAGTGAAGGAGAGAAGTAGCTGGAGAAGGAGGAGGATTAGGCTTTGATCTCCTTGTTGGTTTTACCTTTTATATTTTTGGGGCATCTATATTGAGGAAGATTTTGCTGGGTTTTTCCCTTTAGGGTTTTCCCAGGATAAATATTTGTGTTCCTTTTGTATGGTTGTGCTTGTCTATCTTTCAGTGATCCTATTTATATGCTTTTGCTATGAAAATGAAATGAAATACTAATGATCTAGCTTAGCATATGAAAATTTTAACATGGTATCAGAGCCACCCTGAAAGAAGAAATTGTGTAGATACAAAATATAGGGATTCTTAATTTTTGGGTCTCTATCCACAATTGATCAGCAAAATAAGGCTAGAATAACTCTCCATTGAAGGGTGCATCTTTCCGTCGAAGCGTGATTCAATTCCGAGCATTTTCAGTTTTCGGTGCGGGAAATTAGGGCTTCTTGCAGAAGAAGAATTTTTGAGTGAGCCTAGCATAGGATTTCTCTCCTCATCAAAATCAAAGTCTAGATACCTAGATCAATATTTTTTGTTGGGTGAAACTCTGAGAAAGTCAAACCCTAGTTTGACCCCGAGCTAGAAAAACCCTAAATACTAAAAATGCTAAGTTTTGGTACATTTACTATATCCCAATATTGGAAAAGGTTTAGGAGTTGAAAATTGTAGAGAACAAATATAAAATCCTTATGTACACTGTATCCAAAATTCCGCCTCCGATTCACTATATTCTGGGAGATATGATCCCTCCAAGTTAGGGTTCCAGCCTCCTTTAGAATTTATCCCTAAACAGGACACCTGAGGAGAATTGCTATAGCTTGGGATAAAAAGGTCCAAATGAAATTATTTAAGATGTTACAGAAATAGCACGGACTTTACTTTTTGTGGTCCAAATTTCAGAACCAGAAGATGAAACAGTGACACATGGAAGGCCGTACAACTTCGCTGTTCTGAACAGTCCTGTAACAGGTCACCTTGGGAAAATGATCGTAAATCCCAATTGGTGAAACCAATTCTGATGAAAATTCTGGTGTTGGATCAGGGACATGCGAGGTTACCTCAATGAAAAATTTCAGACATAGAGGAGTAGTAATTTCAGATATATCATAGAAAAAGTGATAGGAATTCCTGCAGAAGAAATTGGAAAACTAGGGCTTCCTGTTCCGGGAGCTTCCCTCCACTGTTTTAAGAAAAGGAGTACATTGGACAGCTCCATTTGAAGATATATATATTTATATCCAATAAAATATGAAATATTCCAAGTTTTGAAAATTAGGGTTTCTCTGACAAACCGTAGATCAGCGAGCTCTGGAAGTAGGACGGACACCTCAAATCGGTAAGACTAATATTTTGCTATTTGCATTTGAGGTTCTCATTTCAAAGTGATCTATCACATCATATTGATGATAAGCTTGGTGAAGTTGACAACTTCCAAGCATGGAAGTATTTGATCTCTCTGAATAAAATGAATTGGACACCTACAAGAGTATAGAGGTTCCAATTCTAGAGGGAGATGAGGCTCAAAGCCTTACACTAGAAGAACTTGGTCAAGGCCAAGAAGATCATTGTTGATTTAGTCACGGATCAACTTGTACCACAAGTGTCTTCCCTAAAGACACCAAAATAGATGTTTGATTCCATGACCAAGCTATTTGAAGGAAAGAACATACATCGAAAGATGACCCTAAGAAACAAATTGAAGAGTCAAAAGAAGAAGTGAAGAATGCAGAAGTGGTGATAGCCACCTTGAATGGACTCCCAGAATCATGGGATCCATTCATGCAAAGAATGTATGCCAGAAGAAAGTTATTACTTTCAACTCAACTCATAAGAGAAGAAGAAGAATATGGGAGCAATTGAAGATCAAGATCTCACCATTCAAAGAAGATCCCTTAAGTGATGAGGAATATGAAGAACTCAATTCTTGAAGAAACTCTTATTCATCTTATCATTTGGATAAGAAATGATGATTTCATGAATGAAGAAGATGATAAACCAGAATTATCAAGAGGGATTCTACCCACGAAACAAATAAAAGATAAGTATTCAATTGTCATTTCATGATATTGTTTTGTTATACAGTTGATGTGTTATGCATGATAGATTGTTTGCATTAATGACTATATACTACTAATATGCATGTGATGAGTAAGTAGCTCATGGTTCTATACAACTCTCCATTGCTACTTATCAAACCTCTTTGCTGACATATTGGATTAGTGCACAATCTCAATGATGTCATGGTAGAGATGGAAGGCATCTAGAAAATTTCTGTGAGATATGGATGAATGTTGTATTGGATAAACAGTTGCATGATGCATAAGAATTTGTCATTATGCATATGTTTTATGAAATAGTTATAACCATGCAACTGGTGCATTTCAATTGTAGGAAAGGTCCTGTACAACCTCCTACAAGAAAATAAGGATGAGACTTTTTCTGAAGAACAAGTGATGACAATTCAATAAACATGATTCTGAAGCTCCTAGGGTCAGAGACACCATGACGGAAGAAATAGCTTCAGAGAGCGGTAGATCCACCTTGAAGGATGAAGACCACCATGGGTATGAGAGATAACTCAAGATGAAGAAAATAATGCTATGAAAGAAGCTATGATCAAAGAATAACAGTTGATCATGGGGAATGATGTATACGATATGATTTCAAGACATAAAGGGAAGTACGTAGTATCTTCCATATGGATCTACAAGAACAAGTGTACAAAGCAAGGTTCATGATTTGCCTTAGAAAGAATAGACTATGACATGACATACTCTATTGATCAGTATATATCAAGCATAGAACCACCTGTACAGAATGAAGAAGGAAGATAATACTCTGCTTCAGGGGGAGTGACTACATAAGATATCTAAGTTCAACATGGTAGTGACATGATGGATAGCTTCCTGATGGATTGAGACTTTACCAAGAGTAAAGTGGGTTCCAACCTTCAAAGTTGAATGCAAAAGACTAGGATATGTTGTTGATCTGACAAGACGAACTCATGGAAGATGTTATGATGAAAGAATACTAGAATGATGTGGTATCTTACAAATGGATTTGCAAGATAAAATATGTTGCTGATAGAAGTAAGGAACGACTTGTGGCTAGAGGTTTCGATAAGAAAGAGGGAATTAATTCTGAAGAGACACTTACTCCAGGAAGTAAGGTACACTTCCTTCAGAACTATGATGGTAGTTGCTTCCATGATGAAGTGAAGACAATCCTTCCTTAATGGTATGAATTGGGAAGAGTTTTACATCTAATAGTCACAAGGATTTGAATTTGAAGACAGATGGACTCATATATGTAAGTTGAAGAAGGCCCTCTATGGCATGAAGCAAGCTCCCAGAGCTTGGTATGGAAGGATAAACAATTTCTTGTCAATTATGGGCTTTACCAAGAGTAAAGTTGATCCTAACCTTTATCTCAAGGTTGTAGAAGATGAACCAGTCATCCTATTATTATATGTGGATGACTTATTCTTGACAGGAAATGAGAAACAGATCATGGAAAGCATGAAGAAACTAGCAGAAGAATTTGAGATGAAAGACCTTGGGTTAATGCATTACTTCCTAGGTTTGGAAGTATGGAAAATTTCAGAAGGAATCTTTCTCAACCAGGGAAAGTATGCGGTAGAGATATTGAAGAGATTCAATATGTTGGAATGCAAAGCCATGGCCACACCCATGGACTCCAACCTGAAGTTGTTAGTTGATGAATCATCAGAGTTAGTGGAGGCAAATCATTACAGACAGATCATTGGGTCATTGATGTACTTAACAAATACCAGACCATACATTTGTTTTGCTGTGAACACCTTAAGTCAATATCTTGTTCAACCAAGACGGGTTCACCTAGAAGCTACAAAACATGTGATGAGATATCTAAAAGGGACTATAGACCTTGGTCTATACTATGATGGTAGCCATGAGTATAGATTGTATGGCTACATAGATGCAGATTGGGTTGGAAGTATCTCAAATAGAAAAAACACATCAGGTGGTTGTTATAGTCTGGGATCTGCTATGATTTCATGGTTTAGCAGAAAGCAGTCTAGTGTTGCTCTAAGCACAGCTAAAGTAGAATATATAGCAGCTTGATCTGCTAGTTGTGAAGCCATATGGATTTGAAAGCTGATGTTAGGATTATTCAACCTAGAGTTGGACACTACTGTGATTCTATGTGATAACCAGAGTTGTGATGACATAGAACCCTATGTTCTGTTGTAACACATAGAAATTCGGTATTTATACATACAAGATAAGATGCAGATGATGATGTTTCAGTATTCCCATACTGAAGATATAGATGATGTTTCAGTATTTACATACTGTAGATGCAGATGATGGTGATTCTGTATTTTTATACTGAATATAGAGATGATGATGCTTTCAGTATTTCTATACTGAATATATAGATGATGATGCTTTCAGTATTCACATACTAGAGATACAGATGGTGATAGTTCAGTATTCGCATACTGAAGATGTAGATGATGATGGTTTAGATGATGATGTGTCGATGAAGCCTTTGTCTCGAGTAAAGTTTGAACACTTTCAAGACAAGCTTGGTGTTGTTCGGAAATACCTTCCTCGAAAGGGGGAGTAGTGATGCAGTGGGATTGTATCATCCCTGGGCACTTTCCCTAAAGTGATCCAGAGACCTCAGTCCTCGAGAATGAAGAGGGATTGTATCATCCTGGGACATCTATCCAAAATAGATCCGGTGACTTCGGTCTTCATGAATGTGGTGGGATTGCATCATCCCTGAAATTCAGTTCAAAATGTATCCAAAGGTCTCAACCCCTGTGAATGTGGTAGGATTGCATTATCCCTGAACTTTGGTTCAAAATGTATCTGGAGGTCTCAGCCCCCGTGAAAGTGGTGGATTGCATCATCCCTGGACTTTGGTTCAAAATGTATCTAGAGGTCTCGGCCCCTGTGAAAGTGGTGGATTGCATCATCCTTAAACCTCGGTTCAAAATGTATCCGGAGGTCTCGGCCCCCGTGAAGGTGGTGGATTGCATCATCCCTGAACCTCGGTTCAAAATGTATCCGGAGGTCTCGACCCCTGTGAAAGTGGTGGATTGCATCATCCCTGAACCTTGGTTCAAAATGTATCCGGAGGTCTTAGCCCCCGTGAAAGTGGTGGGATTGCATCATCCCTAAACCCCGGTTCAAAATGTATCCAGAGATTTTGTTCCCTGTGAATGTGGTAGGATTGTATCATCCTTGAACTTTGGTTCAGAATGGATCCAGTGACTTTGGTACTCGAGAACGTGTGTTGATCCCGTAATTCCTAGAGGAAGTATTGTCTGAGTTCCACATATGTGTTGATCCTGTAATTCCGAAAGGAAGGATCGTTAGTAACTCCGTAAAGACCTAAATCCCATAATTTCGAAAGGAAGGATCATTGACTTGATCCCGTAATTCCAACAGGAAGGATTGTTTGAGTTCCACAGATGTGTTGATCTCATAATTCCAATAGGAAGGATTGTCTGAGTTCCATAAATGTGTTGATCCTGTAATTCCGAAAGGAAGGATCGTTAGTAACTCTGTAAAGACCTAAATCTCGTAATTCCGAAAGGAAGGATCATTGGTAACTCTGTAAAGACCAAAATATCATAATTCCGAAAGGAAGGATCATGTTGATGTTTTGATGATGTTGATTTTTTGATGATAATGATGTTTTCATTATGATGATGTTTTTATAATGATGATGACGTACTGATCAAAAGATCAGTGTATGATGATGATGATGTACCGATCGAAAGATCAGAGCATGATGATGATGATGTACTGATCAAAATATTAGAGCATGATGATGATGTATTGATTGCAAGATTAGAGTATGATGATGATGATGTACTAATTAGAGTATGACGATGATGATGTACTGATTGAAAGATCAGAGTATGATGATGATGACGTACTAATCAAATGATCAGTATGTGATGATGACGACGTACTGATCAAAAGATTAGAATATGATGATGATGATGCTGTTCAAGAATTGAAGGATGATGATGATGCTGTTCAAGAATTGAAGAATGATGATGGTGCTAATCATGATGTTACTAATCAGGATATGATGATGTTGCTGATCGAAATAACAAAATGCTGAAGAAGTTGTTGCTGATTGAAAGATCAAAGTACTGAAGATGTTGCTGATCGAAATGTTGAAGATGTTTTTGCTGATCGAAATATCAAAGTGCTGAAGATGTTGCTGATTGAAAGGTCAAAACGCTGAAGATGTTGCTGATTGAAAGGTCAAAGTGCTGAAGATGTTGTTGCTGATTGAAAGGTCAAAGTGCTGAAGATGTTGCTGATCAAAAGGTCGAAGTGTTAAAGATGTTGCTGATCAAAAGGTCAAAAGATGCTGATGCTGGTCAAAGAGTTGCTGTCGTTGAAAATCGAAGACGAAGACTATATGATGTTGAAAAGATTCCAATGATTTATAGATGTGTTAAACTGATGATGCTGATGATTTCCTCTATCTCTCTCCTACTATTGTTGTTGTTGATGTTGTTGTAGAATACCCTTCTCGTTAGGGGGGAGTGTTGAAATATTGTAACTTTGAAGAATATTCTATATGTATATTTTTGTGGTCCCCAATGGTCCTATTGGGAGAACCACTTGTATTATCTTGTACCCCAATGCTTCTAATCGGAAGAACTAATAAGAGTCATGAGGTTGTCCCCTCTAATTGTAAATGTGGGTCATTAGCACCCCAGTGTGGTTACTTGAACCTACATGTGTAACTCGAGCCTACATGATTAACTCGAGCCTACATGTCGGATGAGTTAATTCAAGTGAACAGATGAATATAAATAGAGGTGTAGCGCTCCTCATTTGAAGCACACACTCTCACTTGTGCAATGCACTAGTGAAGGAGAGAAGTATCTGGAGAAGGAGGAGGATCAGGCTTTGATCTCCTTGTTGGTTTTATCTTTTATCTTTTGGGGCATCTATATTGAGGAAGCTTTTGCTGGGTTTTTCCCTTTAGGGTTTTCCCAGGATAAATATTTGTGTTCCTTTTGTATGGTTGTGCTTGTCTATCTTTCAATGATCCTGTTTATATGCTTTTGCTATGAAAATGAAATGAAATACTAATGATCTAGCTTAGCATATGAAAATTTTAACATAAACTGCTGATGTACTTCAAGACAAGCAATTTCTCTTCTTCTTGGATGCCAAGTCTAGCCATGAGTCGATAAAACTCGTTAGTGTAACTCTGTACGGACTGGTCTTTCCACTGCCTTAGCTGCTGCCATTTCTTCTACTACTGTTTAATGTACTTGGGAGGATATAACTCCTTTTGGACATATTCGACAAATTTTACCCATGTGTCGATGGGGTCTTCTTCTTTTTCCATGTTTGTCGATAGGTTATCCCCCCAGTAGTGTACAGAGGTTGACATCTTCAAGGATGCAATGATGATATTTTCCACTTCGGAGAGATGATTTACCGCAAAGAAGATTCCAATTATTGCACCCAATTGTCAATAGATTTTGCATCGATATTGCCTTCAAGGTTCGGTAGGTCTAGATTCATTTGCACTTTGAAGGGGATAATTTTATCAGAGTTAGACTGCGTCGAGGATTCCCCAGAATTCGTAGTGACTCTTAGGAGAATCTTGCTGAACTGGGTGAACATTTCGGTTCGCTGGAGAGCCATGGATTTTTCTATGAGTTGCTTTGTCTCTTCAGTTGCATGTCTATTCTCTATTTCTTCAGTCATATTTTCTGAAGTCGAAGAAAGTGTCTACTTGTGTTGCTGGGATTGCGAGCGTGTTTGAACAGGAATAAGTTAAATACTTTGATGGAAGTGCTTATGTAACTTAAGCTTTGGACAAGATCTTGCTGTCATGTCCCCATGCCTCCGACCGGCAAAGAGGACGCGACTCCAAGCTTCAATGCCTGGGCTAAGATCCCATGAACATGTAAATTCATAAAATTTGCATGAACAGAATGCTGAAAGGGAAAATGCATTGCAGTTTAACATGCACAAATACAACCGTTTATCATACACAACTAAAATCATTCATCTTGCACAGTGGAATCACCATGCATTCAAACAAGCATTCTTTGAACATGTTCATTTCATTTTCATTAACAGTAAATATAGATTGCAGAAGTAAAATGGAGAAAATCACTTATCTTATGATGAACTCGATCTGCAACCAGCTACGTCGCTGCAACGTTCCACCCAACCATAGGCTAGCGTGCTCCTTAATCTCTCAGCAATGCTGCCACCCCCGAGCTGGGCATGATTCTCCAAGGAGTAAGGGAACTAGCAGGCTTACACATAGCCAGCGATATACAAAAAACACAGCCAAGCCAACACCGTTGGGTTTATCAGGCCATTAAGGAGCTGGAGAAGGAAATTGCTAAGCTGGTGAGCTCATTACAGAGCCAAGAACACCTACACCAGAACTAGCCTGACCTCTAAGACACCCAAACACACCCAACACAAGGAATCATTCCCTTCTCTGCTACACAGTCCCTCAGGCCCTGCATTCCCTTCCAGTGCTATTCAGGGGTGATGGAGAAGAAGGCCAACCCTCTAGCTCTGTCTGTGTGGTTTCCAGCCACCAGGTTTATCAAGCAAATCTAAGCCAACATCCCTGCTCCTCCCATAGTCCGAAGACCAACCATTGGACTCAGGAAATTAATTTAGCTGTCACAGCTTAAATAGGGAAAATTATTCTTGAGTCATTCTTGGCCCTCTCGTGGCCAAAACGACTCCCAATAATCGAATTGCACAGTCCCAACTAAACAATAAACAGGGGGGAAGAACAATAGTTCCGATCTCAACATTAAAATGATGGAAATTACACAACCATACCAGTCTGTAGGGAGAACATACAGCTGAGGACGTGAATGGCTCTTTTCAGGAAATCGTGGGTGGAAACGCACAGCTCTCAGCTTGCTGTATCAGCTAGAAACCAGGAAAATTCCCGTGCGTGAGGAAGCAATGCAGACCCACAATCAACCCGTGAGGAAAGGATACGGCCACACTATGCACAGATCCACAGAAGAAAACCACGTGGGTAAAACCTAGGAAATTCCTGTGCATGAGGAAGCAATGCAGACCCTGTGAGGAATGAACAGACAATGGAGGTCCTGTGTGAGGAAAAACAACTCCGTTTTTTCCCGTGGATGAACAAACAATAGGAAGGACACGAAATTTTAGTGCGTGGGTGTTCAACAACTCGTGGAGAGAGGAATAAAAATCTGCGTGGGTGAAGAGTATGTTTTTCCTTCCCATTCAGAAGTCAACTATGGGTGGAGTGTGCATGGAGGCATGGACTGACAGTCCTGCCACCCCACTCCCAAAACAATTAACTGCCATAACTTTTCCCAGCTGCCAACATAAATTATTAAATGGAGGTAGTTGGAATAAAACAAAAGAATATGACACATGGGTTTTTCCCCCTTTTGGCTCAAGGTTTGACAAATCCCCCCCCACATCCTTATCCTTGGGAAAATCATGCCCCATTCGATTTAGTTGCCGCGACCATAGCTGGTTGTGTTCATTTTAATTATAGATGCATATTTACATGATGACCAACATAATATATGCCGCATGCCCGGATATACCATCGGTAACAAATTTAAATCCAAGACATAGCATAACCGATCAATGGTGGGGCCTTGGCCTTTAACTCCACACCATGATCATTTACAATATACACATCATATACATCTAATGTAACGGGGTCAAAATCGGGACATTACACTTGCTCTGATACCAATGATCCAGGTCATGCCCAGGTGCACGTTGGGGACAATAGTTGACTGAAAGAATTGAGCTCTATTGTGGCAGAAGCATATAAAGAGATACAACAAAGCAGGAAACACACTAGGTTGACAAGAAATATACACATAGACAATATGCAAGAATTTGAACCAATTTATTACTTATGCTCCATGAAAGATGGAGGAATCAAATGATGATTAGAAAGATATCTATATTACATAATGTACATGCTTATATAGAGGATGCTGAGATGTTTGGGTGACTACCCGCTACATTGAGTTACAATAATTTATAATGGTTAGAAGTTCAACTATCGCACAACATGTTGATATGCTGTCGGTTGGACATGTTGTGGTGAACCTGTTGAGGTGAACCTGTCGGTTGTCGATTTCCAAGGAGAACTTGTTGAAGGAGAACCCATGGGATGTTGGTTGGATCAAATGGAGTGAGAAATTCATGAGTCTTATCCATTCTTCTTGTGCACTGTGTGATAGAAACATTATTGTACCTGCAATGCAAACACTCAAATTTTCAGGAAAAATTCCCTAAACAACAACTCAAACATTCTAGTTTTGGTTTGTAGCTCCACAAAGCTTTGATACCATGTGAGAATTGCTTCACATTGAGATCTAGGAGCGAAGGAAATCTTCACAATCTAAGTTATTCACAGAATATTTAAGAAAATAGTAAAAGAGAACAAAATAAAACACATAGATGGTGCCAATAACTGATCTCTCTATTAGTTTACAATTTGTGGATATGTATGGTACATACTTATAATACAATGGCAAAAATTTGTGATCCCTTGGAGGCCATCTAGATGCATACAAGTATCAGGCTAGGATTTTACCCCTAAACCCTCATAGGTTGACCAATAGGCTCCCAAACCATACTAAATAGTCACAAATGCAAGTGTAAACATGGATGGAGGCACTTTGGATCATAAATAAAGGCATGCTAGGAATGGGTGAACACATGTGTGAGTGGGAGAGTCTCTAGGAGCCAATAAATGCCCAAGAAGACCACAAAACAACCACATTCACACACTAGCACCCATAGTCAAGCATATTTCCTGATTTAAGGGATAAGGAGTGGCCTGTCATCAATGAGGGTGGCTGGGTTGATAAAATGATAAAATTAGAGCGCCTCAATTGTCAAGATGATGAAAGTGGAGCACCTCAACTATGAGTTAATGAGCCATAAATAACCTAATAGACCAATATTGATCAGTATAACCTAAGTAGGATCATATAACATAAGTACAAGACAAATGAAAATTCATCCTAGGTGTAAGACCATGGTACTAAGGTAGATTAATGCTCTAACACCTATAATCATAACCTTGAAAAACTCTACAAATTTGGGCCAAAACCCTACTTGGGTTGAACTACCGAAGTTGGAAACAAAGTAGATCAAAAGATTGGAAAAAATGATAGGGCCATATAACTATTAAAGCAATCAGACACATGAAAGAAGACCAGAGCACTGACAAAAGACATAAACTTATAGAACCACTTACAATTCAACCAATAAAGCTCATGAATTCAAACCTAACCTACTCAATCATAAAGCTTGTAAAAACAAGTAAAGAGTGAAATGCACCAGACAACAGATCATTCAGAACCTAGGAAACAACCCCAAAAGGGTAGTCAAATTCCAAAAATGTTCAAAATAGGGGAAACCAGTGGAGTTGTCAGTTCTATTGTGAGGGATATCTACCTTATGACTCGGGGCCTTAAGGTCACTAACATACTAGGGTATGGCTTGTAGACATCAAGGATTCAAAAACATATATAAGAGAAATATTGTTAGCGAGACATGTACCTTTTTATTAACAGTTGATCCAAGCTTTTAACCTTCTTCCTCATATGATCCTCAACCTTTTGATATTCTATACCTGCAAAAGAGATTGATGTTCCTCCGTAGTAACTCTTATTGTTATATAAGAAAGCATGAACCTATTACAATTGAATTTAAGAATAAATAACAATAAATACCATGATTCATAACAACAAAAAACATGCACTAAGACAATATGGAAGAAAGGAACTCTTTATTAAGAAGTTTGGGAAACATCACAACCCTGTCTGAGACAAGATTCTCTACAGACCAAGAAACTGAGTCCTCTTGATCCTCTCTCCAATGTATTCCCCCAGCATAACCTTACTCTCCAAAATTGCTTCCTCTATCCTCTACCCCTCCCCTCTCTTTATAGTTGTTGGTGAGGAGAGGTTTTGAGGCCTTAGATGGTTAAGGGAGTTAGGGAAGTTATCATTATGAACCCAACTGCCCTTAAACTAATCATGTTTTTATTTGTAAGTTTGTTTTAATGGAACTCGCAGGTATGTATAAGGAAACTCGTGACTAGTTCGTGACTTTTATGAAGGAAACTCGCGAGTGCAACTTTTTAAGGATAAATCGCGGGTTGCATATGGGATGACCCACGAGTGACACACGACTTGTCACAAGAAGACCCACGAGTGCAATGAAAATTTATCTATAAAAAATGGCAAAGCTGAAGGAATCAATATGTACTCAAGAACCAACTCATCTATAGGGTTATGGTCACATCAATCCATAATTTCCTTTTGTGTATCGACAAGCTAGAGTCAATACTTGGATGGAGAAGTGGCATTTCATTGTATTATATGAATATGCACTCATATTTCTTGGGATATTTTGTTCCACCTTGAGGGACTAAGGCTCCGAAGGAATCATGGGATAAGCTTTAATCTTTGTTGGGAAAACAAGATGAGTTTTGAGGGAATATTTTGGAGAATGAGCTCATTGGATTTCAACCCAATAGTTTCAAAACTATTTGACAATTCTTTACAAAGTACAAGTCACTAGAACTACAATGCAAACAATGTGGATTAGAGAGGAAAGATGAGCAGCTTATGCTGTCAGTTCTGAGCAAGCTTGACTTAGAGTACTTAGCCTTTGTCTTTACATTCCATTCCAAAAGAAATTATATTCCTAATTGGAAGATTCCTTCTCTATATGCTTTTGATGAGTTATTGATACAAGAGAAATATAAATTGGTTCAAGTGGGAGTGATTTAGACCTCCAAGAATCAAGCACACTTTGTACAAGACTCAAACAATGCGTAAGAAAGAGGGAAGCACAAAGGAAAGGAGAAAAAAAACACTGATTCGAAGCCAAAGGAGAATCATAGATCTTCTAATGGAGCCTCGGGTTCCAAGAAAAATAAGAAATTCGAGAAGACTAGATGTCACTACTGTATGAAAGGCTTTCATCCAGAGAGCTAGTGCATGAAGAAGACCATCGAACTACTGTTAACACTACTTGAAAAAAACAATATTTCCTTCCACAAGGAACAAACAAGTATGATGCTGGACAAACAACAAAATATCATGAGAGCCATGCCTTGAAGGTAGACTTCACTAAGTCAAAGGATTATTTGATAGATTATGGAGCATCCAACCACATGGTTTCCTCCAGGGAATCCTTCACCACTACGAATCTATCAGAAGGACCTTGCATTCACATGGGGGATAATTCATAGATCCCAAATATTGGGAGTGGTTCTATTAAAATCCAACATTGAGAGTTCAAGAACGTACTCCATGTGCCCTCTCTTGCAACAAATTTTTTATCTGTTTATTAGATGACACATACTGGCTCACAAAAGCAAGTTGTATTTCGTCCTGACTCAGTGGATATCTCAAATATCTCAACTGGGAATATTATAGAGAAGGGTCTTGCAAACCATGCCTCTAAGGCATATGAATTATCACACTTTCTGCCATACTCAACTCCAGAACAATCTCAACAAACATTCGAAAGGGAAGGTAAAAAATCTCTTTCATCTGCATTTGTAGATAATGATACGTTATCTAATATTTCGGTTTCAGAATATGAGGAACAATATCAACATGATCTTTATATTGAGATTGTACCTCAAGATGATCTAGATCCAGATCTAGATCTAGCTCCTATTCCAAATCAGAAGCCTAAATGGGCTGAAAATATTATTGAAGCAACTGGGAATATTTTTGGGGATCCAGATGATAGTAGAAGAATGAGGTCCCAGTATTAGAATGAACATGTTGCACTATCTCACACAAATTCTCTACCTACAAAGTGGTGAAACAAAATTCCAGAGAGATGCTACTTGATGATGAAGATTGATCCACAATTTGGCCCACTGATGAACAAAATGGATCATTCCATTTCTCCTCCAGAAAGAAGAAGCACAAGCAACATTCATCTGATTAGAAGAAAATTGAGATGTTCACATGCACAGTCTCAAGATGCTGATGCACAGAAGAACCAAGACACTACATTGCTACAGATTGCAACAAAATTTTCACAAGTTTTAGCTCAAAGAGAAATTTTTTCTCTTAAGTATAGCTTGTTTCCTAATTCCTGCTTATTTTAAGGGGGGTTTTTTCCCATAAGTTTTTCCCCATCTTCCTTATTTTATTAACAATTTTATTTGTATTTTATTTAGATTGTATGGGTGACTTTTGGCCTAGTTTCTAGGGCCCAAGTTGTCCAAATTTAGGATTAAGGGGGGGTGTCAGAATTAATTAATCCTCCTTTGTCCAATATAGTCTATTTGGTCTATTTTCCTAACTTAGGGGTAATTATTACTGTAATAGAGTGTGGGAGACACACATAGAGGTTATTTTCCACTTACTACATGTGCATGCATGTGTTTATGTGCCTCTCAGACTAATCCCTACATTATAGGAGCCCACTCTGAGTGCCAGCAACAACCTCCATCAGTTGGTTATGGTTGGTAAGCAGTTATGCTAAGTTAACCTCTAGTTACAATCAGTTATATCTCTTTCAATTATCCTAGCACCATTTTTGTATGCATGAAGGGAGAGTGACTCCTTTTTCCCACCTACCTCATCAATTAACTGATTGTAGACTGATTTATACATTCAGAGATAAACTAGTGAGTTCCAACATTGATTTAGACACACTAAGTTACCTATTAAGTCAACTTGAGCTGGTAGATTCGAATCCTATCCATGGCATTCAAATTATATTTATTGTATAATCATTGTATTATTGATTAATGAATGAATATTAATGTTGTGATTTATCTAAAATTTGTGGCATGAATTTCTTGTTCAATTTACATTCTCTTTGATTATTCCATTACATAATTCCCTTCCTACAACTTTCGTATTTTCCTGTAGATCAATGGTTCAAAAATTTAACAAGGGTATGGTCATGTTAGTATTTGTAACATTTGGTCATTTAGTGACATTCTGATTGCATTTTCTGTTAGTGTGGTGAAGTTGTAGAGAGGATTTGAAGAACCTACAGTTGAGTACGCATGAGTGTAGGAAAGAGTGAGTCGATCCAGGCTGTGCGTGGATTGACATTAGAGTCAAAGAAAAGAGTGAGGTTATCTAGGATATGTGCATATCATTAGTAGATTCAAGTAGAGAAATAATTGCGACAGAATATCAGAGGAAATGAGAGGAGTAAGAAGTCTGTATAGATAAGAAAGAGAGATCTAGAACAGAGTCTGTAACTTAGTGCACAGACCAAAGGTGCCATATATTTCTCATTCTAGATGAAGAGCTCCTTTGTGTTTTTTCTCGGATGGGTTTCCACATTAGATGCTACGTCAAATGTGTGATTGTTGAATGTGATTAAGTGTAGACATCTGTTATTGTGATTGTGTGTTTATGCATTTGTTTATGAATGACTTTATATGTATTCGTTGCAATGTTTCTGTTGAATGTGCCTATGCTGCACTAGGTTGTTGTTATAATACCTGTCAAAGGATAAGTTGTGTCACAACTTAACTGTGTCTAATAAGTATTAATACCCCACCTATTAGCCTCTATCAAGTGCCTTTGTAGAATACCAAGAGACCCAAAATCCCCCACCCAAATGCAGAAACATGGTTTTGGCAGTTACCCATAGAAAGATATCTCAGGTGAGACTGCATCTGCGTCGTAGGTGCTACCGACTGAGCTTGCTCTGTTAGGAGGATATATTGGGCTTTGTTGCATGCCAGGGAGGGATGGAGTCTGGGTCGAAGAAGGTTTGAATCCAACAAATGGTTCCGTTGCCAGGATCGTTAATCATTTTGGTGAGTGATATGTTGTGGCATCCTAAGAAGGCTGGAATCCAAGACTAGGTGGATTTTAAAGCATTAGAGTTTGCATGAGAAGAGAGTAAAGGATATCGGTGGAACCCAACAGAGTGGTTGGGCTGCTACCTCTATAGGGATATTCACGAGATTTTATTTTCTGAGTTTCCTATTATGTTGCATGAGTGGTTGTCGAATTCGAAAACCCAACAAAGAAACTTTCAAGGAGGAGAACTATTATATAAATAAAAATATAACATAATATATATAAATAATATCATTAATATTAATACTAATGATTAATTAATTTATTAAATCAAAATACATGCCCTTTAGTAAAGGAATGATGGGATTATATAAGACCCATCATTGTAAATGTAATATCATCATTGATCTATTATTCATATATTTATCCATTTATGGAGTTTCTATCCTATTTACATTGGATTTTCCTATATAAATGATATTTTACTGTTCTAGTAGTATCCGAGCTAGTTCTGATTCCGACATTTGGCCACACCCTCTATTAGACCTTGTCTGATAAACATTTCAGAGTTTCTCTCAATCCAGGTCTTTGACCAATATTTAAAAAAGAAAATAGTTCCTTGGACATTATCCAAAATCTCATTAAAAAAAATATTATTCATCTGCATATGTGAAGGAAATCAAAGATCAAAAAGAAGAAAAGGAAGGTGCATAGGATGAATAGTTTAACACCTCAACATTCTAAATATCGAGGCACAAAAAAAAAGTAAAAATAAAAAGAATAAAAAAAAGAAAAGACAAAAAAGGAGGGAAAAGGAAAAACAAAAAATAGGACCTTGTCCTAAACAAAATAAAAATTAAACAAAGGGGTACAAGTAAAACCCAAAAAAAAGATAAAAGTAAAACAAAAAAGGGGTAAAAGTAAAACCACATGTGGTTTCTTAATAAGTGGGTTTAGGTTTATTCTCCAACAACAAACAAAAAAATGATATTTGAACTTAGGTGGGGAAGGTAACACTCATTCCTCCCAACCACCCAATCTACACCATTTTACAAAACTTAAGGGGAAAAAAATCTAAAAGTACATAATAATTACTACTAAGAAGAAAGTGAGATTTGAACTTAGGTGGGGAAGGTAACACTCATTCCTACCAACCACCCAATCTACTGGCATCTTACAAAACTTAAAGGAAAAAAATATAAAAGTGCATAATAATTGCTACTGAGAAGCAAGTGAGATTTGAACTTAGGTGGGGAAGGTAGCAATCATTTCTCCCAACCACCCAATCTACAAGAAGTCCTTAGGGGAAGAAAATAATTATTGAAAAGTATAGTATACTATACATGATAAAATATGTATTTCTTTGATATATATTGGGATAATAAGTATAAAAAAATGGAATCTCACGATGAAAAACATGGAAGATTTCCAAGAACTTTAGAAACTTATGTTTCAAAGCTACTCCAAATAAAAGGAACAATTAGAGGGAAAGACATTACTATTTCGATTGCTCCCGATGAACACAATAATTATACTAGTGATCAATTTGCTAATGAGTTAGCGATTTCGAGGACAGATATAGGTGAAAGGTTAGACATTTGGAATAACAAAGAATATGCAATAAATGATTTACAATGGAACATTGGATATTATATTGGTTTTTCACAATTTATAGTTAAATCCTTGTGGAGTAGTGACGGTGACCTAGTTTTGGGATTATTGTGGCTAGAAACATTGGGGACCTTTATCTTAAATGATGAAAAAACATTTATGACATCCCCCTACAAAAAGAACAAAATCACATTTTCAAACATTAACATGAAGACAGATTCAGAGGTCGCATCATATGAAGACTTCAAAGAAATATCAAAGTTGTTGTTGCAGGGGAATGAGAAATCAATATAGACGATACCGAATGATTTCAACAAGGTTATTGTAGGTAAAAAATAAGAGATCTCTTGTGTAAGAGATCATAACCAGAAATTACTTCTGCAAATCAATAAGGAAAAGGATAAGTTTCAACGCAATCAACTATTAGACGAGGAAAACCGATATTTGCAAAAGAAACTATTAGAGTTTAAAGACAATGTGAAATCGTAAGAAGAAACAATCATGAATCTTACGAATGATAAAGATTTACTTGGAATCAAGTTGGTGAACATTCGAGAAAGGACATAAAAACCTTTGGGCTCAAAAAAAGAAGTTGAGGAAAAAGAAGAAAATACAAATCCAATCATCAATACAGTTAAAAAAGAAGTCAAGCCAACATAAGAATAAACAACAAAAACTCCTTATCGACACCCCACTTATAAATGTCCTTTTGATCAACGACAAGGTCAAAATGAACACACACAGAGGAGAGATAAGGTTATATGAGCAAGAACATCAAATCAATATACAAAACAACAAACAAGAAGACCCATCCCACAAAATGATTAAATAACTTCGATAAAAATAGATTTGGGATGGACCGCATCAGAGATCACGCAGAATTTATTCTGGGAATTCGTAACTCATATCGCCTCATTTCATCAAATGTCACAATGAATAAACACAAAATATCGAGAGATAACATTGAAGAAAAAAATCAAACGTAAGCCATGTCTTTAAGCTTTGAGGACAAATCTTCTCTAAGGGGAAGGCAATGTTATATAAAAACAAATATAACATAATATATATATATATCATCAATATTAATACTAATGATTAATTAATTAATTAATTAAATCAAAAGACATGCCTCTTAGTAAAGGCACGGTGGGATTATATAAGACCCATCATTGTAAATATAATATCTTCACTTATCTATTATTCATATATTTATCCTTTTATGGAGTTTCTATCCTATTTACGTTGGATTTTCCTATAGAAACAATATTTTATTGTTCCAAGAACCGATGAGGTGAAATCCTTAGTTGATTCAACGATTGAAGACTGTAAGCAACCCTGTGTTGAGGGTTGTTGATTTTTGGGTAGATAACATTTTGCAAGGATATATTACTGAGTTTATTGTCAACACAATAAAATCATATAGTGAGGTGGAGAGAATTTTTTCCAAGGACCCCGCAGAAGATATTTGTCATCCTTGAAAACTTGGATGAAGATGCTTGTATGTGAAAAAGTAATCCTGCGAATGTGAGAGTTGAGAATTATGTGCAGAAATTTGGATATGTTGCAATAGAACTGTGTGAAAATTGGAGCAAACTAAGTTGAGATGTTCCTTGGAGATAGTGGAACTGAATTAGAGGCTGGTTATTTAAGAAGTGGAAGAATATTTAGGTTGAGAAGAGAAGAAAGACTCTGGTAGGAAGAGGGAGTTGTAGTATGACCAAAGGAGAAGACTACAAGCTCGTGTTGCACGTTGACGAAGGTTCTTGCAACGAAGAAGAAGAATATCAATCGATATCTAAAGAAGAAGAAGAATCAAAAGAAACTCCAAGACCAGAGCACAAGTATGACACACCTATAATGCCACATACTTCGCCAGAGGTAAGATCTAGAAGCCATATGGACTGTGTGACAGATCCAGGATGAGGACATAAAGAAGAAACAGATGGTCACAACTTTGCGAGGTCATGCACTAGAATAGTACATGAAGTTTTCCATCATTCCAGTGGGATTTGCGTAGAAAAATATTGACCAAATTTGAATCATAATGATAGATGAGTTTAGAAAGCTGAATATTGATTCATAGTGCATTACAGAGATTAAAGAAATCAAGCAACTACCTACAGAGTTTTTCTAGGACTTTGACCATAGATTCAAGAAATTCATGGCCAAAGTAAGCTTCCAGATGTCGAGCGTACAACATAAGGAATGACTCATTGCTGTGCTGTTACCACACATCCAGATTCCATTGATGCAATAAATTATTGGGTCGCAGGAAGAAGCTCTGTAAATAGCCATGAAACTAGAATCCTCAGCGATTGGAGAAACTAACGTAGGAATGATGCAAATTTAGTCGCAACTGGCTAATATTATGGTGTAACTCCAAGACATTAGGAAAGGAAAATAGGTTCAAGAAGAGCTATGATGTATAACAAGATGTAGAGTAGAAGGACACCATAAAGATAATTGTTCGACACTCATGAACTATGTTGCAACACAAGCACCGAACCTGATATACACCAAAGGGATGCTTTGGTGTAGAATATGCCAGACTAGAGGCCATCAGTCAGAAGAATGTGTGTATTTTTAGAATATTGTAAGCGCACCAGCTAGTATGTATTGTAATTTTTGTAAATCTGTAGGACACAATGAGAAAGATTGCAGAGCATTTCATCTTCTGCAAGAGAAAATGGTGGATACCTACTTAATGGAGAATGATGAGAAGATGCAAGTTGAATGAGCTCAAGATCAGTACTAGCCTGCTCAATATAGACCAACACAGTTCCAACAACCACAATATCCTCAGCCACAATATCAACTAAATCAGTATCTACTGCAGCAACACTACCCTCAATCTAGGGGGGTGGGAGTTTTTGGGGTCGAGTACACCAACAACAAGGAGGAGGATTTGTTCAAGGAAGAGGCCAAGTTGTATGTTATAACTATGGACAACTAGGACAATTTTGTTAAGATTGTGCAATTACTGCGAAGACTTGTTCATATTGTAAAGCATTTGATCATACTATCAAACAATCTCCATAATTGATTATGAAGTGGCAGGCTTGAACTATGGGAAATCCCAACCCTGTGTAGAATCCCAATCTGAACCCCAACCAAAGCATCCATATGATTTAGGCCGAGCCAAGAGAAACAAACATTGCTCTCATCACAAGGGGAGGAGCTATGACTAAAGTAGACTAGGATGCACAACATGAACAACCGTAGGTGCAACCTATGACACAAAAGAAAGTACCATTTAACATCCATACAGAAAAGAAGGTAATATTCGACGTCTAACTGTAATTTTTTGACACAAATCAAGCATTGAAATTTGGACAAGTAAGAGAAATGCCCAAGAGGTTCGATCAAATACTCAAGAAGAAACCATCGAGAAAGGTTAGTAAGCTCAAATATTTTTTCAAAATTTGCTTAGCACTAATCCATGATAAAGATGTTGTCGTAGAATTGAAAACACTCATAGAAGAAACTCCAGAAGAGTTGTGACCCAAATGAAGAGTTAACCATGTTGGGAAAGGATTAAAAACTGGTCGTGAGTTACGAATGACTACACAGATAAGAGACTATGACATGGATTATATCATTTTAGATCTGGGCTCTGATGTCAATATCATGATAAGGAAGACATGGGAAAGCATGAACAAGCCGCGACTAGATTGGTCTCCCATTCAATTAAGGTTGGAAAATCAGTCGAAGGTTCTACCGATTGGTCGACTGAATCAAGTACCTGTCGAGGTAGAAGGTCTGAGGACATATGCAGACTTTGAAGTGATAGACATTGTTGATGATACAAACCCATATCCTACACTTTTAGAGATTTATTGGGTGATATATAATCATATCATCATCAATTTTAAGAGAAGAATCCTGTCATTAAAGACTCCGAGATAAGGGTGGTCGTGCTAATTGATCTGCTGGAAGGACATATATATGTCAAACTAGTAAAAAGTGAAGGACAAGGTGATTACCTAGATCATGTATATAATGTCATGTCATCAAAAGATGACTATATATACCCAACGACTGATGGAAATCTGAGTTGGAGAAGTGTTAGTCATGTACACCTAATTCAAGTGAAGCATTAGAAAATTGGCAGAATCGCCTATATGAAGTTTCCATGAGAAGATGCACAAGAATTACAAGATTTTTACGATGGGTAGGAGATGAGGCAAGCAAGCTAGGTACATATGAATGCTTTCCTAACCTCGCATCTTATAGAATCACATCGATTGTCTGCCTAGGAATTTTTTATGAAAGCTATGCTTGCTAGATGGTGGGGTACATATAAACAATCTATCTCCAAATTCCCGCAATGTAGAATATTGCTGGAGATCAGATTTGGAGAAGAGATCAGTTAAACAGGTTACAAGTATATAGGATTGGAAAATCCTATTGAACATATTGAACATTTTTGCAAGACATGGAAAGAATATCCGCAACAAGAATGGGTTCATCACTTCATACATACAATGGATATGATACCAAGGAATCGGTATACATCTGTTGAACTGTGACGAGGAACTCTTGAGTGGGAAAAGATAGCTACTAGTTTCACACATACATTCGAGTTCGCAGATGATAACCAAATAATTAATGATGCACTACAAGTAATGAAAGAGAAGGAAATCCTTGTCACAATGACAAATTTCCATAAATTCAGCACGACAATCCGCCATTGGATGGAATGTTACAATGTGACGGGAGAATTGGATGGTGATGAGCCACTCAACATAAACATACCTGAGTAAAAGGGTATGCATGCAATGGAAGGAGTATTGGATACTGTGGCAATACTTATATTTCCAAATTGGAAAAAGGAGTTTCATGTTCATGTCGACGTGTCGTCTATCGCGCTCGGTGTGGTACTGACACAACATGGTGAAGGGTCCATCAATTATCCTATTTCCTTCTCTAGCTGGAATTTATCAACTGCAAATAAAAATTAAACCATGATGGAAAGAGAAGGTTTAGCGATGGTATATACACTGCAGAAATTCAAACATTATTTGCTGGGTGGAAATTTAAAGGTGTGCACTAACCATTCTGCACTGGAATACTTGGTTAATAATCTAGTGTTGGGGGGGAAGATCTGTTGGTGGCTTCTCCTCTTCTAGGAATTTGATTTCGAGATAATTTTTAAACTCAGTTCATTGAACTTGGGACCAGACCATCTTTCAAGGATAGAAAGTGGTGAAGAGCCTAGTAACCTGGATGATAATCTCCCTAATGCACAACTATTTGTGATAACCATGTTTGATGATAATTATAGAGATATCATGCAATTTTTTAGTACAGGTTATACGCCAGCTGCATTCAAACTTGCACATAAGAAACAGTTGGTTGTGTGAGCTACATATTTCCAATTGATTGTTAGACAATTGTATAAAATGGGTCATGATGAGATTCTTCGGTGCTGCATTTTGGAGCATGAGAGACTATTGATATTAAATGAAGCACATGCTAGTGCTGTAGGAGGCCACTATGTAGGGAAAGCTATGATGCACAAGATTTTGCAAGGAGGATTATGGTGGCCCACCATGCATGCAAAATCCCTGGATTATTGTCGTAGTTGTGATGTCTTTCAAAGGATAGGAAAGCCGATGCGACGAGATGAAATTCCATTGGTACCTCAAATAACTTTGCAGGCATTTGATAAATGGGTCGTTGATTTTGTGGGTCCCACCAGTCTGATAGGAAAGTGCACCAGTGCACGATATATTATTACTATGACTTAATACTTAACCAGATGGGCTGAAGCAACACCTGTAAAGGATTATACTACTACGACTACTGTGAATTTTTTATTTGAGAATGTCATGACACGATTTTATTTGAGAAGGTACACACTTTGTCAGTTGATTGTAGAACTTACAAAGGAAATATAGATTCAACATAGATGGACAACGCCTTATCACCCTCAAGCAAATGGAATTGTTGAAGCCTTTAACAAAATTCTGGAAAATACATTGACAAAGGTTTGCAACATTCAAAGAGATGACTGGGATCAAAAAATTTCAGTAGTATTATGGGCATATTGCACAAATTGTAATGAATTGACAGGACACACTCCATTTTAGTTGGTGTACGGGAAAGAAGTTGTGATTCCTATGGAGTATATTGTCCAGATATTAAGAATTGTTTCAATCACAGAGATGACATATGTCGATGGTGTCGAAGAAAGGTTTTTGCAAATTGTGCAACCGGAAGAAGAATATTTTGTCACAGGTTTTCATCAAAATGTTAAAAAACAAAGGAAAAAATCATGGCATGATTGACACATTAAGAGCAAGCACTTTGAGGTTGGAGAACTTATTCTTATGTATGACAACAAATTTTTCAATCATCCAGGAAAGTTGAGAACAAATTGGTTAGGACTGTCTATCGTCACGAAGATAGTTGATGGAGGAGCAGTGAAATTGCAAAAGTTAGATGGAACAAAGATCCAAGGATTGGTGAATGGAAGTTGGCTGAAGCCGTATCATGATAATTGTGACTTAGTTGCATAAAAAAAAGAAAACAAGGAAAAGAGAAAAAGAAAGAGGAATTTTTTTTGTTCGCGGACTGCTAGTCTGCCGCATTAAAAAGATGAAGTATCGCAGACTCGATGTCATGCGTAGACCAAAAATTTAGGGCAAAGACACATAATCTGTCACAAGAAAAGGAGATCTGGCGAAGGGAAGAAAATAGGTCACAAGGAGTGCAATGTTGTCATGAGAAATACAGACAATATAGATATGACAACTAGATATCAATCATTTATGATACAACATATGTAGGCATTAATTTGAAAAATACAAGGAAATTTGACGACGTGCTTTATGGTCACATCCATCATTATGGAAATAACTACCACTTGATGTACCAGTTAAATGACAACGTGTATAAAAGTTACCTTAATTATCCGGATGATGTACCCATGTGACTAAAAGGACATATTCCTTTCTATTGATTTCCCGCACATGTGAAGAACGACTGGGGAGGAAACCGTGGCATTCTATAAACCTTCATGTTGAAGTCATCTCATTCTATTTGCATGATATAAGAGAAATTGTTTTATACAAAATTCAAAGAGATGAATAAGGTTACTCAGAGCATGGTTATTTCGATCTCTAGTACTATTTAAACTATTGAATATAAAGTTGCGACTACATCACCTACACCAATCATGGAATATATTGCGAGATATGCCACACTAGTGCAGTAGGATGCTCCATATTTGCTGAGAAAGATCTAGTCCCTCCGGTCAAGGAATCTAGAAAATCAACTACACACCTACCAGGTCCCTCTGAAACTACATGGGGAAAGCGCACAAGTAATAGGAAGCACAAAGCGAAAGCAACGACAAAACTAACACCACCATCAGTAACTAAGGAGGATGAAGACTCTGAAACTAGACATATGTTGCCACCATACATTCCACCAAGGAATGAAGATGCCCCAAACGTGAAAATTCCAAAGAAGTTTGGGGCTCCACTTGTCATGCTAGCGGTGCCATAAGAAATTAACGTATTGAAGTATATTTTGTTGAACCTATGGAAGCTATCCATTGCTGACCACAACACCATGAAATATAAATATTTGGATAGGAATAATTATATAGTAACTGTGTAGGACACATCGTACTTGCCGAAGTGCTTCGTTCCAATGGAATGGGTGAGATGACTAGAACGGTCGGGACTTTTTTTCTTCTTGCTATACATGCCACACTTCAGCCGTAATGCAGAAGTGAATACATTTGTCCAACAGTTGATGGTATCATTTCATGGAGGATTCCTTTGGATAGATGTAGTACATTCTGTGGATGTTGAGCTAATTGTGGGAATAATAGGTCTCCCGCTGGAAGGTATGGACCCAACAACATATTTAAAAAAAAGACTTGGAAACACTGATCATAGAAAGGGTTAAGGAAAATTACGACTTGATTAGGGCCAACAGAGGCTTCCTAATATCATCCATTAATGACTATACCATTTTATTTATTGCGAAGGTATTATATTGTAAAATGTTGCAAAAACTGCGATCGACCCAATGTACTACGAGTGAGGTTGCGTTAGCTCAACTCTGTGTGGAGGGGATTCAGATTAATTGGTCACAATTTCTGTTGAATTAATTGCTAGAAGACACAGCTATGTTATAGGAAAGTGGTAAACCTTTCCACTACGCCTAGTTATTAATTTTCATTTCATTTGTTGTCTGGTCCAAACCACCACACTATCAACCCATGGATATACCATTTCGTTGCAGGAGAGCTAGATACCGGAATTTTTGGTTCACATGTGAAAACAAGGAGAGGCAAACATATAGTAATATTGAATTTTTTATGCATGAAGGGCCTCGAGGGATAAGGTATGGAAGAAGATGAGACTTAAGGATGGAACTGTTAGGAAATTCAACCAAATCATTAAGCTTCAAATTGGGAAGCATCATGTTATGATACAACCTCGACAAGACCCACAATGCCAATGATGGAAATGAAATTTATACTGATTGAAGAAGAAATTGAATCAACTACTGATGAATGGTTGAAGGAACGATGTGTCATTGTCTCAAAGGACCAAATAATAACTAACGACATTTACCAAGACAAATCACCATCATCACAATAAAAATATCAAGAAGAGGATCCAGGGGACGATGCATAAGATCGAGATCTGGCTTAGAGTAGGTCGAGTTCGACTTCGACAGAACAAGATGTGCAAAATAAAAGAAGGAGAATGATACAGAGAAAGCATAGTCTAAACGAAGGAAAAATAGAAAGGTGGAAAAAACTTCCAATACCATAAGCATTGATGGGGAGGATTTGATGCAATTCACTCAATCTCTGACAAAAATCACATAAGAAGGCTTTCAGAGAATAGACAAGTGATCGACAGAGCTTATAGGTACTATTACCGATTTGATTAAATTCTAATGTAAATATGTTGAGGAGGTTAGAATTACAGTGGATTATATGCCATAAAAAACTAAGTCACGGGATATACCTGGAACTTCCAAAGAATGACCAACTGAAATACCAGTACCGGTTGCACTGATCATAACGTAGGTGTAAGGAGAAGTGCTCGATCTGGGAACCCCAGAATTGATTTATGTCATTGAAAGCATAGGGATGATAACCATATATTTTTCATAGATGCACATGATTGAGGTATATGCACTACAAAATGCCTCAGCCATGGAAATGAAATTAAGAGAAGGTGCCTTGATTAAATAGGTGAAAGTCATGAATAAAAGTATTAATAAGATGAAGTAGGTAGTGCAAGAGGCTGAGCAGAATAAAAATACATGGGAAGAAAATAGGAAGAGGCTTGACAATGTTGTAGCCCTTGCATGTATAAATTTTGTAGAAGAAGGCATAACAGATGACATGTTTCTAGAGGCCAAGGTCATTTAACTTGGAGAAATAAAAGAAGACCTTCAAGAGAAGGTCGCAGAGTAATGCAGATAAGACAAAGCACACCACCCGAAGTCTTAGAAGAACGAATCAAAGTAGCAGCAGAAGAATATAGAAGAAGCATAAGCAATATGTGTTAAGGTTGTCGACAAAGTCTTGTAGGCTTGGGTAGCCTTAGTTTAAGAAGCAGAACTAGAGAAAGTCATAGAGGAGCTGTGCACAGTTGAAGAAAATGTGAATCAAATGAAGAATGTGATGAGAAAGTTGGTCTTATTAGAGAAAATGGATAAGGCAACATAAATGAAGAAATTACAACAGTAAGTGATGATGCTGCACACACAATAACAACAACGGGAAGATAAAGTCGAAGAGTTGCGGGTTGAAGCTAAAAGAGTTAAAATCATTCTTTAGCTTGTACATCAGAGAGTACATCGAGCAGTACAAGAAAAAAGGCTTGTATAGTTGAAACAGCTTAGTTTTGACCTTGTGGAAAATTTGCAAAAATAAGAGGAAGATGTGCGACATGAGAAAAAAAAGTAGTGAAAATCTTGCAAGATTATCAAGGTCATATCGACACAAGTAAAGAGATGGAAAAATAGCCTTGTGTGGCTCGAGATGAGCCACATGTGAGTGTTGGGGGCTTGTTGGGATTAGGGAAAGATAGGCAGAATTTAGTTAGAATTTTTCCCAAGGATGGAAAAGATTCAACTCACACGAAGTAAAGGGATCTGCAAAAGAAGTAAAGAAGGAAGAACAAAAGAAAGAGATAAGGAAAAGGAGTTGCGACAGAAGAAACCATGGAAGGAAGGAAGACAAGGTAGAAGAAGTGGCAAGAAAGGAAGATGTAGTAGAAGAAGAACAAAATAAGGCAAAGACAAAAGATCTAAGCAAAGAAGCAACTAAAGAGGAAGCTGCGATAGAATATAGTCCATAATAGAAGAGAGTCTGTGATATAAGAGATTCTGTGATAGAAGAGAGCCCATGATAGAATATAATCTGTGATGGAAGAGGAAAAATGAATTAAGGAAAGGATGCAAAAAGGAAGGATACGACAAAGTTAACCATGTCAAAAGATGTGCAGCAGTGCAACGGTTAGAAAGCGATAGTTCGAAAAGATTGTGGGTACGAAGTTGGCTAGAGTCGGTGGGAGATGCATGTATGAAAGAATATTTGTAAATTAGACTATTAGTGCCTATTGTAATGTGTCGATAGAATAGGAAAGACATCATGTTGAATCTGTATGAAGTCGGCTGAAAGAGACATGTAAGAGTATATAAAAGGAGGAACCCAAGCTATATGTGAGTTAACCTCCGGAGGGTCTAGTTAGTTTAGTCTATGTAACATTTGGTCATTTATTGACAGCCTGATTGCATTGTCTGTTAGTGTGTTGAAGTCATAGAGAGGAGTTGAAGAACCTATAGTTGAGTGTGCAGGAGTGTAGGAGAGAGTTAGTCGATCCAAGTTGTGTGTGGATTGACAATAGAGTCATATAAGAGAGTGAGTTGATCTAGGTTGTGTGCATATCATTAGTAGATTCAAGTAGAGAAATAATAGCAACAGAAGACCAGAGAGCATGAGAGGAGGAAGAAGTATGTATAGATAGGGAAGAGAGATCTAGAACTGAGTCTGTAGCTTAGTGCACAGACCAAAGGTGCCATATATTTCTCATGCCAGATGAAGAGTGCCTTTGTGGTTTTTCCTGGATGGGTTTCCACATTAGATGTTGTGTGAAATGTGTTATTGATGAATGTTATTAAGTGTAGATATTTCTTACTATGATTATGTGTTTATGATTTTTTTATGAATGAGTTTTTTATGTATTCATCGCACTATTGTCGTTGAATGTTCCTATGTTGCATTGAGTTGTTATTATAATACTTGTCGAAGGATAAGTTGTGTCACAAATTAACTCTATATAATAAGTTTTAAGACCCCACCCATCATCCTCTATCGAGCGCCTTGGTAGAAGAACAAGGGACCTGAAATACCCCACCCAACTACAGAAACCTGGTTATGGAAGTTACCCATAGAAAGATATCTCGGGTGAGACTGCATCTACATCACAGGTGCTACCAATTGAGCCTTTCTCTGTTAGAATGATATATTGGGATTTGTTATGCGCCAAGGAGGGATTGAACCTAGGTCAAAGAAGGTCTGAAGCCAACATGTGTGATTCAAATTCCCTAACTTGGACTGACTTCAGAGAACTCTAACTATGGAAAAACACCACTAGAGACTCACTAATGCAACTCCATATGACTAAATCACTTCAAATTCAATTAACTGACTAATTTAGGTAAGAAAAGGTAACCAAATTCCTCAAATCATGTAAAAGTAGCGATAGGATGATTGAAAGTGAACTCGATGTGGTTCATTAGAGCATGACTGAAAATAGACTAGGGTCAACTATTGGTGATTGCTGGTGACAATGAGTGTGGGTTCCTAAATTATAGGGATTTCTCTATAGAGATCCCAAACTCATGAAAAATGGTGCATCAGGTGGTAGGTGGGCCCCATATGAGTTCCCCATGGAACTAGTGAAGTGGCATTAGAATCCTAAGCTAGGAAAATACAATTAGACTATGGTGGTAAAGGGAGGATTAATTAATTAATCCTAACACCCCCCTTAATCCTAACGTGGATAACCTAGGCCCTAGAAACTAAGACCAAAGGTCACCCATATAATCTAAATGCAAAAAAAATCTGGTCAATAAATAAAGGAAAATGGGGAAAACCTCATGGGACCCCCCCCCCCCCTCAAAATGAACAGTGGAACTAGGGTCAAGCTTTCACATGAAGAGAAAATTTATTCTTGAGTAAAAAAAATTGTGAAAAATTTCTACAGTATGCATCTTTGTGGAGCAGTAATGTAGTGTGATGGTCCTTCGGTGCACTAGTTCCCTGGTACAGTGCATGTGAACCTCTACACCTTCTTCCAATATGATGACATATGGGAGAAGAAATGTTGTTGCTTTTGCAGCCAAACTTGCATCTTTCAAACCTATTTGATAGTATGGGAGAGAGGAATGTGGGATTCCATGCCCTACGGTCTTGCTTGAGCCCACAGAGGATTCCTCATCTTGCATGTCAAGAGAGAATAAATGTACCCCTTAGGCCTTTCCATGTATATTTTCCTTCCAATTTTTCATGTAGAAATTTACTTTTGTTTCTTCTTTCCAGAGGAAGAGTGACATGATCCAATGTCTCATTGTTCTCTAGTGAAAGAACTATTGATTAAACCTTACCATCATGAAGTATCTCTCTGGAAGTTTGTATCACCTCTATGGGAGAAGTGGATTTGCTTGTAATAGCACAAGGCTCTCATTTTGAAATTGAGATCTTGTTCTTCTCTTGTCATATGACTTTACAACCATATTCTTGACAACCTCAATAACACTTTGAGCCCATTTAGGCATATGATTGGGAGTAGGGACTGAGTAGGAAACCTCAATAATATTCTATTCTCTCTCTTTCAGCTTCTACTCTCTTAGCTTGTTCATAAGTTTCTGACAACGTAGGCTTGACTTGCATCTTGGAAAACATGGCCAAGTCAGGCCCAAGGTCCAGGACAAGTTAGATTCTAGAAAATGCTCTTACTAATATTTGTAACAGCCAAAGAGATGATTGGGACCTCAGGGTTAATGCTGTATTATGGGCTTATAGGACTACATGCAAGAAACTTACAGGACACACACCTTTCAGCTTGGTGTATGGACAAGAGGCTGTTATGCCTATGGAATATATTATTCCCAGTTTAAGAATTGCTCAAATAATCGAGATGGCTGATACAGATACGATGAAAGAAAGATTAGCGCAGCTGCTTGCCTTAGAAGAAGACAGATTCATCGCAGGATTTCATCAAAAAGTGTAGAAGGCACGAGAAAAAGCTTGGCATGACAGGCACATCAAGAGCAAGATTTTTTAGATAGGAGACCTAGTGCTCCTTTACGACAGCAAGTTTGTTAAGTTTCCAAGGAAGTTCAAGACACATTGGTTGGGGCCATATGAGATTTAGCAAGTCACAGACGGAGGTGCCGTTCAGTTCAGTAAACTGAACGGGGAGCTTGTTCCTACTTTGATTAATGGCAATAGGCTTAAGCCTTATAGTGATAGCCACTCCACCTCTAAACCATAACTCAGAGAACTAAGCGGTGCAGATGTTCAGTGTAGTTGAAAGGAGGCATCGCACCCATAATTAGTCTACACCCAAAAAAAACAAAAGGTTCTAAGTAGGAGGAATCGCAACAGGAAAGTTTATCTTGCGCAAGTCATAGGATGATTGCAGAGTTTTTGAACGTTGCAGAGTCTCACACCAAATTTTTGGTCTAGGATGTTGCGGTGTGACATCGCAGTGAGGTAATGTTCCCTGTGCCATGAAGAAAATTTTGAAAAGGGACAGAGGGCCAGTCACTTCACCCTCTGACAAGCAATTAATCTAGATATGACAGGTATACGTTGCCCTAGATTTGGAAACAGTACAAGGATTGTCCTAGATTTGGTAAATATTGGTTGAGACCGGTGCCTATACACAATTTTCAAGGGAGATTGGATCAAATTTTTAGCACTTAATGAGGATCGGGGCGCCAGGTGGTGTCTTATCCATGTAATAAATGCCGCCAATGGGTCCAACTTAAGCAACCGTTGCTTCAGAGATTACCACCTTCATTACAAATACATAGATCATTCAGACAAAAGGGTTACTTTTGCGATTTCTGAGAGTTATAGAGCAATTTGTAGAAGTTTTCCCTGTGCAGAGATACTCTAGTTACAAAGTGCTAGTTTCCCCATTTTCGCAGCCATTACCAGTCCAGAGTACTGCACCAGACGGTTTATGTCTGAGAAGGAACCTTTAGAAGACGTTGTGTGACGATTCCAGCATGGTGGCCTCGAGTCTGCTATGACGACTCCGCCCAGGGTTGTGAAACTAGGTGCACCACAGGTCAGGCAGAGGCCAAGGATGAAGAGTCAAGCTCATATAGTAGAAGAGTCCAGCTCAGAGCAGAGAAAAAGAAAGACGAGAAGATCACTAAAGATAAGAAAACAGAGAAGAAGAATGATGAGAAGAAATATACCGACAAAAAGAAAGATGAAAAGGAGAGTGAGGAAAAGGTGGATAAAAAGAAAGAGGAAGAAAGTAAAAATGAGAAAAATAAAGAGAAGGAAAAGGTTGATGAAGTACCACCATATCCATGATATTTTATTACTACAAAATGCAGACAAAGGCTTGTTCTCGGAATGGAATTCATGGTTTGTATAGTTTTCGTATGAAAGGATCCATACCAAATGAAATGTTTGAGAAGGATGGAAGATACAGATTTATATTTTCTTTGTGATACGAGTTCTAACCCAGATAAAGAGGAAAATATATCTGTGGAATCCTTCTCAAAAGATCAAGATCCTTAAAGGAGCTGCTGATCCACGAAGAGACCTATATGCAAATTTGGAGTATATCTGGTGTGAGGGATTCGATGGTGATCCAGGTGAAGTGGTCACTTGAAGGTAAGGAGTCGTATTCACTCAAGGATGGCAGAGAAATATTGGAGGATGATAATAGGGCTAGGAGTTCTCGTGATACCAGGAATTTGAATCCTTATGATGAAGAAATGGATGGTAGGTCTCACAAGAAACCAGAGCGCGAGCATGATAATGAGGGAAGGAAAGATAAGAGAGATCTACGAACTAAGTTTACAGAAGAAGATGCCAAAGATTATAGAAAGCACAAAGGAGAAAAGAGAAAATTTGATGGTCAAGATGGAGGAAGACCATAAGATGTAGATTGCTGAGCTTGAGGCTCGAGCACCAGGAATGCCTGAGGTAGATAAGGAAGCAAGGGCACAGGCCTTTAGACTCACTTCAACACAGATGAAGTGTCATATAGACGATGCAGAGTCATTGCTAGCTGATGCGATGAAGACATGGTTGGAGCTAGAAGAGCTCCCAGATAGACTGGATTTGCAGCAGAGCATCTAGAAGATAGAAAATGCAGTAGAAGCAATGAAGTAAGAAGTCAAGAGCTTAGGAGCTCTTGCAAAGATGAAGAAGATGACAGAGATGAATCGTTTGCAACAGGAAGCACAGTGGTTGCGAGAAAAATAAATACAATTCAATAATATGCTTCAACTGTATCAGGAACAAATTGCAGAGCTGGTCGATGTGGTTGAGCAGAAGGTCAAGGAGTTCACTACAAGCAAAAGTGAAATTGATAGCATAGAAGACCCCATGATTAGTCAAGTTATGCTTGAAGTGGCACAAGACTGTGTCGAAGCTATGGACAAAGATGTCACAGGACTCAAGGAGAGATTCGCAAGGACTTCGCAGGAAGCCAAGGAGAAGCTACAGAAAGAGAAACCAGATGTTAGTGGCTCGGGGACGAGCCACAAGTAAGTGTTATGGGACTGTTGGAGTAGGGCCCCATAGCTATAGGAAAATCTTCTATATCGGAACAAGAAAGTCAAAGGAAATAGTACCTGAAGCGGCCGAGAAGAGAGCTCAACCACTGCATTTAAGGAAGCGGCGACGACAGGAGGGATCAGCTACCCTCATGAATGGAGAAGGAGCAATGGGTCAAGGTATTAAAGACAAAGGATAGAATGGGAGCAACCAAGGAAGCGGTGCCCATACCCATGATCAGCGCTGAAAATTGTGGAAGACTGCAGAAAGCTGCAGTGTGACCAGTAAGCAGTAGTTCAAAGTACAGATAGGCCGACTGTCACAGTTAGGGTTTTGGGTTACTGTTGGGATAGGCCCACAGTTTTGTATCACGATTAGCTAGCAATATAGATAAGCTAGCCAGATAGCTAGAGGGTTAGAAAGTTAGATGGTCAACTAGTTAGTTGGTCGTTTGTTGTGTAAGATATTGAGAAAGAGTCGAGCTCTGGTTCTATTGTTAAAGCTGTAGTTATCTTACTGTAACCAGCAGCCGACTCCTTGAGCATGAATGTAACAATCCACAGGGATTGAGAGAGGGAGAAGATATATTGTAAGAAGAAAGCATAATATGAAGAGAAGAGATCTAAGAGAGAAGGGCTCCCAGCTGAGTGCGTGGAGTTTCCTAGAATATCTCAAGCTACATAAGAGGTTGTAGCGGAACTATGTTACTCTCTCAAGATATAATATAAACACAGTTCCCGTGGACGTAGCTTCCTCCCTGGAAGTGAACCACGTAAAATCCGTGTGTTGTGCGATTGTTTCATGTGATTGTGCTATGCTTATTTTCTATCTGTTATTCGTTACATGAATGTTTCTTATCAATTAATGAATGCATGTATGCTATCCTTCAGTTTACAGTAACATAGAAGGTTAAATGCAAGTTGAATGTGTCGAGTACTTTGTATATGAGTTTATCAGTGATTGATTCATGACAATAGCAGTTACAGTGTTAAGTGATTCTATATATTTAGTTCAACAAGTTGAGTGTGATTAATGTTAAGCATGTTAGACTGTAGAGGCTAAGTGAAGTTGTCTAACACCTTGATGAAGGTTAATTGAGCTATTATACCCAGAGAGGAAGAATCTGGACCTTGAGAGTTGATGAGTATATTAAGTCTCTCTGTAGGAAACATCACAGCGTAGGAAGGCGATATCGCACTTTCGGAGGAGTTGCGCTGTTAGATATCACAGGTTAAGAGTTGAGCAGAAGAGTAAGTTTGCGCATCATCCTAGAAGCTGCGATGCGATAAGAGCCAGTCCCGTAGCAGAGTCAGCTAGGAAGAGAGAAACAACGCAGTCAGAGAGATCCCACTGGTCAAGTAGATTCAGGAGGACCTAGGATGCTACAGAACCTAGTTGAGGAAACGTGATTCTTCAGCCACCCCATCTAGGATCACTTTGGGTGAGACTTTAGGCCGTTTCGCGGTCTGTCACCAAAAGGGCCAGTGAGCTATGGGTTTTGTTGGTACAATAAAGTAAACTCGGGTCTGCACAGCTAAGCCAACATAGGGATTCTCCCCAGTAAACGTTCTCAACTAGCCCGTTACTGTCTGGTATGGGGAATCCATCTGGTTTACGATCCGACTACTGTAGATCAAGTAACAAAAATAAAGGGTTTTACCGGTTACAGCTCGGTCCACCGTGTATGTTTTTAGTTTTTTGTATTTAAGTATGAGATGGATAGAGAATACGAGGAGCGGTCACAATGTGATGTGCAGGTTCTTACCTCTCGTCTTAACTCTCTCGCATCTAAACCACACACAGCAAGAAAAACTAAAACTAACTATCTAACCTATCCCTAGGGAGAAAGATTATCATTTATTAATGAGTAATGTATTTTGCGCATGCATTGAGAAAAATCACAGATAGTTGTTACTCCTTTCACAACACATGAACATTTATAGATATATGAACAACCAGATAGCTAATTGTTTATGAACAACATTCATTACTCATAGTGGAAATTTCATAGAATAAACTAGAGCGCATTCATAACAAGAACATAGGTTCAAAGAGTTAGATCAATCTCACAGTTAACGGATAACAACTGAAAACGAAATAGTTCACATTCAACAAATCCATTGCACAGCATTTGAAACCTTCCACAAAGATTTCTCCAACAGGAAACTTGTAATTTCTTTATGCAAAAGGAAATAGTCCTTCTTACATTATACTCTCACAAATATATTTGGGAAAAAGTCCCATACTACATCTAACTCTCCTATACTTATACAAAAAAACAAAACTTTTGGGCTTCCCCCAAATGACTCTTGGGCTTCCCCAATGTTTCAATTCCCAAAATTCGTCCTGTAGTGAGTGCTCATACATTACACAATATATTAAATTTAAAACAAAAATTTAATAGAGCACTTTATGAAGAGGGCCCCGCTTGATCATTAACAAACTTTTTCCATGCTTGGGCCTCTGCTGCTATGCTTTCAAAATCTGAAGGTTCAAGAAAACGGATGTTGATCTCATATTTTGCAGCCTGATTCTTAACCACCTCAATTCTTGCTGGACTCAAACGTAATTGATCTTCAAGTAAATGGATGCTGACTGCTGAATGAGCTACTACATTCTTTAGGACCTGCTCAACTAAATATTTGACTTGTTGTACCTTTTTTTCATCCTCCTGGTACCTGCTCTGTAATTGTTCTATGAACAACTCATGTTCAGGAAGTGCATCCAATATTTTTTCTGCAGCAACTTGGCATCTGTTGTAGGTGACCAGCACCCTTCTACAGTATTCGGTACATGCTCCTCTAGTTTTCTTCACAGTCTTCTTGAATTCCTCTGCAGTATTTATTGCAATTTCTAATAATTCGCAGTCCTACTTCAAACTATGTCGATCCTTAGCTGGTAGCTCTGCATGTATTTCTTCGCTTGTTTCTAACCAAACTATTCTTCCTGTCAGGACTTCCAAAATATCCTGAGACCTATCTACAAAATATGAAGTAGTGTCCAGGATTTCTTCCAACCTGCTATCTATCTACAAGATCTTACACCTTTCTTCTTCCATAGACATTTGCAGTTGGTGCATTCTTCTTCATTGGGCTAGGACATGCACCTCCTTTAGAGGCTGGATATTAGTTTGCTGTTCACTAGAATCCTTTAGTGATGTTGTTAATGAAGCAATCTATCCCTCAAAACTTGATGCCTGCACTTGGTATTGTTTTTCCCTTTATTCTATGGTGGCCCTCTGTGCCTCAAACTCAACAACTTTGCTCTACAACTGGTCCTTTTCTACACTTAAAGTTTCATATGATACTTTGAGGTCATTGTTCTCTATCTTCAAACCTTGATACTCTAGCTATAACTTTTGTAGTTCTGCTAGACTATTCTGAGCATCCCTTTCATTTTTCTCTACTGAGACTTCCAAGGCCATCTTGGTTACCTACAGATTTTGGAATTCTATCTTCAAAGCCCTTACTTCATTATGCATATCTTCAAATTTTCTCTTTAACTTGTTACCTTCATCCCTCTCCTTTTTTAGAGTGTCCTTTAATTGCGCTGCATTTTTCCTTGATTGCTCAAGGTCTATCATAATTCTATCCACATTGTCTTTAGTGGCCTGGGTTAATGCCACCCCAGCTTTGGCTGTCAGTCATGGATCTGTATCTGTCCCATGCACCAAAGTTTTTATCAGTAATCATCATAGCTGATTGTCCCCTTGTTTTGAATTTCTTCTTAGTTCTCTTGAAAATCCTCTTCTTCTCCTTGTCATAAAATAGGGTGCTGAAATCAGGGACCTCTTCTCCTTCTTTTTGCAAAAAAAGTATCAGATTCAATCCAGAAAAAACAACCTGTTCTTGGGTGTTGCCAGAAGTTGCAACAGACTCTTGAGGGTCAAGATTGTCTTGTCCATGCCCTTGATCGGTATGCTCCTATGCTTCTTGTGTAACTATTGTGTCAGTAGTTTGCTGGTATTTATTAGCTCCTGCTAATCTTAGACCTTCACTTTCTTTTTGTTTTTTCTTTATCTCATCATCTTCCTTCTTCTTTCTTTCTTCCTCTGCCTTCTTTACTGCTTCCTCTGCAACTTTCTTTTTTTCTTCTTCTTCATTATTTAACCAACTTTCAGCCTCTTGTGCTAGCCTCCTAACATCCTCTTCCCTCTTCTTGGCTTCCTCTTCTTCAGCTTTCTTTTGTGCGGTTTTTCCTTTACCGCCCACAATGGTGATTTTCTGTTTAAACCTTTTCTTCAATGCAGTCATATTCCTTGCATTCCTGAGTATTTCTTCATCCTTGTCCTAGAAGTTTTTATATTCAAAATGAACATTTGCTTCTTTACAATGCTCTACAACCTTATTTCGGGAGTCATTCTTGTGGAAGTTCATCTCCCCAAAACAAAAAATGGTCCAACTCTTGTACAAATTTAGCAGCTAGTTTGACCTTTGAAAATTTGTAACTTCCCAGTCGGAAAGGTATGGTAGGATAGACTTCCTTCTTATGTTCAAACAGGAAGCTTCCTACACCATCTAGATAAACTTGCCTAACTGCTTCTTTATGCATCACATAATCAATGGCATACTTACGGAATAATGAAGGTGCCCTAGAGCAACCATACATTCTAATGTACATCCCCTCCTCAGTCAAATAATAGCTCCCATGTTCCTCACTCTCTTTGAATTCATCCTCAGACATACAGTTGCATTATGTCAGGAAAACTAAAGTGTACAAAGGAATAATGAAATGTTCACATATCTCTTTATAGTGGCTATAATATTTGAGTGCCCAAAAAAGTTTGTATGCAGTGTACACAGGGGTTTTGTCCCTATCCCAACTGCACCTTAAGGCTGGAAATGACTGGGTACACAATATACAGTCCACTAAGATGGAGCTCATATAGAACTCAGGCTTCTTCTGGGACACCCCTCCCAAAGATGAAGATATATAGGCTGAGAGGCTGTTAGACACTATGTTTTCCCAGTTGAATATGGTCCCCTGAGTGGCCACATAAAAAATAATGGGTATCCATCCCAACTTGAAAATTTTACCATGAGCTCTCCCAAACACTCGATTCAACATTAGTGCTATAAACCTATAAGGAGTCCAGAGAGTGGCTGTATCATACTCTCCTAATGGCCTAGTTCAAAAGTTCTTCCCAGGTATCATCATTCTCTTAACTGTTTCGACCAGGTCCAAATTTATTTCTTTCAACCAACTTTCAGTTAAATATACTTGAGCAAGAGGTAGGTGATATGCTAGTGAGACATAACTAGGACTGTATGCAGCATAGCCCTATTTGTCAGTATTTTCTAAGATCATCGTGGTCACATCTGCCTTAGGCAGGATCCAGTCGATCACCTCAGAGCATGGGAACATCTCTGGTTTAGTGGCTACCTTCATCAGAGCAGATTTTTTGATATTGGCATATATGGTCAGTTCTTCAAATCCTGCATCAGGCACATCCTAATTTGAGATCATCCGATATATCTCACCCCATTTGTAGTCTGGCTCTACCCCGGTGGTAGCTCTAGTGTCTTCGTAGATATATTCCACCTTAGTAATGATCTCCACATCTGGCTCTCCCTTAGCAACAAGAGCCTTCTTCTTTTGTCTTTTAGACATATCTCCTTTGAAGAAGTTTCCTTGTCATAGACCAAACATGCTCTAAGGCTATTAGAGATTTCAATTAGTGTTCTAAGAATGGTGAAAAACTATATAAAAACATTTACCTCTTCCATATGCATTTTCAACAAATAAACTACCAGAAAATTAATGCATAATAGAAAATAACCAGCAAGAAGAATTTATGCAAGCTAGGTCTAAAATTCTAAGTCCGTTCTGCAACTAAACATGACCCTGATAGAAATATGCATCAATTAGACCGAATGCATTCTAACCATTTACCAAAACAAAAAACCCCTATCAGTGAGGCTAGTCATTGAAAGTGTTGCCCTATTCGGAACACATAGGAATCCCAATATGACTGCAAATCAAACCCTCTGACATCCCAAACAAAAAAAAGGGTAAATGCCTATGACAGAAATAGAACTGAAAACTCCCTCCCCGGATAGCCATAAGAAATCCCACAAAAACATGTGCAGACAGCGTAACGCTTGTCTGCACCAGCTTCCTAAACCTTCAGACCGGGTTCAAGCTTTCATAATGACTTGAAAATAGTCTCAAGAAAACAAACCCCCCCACCGTAAAAGCTGTGAAACTGACCAATACTTCACGTTGTAATCATACTTAGACGACCAACTACCAAACGGTGGAAAAAAACCAAACAGGGGAAAACCCTAGTTCCCAAAACAACCAGTAAACTCAAGAGAAATGAGAAACCATGGTTGGCCTACCTGGCAAGCAAACTGCAGTTTACGGGATGGTCTGAAAAATCCATGACAGCACTTCGAACGAACGAAATCCCAATAGCTAAGCACAGATGCACAGTTCGACAGAAACAGAGCAAGCGCAAGTTCACAAGGATAACAATAAAATAATAACCAACCCGAATATATAGACCTCGGGTGAAAAAATGTCAGCGGGAAAAAAATTCCATCGGTGAGCGGAATAACTAAGCATCGAGAGATAACTTCAACAAGGAGCCGCAAAGGCGGGATCCATACAGCCTAAGGGTTCCATAGCAAAAAACAACATCGGTGAAATAAAGCACTAAAAACTACAACATCGGACATCGAAATGACTACAACATTGGACGATTAGTTCAGTAAAGAGCCACAATGGTGGAAGTCACATGGATTAAGGGTCCTGTAGCAATCGAAAATATCAGCAAAGATCAGAATAAAATATCAACGAATGGAACAACTATGCATTAGATGGTTAGTCTGCTAAGGAGACACAACGGAGGAAGACATAAGGACTATGGATTCCGATCAAAGTCATAAACCGTTTCGAGAGAGAAAACCAAAAATATCGCAAAGTCAAAAGTTCAACAATAAAACCACGGCATAAAAAAATATAAGAGGTAACTGTTGGAACATTCATCGTTTAGCTTTCACAACGATGGCTGCGTAGAGAACTACGGCCTCGATTCATTGTTCAAATGACTTTTGACAGTATAAAAGGAAATTATCGACAAACCAAAACTTCAAGTTCAAGTTAATCAAAAGATAGTCATTCACTTCCGAAAATGGTAAACAATTTATTCAATTCAACCTCAAACGATCCAAATTTGTAACAGAGGACAACAAAGTTCAGCAATCCCAAACAAATCTAGGCAAGATAAAATTAAAAGGAGGGTCCAAAATTAAAAAAAAAAGGGAAATAGTTGCAGCTACAACTGTAGGAAATATTGGTTCTTCGTTTCCTTGTCTATTTCAAAGAGAAGTTTTAGTTTTCTCTCTCCTTTGCTTTATTCACAAGCTTGTTGGACGATTTTCTTCTTGTTTTGTGCATGATTGTTTGAAATTATAGATCTTACTTTCATTGAGAAGAAACATCTATTTTCAGCTTTGCGTGCATTAGAGTTAGAATTGTTTGGAAACATTAGTGAAATCATCTTTCCATTGAGTTTTTATGCGTCTTTTTCAAGCATGAAAAGAAAGGAAATATTTCTGGTTTATTTATATTAAATGTTCTCTAGATCTCTTTTTTATTTGCTTTGAATATTGTTTGGGGTGCATTGATATTTCACTTTTCATTTGAAAAGATAGAATTGCATTTGCATTTGGGTGTGCATTTTTGGGAAGAAAAGTAAATCTCTCTCCCTCTCTTAGGTAGAATTTCATTGAAGAGAAAAACTTGCATTATCATATAGATCAAGGTGCATCTTCTTTAAATTCAAGTTTTCACTCCATGGTTCCACCTAAATGCACAAGATAAAATTAACGGTAGTACTAGGTTAAAACTTTTAGCAATTTGAGTGATAAGTTAGAGACGTGTCCTGGCATCGTTAAGCGTAGGAGCTGTCATTACTTTGTCTGCATTACATCCCGGGAATCGCACGGTTCTTCCACGTATTGTCAGTATATCGAACGGCCTTTCACGTACCCTTGAGGTATATAGAAAGGTACTTCACGTACTCGATTGTATATCGGAAGGCCCCTTGTGTACAGTTATGCATTAGACAGCACTACTACCGATTCGATCTCCCATGTACCTAGCGTATATTGAGAGACCCTTTTAGGAATCCTCAAACCATCTGAGTTATCCTTTTGGCCTGTCCTGTGGGGTTCCTGACTCTTATCCACTCCTTTCACATGTTTGCTTGTTGCTTTTAGTTTGAGTAGTACTTGCTTGTGCATGGTAGTTAGGGGGTTATTAGAGAGTTTAGAGATGGCATCCCAATCTGGGACTACCACTCAAGAGGTCCCTTTCCAAGGTGTACCTTTTGTATTCCCTCCAAGTGAAGGTATTGTTCCTCCCTTTATTGCCACTCTAAATCTTCCTGGATTAACTATAGGATTACCGGTCTAGCTATTTAATCCAGTAATTCCTGTTACACATAATGTCTCAAATGTCACCTCTTCTTCGGGAGAGGATCGAACTCAACCTAATCCCTCTCCTTCTTCGTTGGTTGTCGCTTCATCCCTTTCTTCTTCTTCTCTTGACCAAAGCTCTATGGTTAGTACTCATGTGGATAAGAAGAAGAAGAAAGGGACGGGTAAGAAGAAGAAGGATAAGAAAGAGAAAAAGAAGAAACCATCTGCTCTTGATGGTGCTTGTTCTAAGACAATTCCCGAAAAACCCAAGTTCCCTTGTAAGCTTTGTAAGGGGGACCACCTTCTTAAGGAGTGTCCCGGTCTCTCCTGTGTACAAGAAGAGTGGTCAAAAAGGTCCAAACCATCTGTGTCATCAACCTCTGATCATCATGTTGATGATACTCCCTCAACCAGTGACCCATTGGTAAAAGGTTGTAAGGGTAAAGTCTTGTATCCTTGTTTGATATGCAAGGCTATGCATTGTACTTTTTTTTGTCCAAGCATGGATGAAGATTCACGTTGGTTGGAAAATATTACTGATAATCAACAGGTGATTCCAAAAAGTGATAGTAAGTTATCCCTTGATCCCCCACTGGTTGACCAAGTGGTCGATTCAAATTTATCTGTGGTCGAGTTGGTGTCATTTCCATCCGATCTCTCTCTTTCATCAGAGAGTGTTAAGACTGAAGTAGTCTCTTTGACCAAATCTTCGTCTTGTTCTTCTCTTCCAATAGAGAATGAACTGAATCCTGCAGAAGATTTTATGCTTTGTTTTGATTATTCTCGACAAGAGGAAATTTTGTCTGTTTCGACAGAACCCTCTCCGAGTAGTGAGGTTATTTCCTTTGACTAGAGTAACCTAACAGATTCTCATCTTCATTTGAGTGTTCCTTTCCAGATAGTTGTGAATGTTACTACTAGGCAGATAGTTCATACTATTGTTGATGAAGGGGATTCTGTCATTATTATATCCTCAACTACATGGCAAGCTTTAGGTTCTCCTCAGCTTGTGCCAGCCACCGATTAGATACTATCTTTTAATCGAAGGCCTACTGCACTTTTAGGGATCCTTCCTCCTTTACCTATTACATTAGGAGGGAAAAATATTTGTATTGATGTTATGGTGGTCCAAGGTCCTTTAGATTTTAATCTACTCCTTGGACATGATTATGTTTATGCCATGAAGGCTGTTGTGTCCACACTCTTTAGAGTTATGCATTTTCCCCATAATGGGAAGATTGTGACCATTGATCAGCTTTCTTTTGTTACACCTGACCATCGCATTACTCCTAGTAATCAGACTTCCCTAAATGTGCCGCATGTTCTTGTGGCTCTTTCCTCTTCTAGTTAGCTTCTTCCCATCATCAGTAAAATGGGGGGGCATGGATCTATTCTATGGACATCATAATGCAGCTAAGCCACTAGCTTTTATTAAATCGGGGCAACCTACCAACCTCTGGATATCATGTTCGGTAGGAGGAGGTTTGAGAGCATAGTTTACTTTTGGCTTCAATCTCGTTAAAAAATAAAACCACTCCTTAAGCATAGTTTACCCTTTTGGTTTCAAGCTTGCATAAAAATGAAACCATGTTTTGAGCAAAGTCCCCATTCTGTGTCAAGCTCGTTAAAAAATGAAACAGATGGCCCTAAGCAAAGTTCCCATTCTATGTCAAGCTCGATAAAAAATGAAATAGAACCTGACCATCATGTCATTTTTTCTTGAGCAAAGTTCCCATTCTGTGTCAAGCTCATTAAAAAATGAAACAGATGCCCCTGAGCAAAGTTCCCATTCTATGTCAAGCTCGTTAAAAAATGAAATAGCACCTGGCCATCATGTTAGGTTTTGACCATCATGTCAGTTTTTCCTGAGCAAAGTTCCTATTCTATGTCAAGCTCGTTAAAAAATGAAATGGATCTCCTTAAGCATAGTTTACCTTTTGGTTTCAAGCTTGCATAAAAATGAAATCATTCTTGAGCATAGTTCATTTTCTATTTCAAGATCGTTAAAAAATGAAGTAGGTTTCCTTAAGCATAGTTTACCTTTTTGTTTCAAGCTTGCATAAAAATGAAACCATGTTCCAAGCATAGTTACCTTCCGTTTCAAGCTTGTGTAAAAATGAAATGGATCCCCTTCACTTGAGTTGAGTCTTCCCTTTAGTGTTAGAACTCGAACCTTCTTTTCACTTGCCTGATTCTCATTCTTCCTACCCACCTGGTGAACATTTTCACATTAGTAACCAGGTTTCTTAGGTTGGGTATGGAAGAAGAATCGTCAGACGAAATGAATCTTGGGGGCATGTCGAGCCGCAAGAAACCATGCTAGGGGTAAGCTTCGCTAGAAGTCATGCTAGTGGCAATATTCCAACCTCTGTATACCATGTTAATGGGATTTTTCAAGCATAGTTTACCCATTGGTTTCAAGCTTGTGTAAAAATGAAACCAATATTTGAGCATTCTTTCAATTGATCTTCGAGCTCGTTAAAAACAGTAAGATGGTGTTGAGCTTACTTTTCATTTTTCATGCTTTGGTTAAAACATGAAAAGTGGTTTGAGCTTAGTTTATTACATTTTCCTGCTCTGGATTCAAACATGAAAAAGTCTAATGGAGTCCTCTTTAAACTCTTTTTAGGCTCCCTAAATACGAAAATATTGTCAAGCGATCTTGTCTTCTTCATGCTCCTTAAAGTATTTGAAGAGTCGTCCGTCCGATGGTAGGTTATCTCTTTTTCGATTCATATAGGACTATTTATGAAAAAGGAACAATCCAGCCAATCATGATTGGAAGAGTTCTCTAAGGTATGATTTTATACTTTTTTGGGCCTTAGAGACTAAATCATAGAAAAAGGACCCCTTTGGAGTCTTCTTCCGTATTCGTTTAGACTCTCTAAACATGAAAGATATCGAGTTTTCTTTCAGTGGACTCGTTAAATTAAACATTGAGAGACCCGTTTTGGGAACGAACCCCTCCTCTCTCAGGTTCATAAAACATATGAGTCTGGACTTGTCTTCCGACAAGCTATAATGAGTGTTTGTTACCCTCTTTGAACTCATAAAACCGAAAAGAGGCACTCATCAATCATGATGGGGGAAATGGGAAGGGAATCATTTTGAAAATAATGGCAGTTGTTTGTCATTACCTTTGAACATGGCACTTATCTGCACATCATGTCAGTCAATTGGGTATTCAGCTGATCTCCATGATGATCCTCTTTCATGAGTCATGTCACTCCTTTGAGTCTTTCAAAACAATGCATTGTCCACTGTCGCATTGTGTGTCTGTCCCATCTAGTCATGCTACCAAGCCTTTTTGTCATGCTGCTCGATGTTCAAAGGGGATTTGAAGAAGTTTTACCTCTACAGTATACACAGTCTTTGTGTCAGTATCTTTGTGTCAGTATTATGGTTACTATATTCACATCATTCCAGGACTATGTTCTGATTTTCGTGTCATTGATGTGGGACTCATCATGACCCTCCTTCGACGAGACTTTTCCCGTCGACATCAGCTCATCATCTGGGAAGTAGTCTTGGAAACAATAGTACCTTGAGATTTGTATGCCTTAATGATAGATTCTCTCGCTCTTGACATAGGTTCACATCATTGACCTTTTATCGATAGAATCGACTGGGTGTTCAACATTAGGACATCTATTCACACTTAGTATATTGTACTAGGGTACCTTGGGAATCATCGACATCAATGGTGATCTCCCTCGCACTTGTTAATAGTTCACATCATTGGCCGGTAATCAAGTGGTTTCTACCATGTTCGACTTCAGATCATTGTAATCACATGGATAGAATCGTATTTTGTGGAAGACGAGACAAAGGCCCTGGGTATTTGTTTAAAGCGCTCATTTCTTTTCCCCAGGTTGTGATGGAGTTTTGTATATCAAGCATGGATCCACATTTTTATGGTCATGGCTATGCTCAAATTTGTGTCTGTATGAAATAGATATACATTGTATGTCTGGTAGCTATGTCCAAGTTTGAGTCCTCTATCACATGGATCTACACTGTATTATAGTAGCCATGCTTGGTTATTCCTCTCATGGGTTTTCCTTGTAGTGGTCTACATCCATGAGTTGGTTACTTGTGTCTATGAGTCAACATACTAATGTACTACAGATGCCTACTTGACAACATGCTCTGATCGAGCTGACATTTTCACCTCGTAGTGACGACTTGTTCTCTCAAAGCTCTTGTTTATCGTATCCCTCTAAGACTCATGCTTTGGGGGGAATCCTGTTATACCAAAATCATGTCACCATCATGTGATAAGACCTTTGACATACCTATTTACCCTTAATCCCAACACTTGGAGTGGAAACTAATACAATTTGTCAATCTTTCACAAAAATGCTCAGCACCATGCTTTCCCTGTTGTCCAGGAGCTGTACCTTATTTGCACCACCTATCCCTTATTGTCCACAAGCAGTGCCACCACTTATGGCCCTTAGTCCATAAGCGTTTGTTACCTGAACTGCTCTATGATTGAAGGAGAAAAGTGGTACCCTAGGTAAAATGGGAAAAAGAGACGTTTCTCGAGGGTTCTAGATCATAAGCCTCATGTCCTCCCTTATCCCTATCATTATGGGTCAGTTGAGCTCGAGATCCCCCATCTTAGGATCTTAGAGGCCACCTCATCCACTAATCTCTCAACCATCCCTATCCATTGAGCCTTATAAATACAAGCTCATATCCATGGTTGATGGGGAGAACTCTTAAGGTATTGTTATGCTGTTGGATTGATCACTTGGCCCAAGACCATTGGAGAGCATAGAGAGCTAGAGTCAGAGCTTATGGGGATGAGAATGCTTGGTTTCATGGAGATGCATGTCAACACTAAGGCTTGGTTGTAAACTTCTTCATATTTCTATATTAATGCAAGTTGATTTCTGCCCCACATATATTGTTGTTGTTTGATTTCACATGTATGTTGTTAGATTCCTTAGTCACTAACATGGATCAGTAGATTATATTCTGGCAGTTTTGATGTGTTTGCGTGTTTAAGATTATTGCAGGTACAGAGGGTTACTATCAAAGCATCAAATTCCAGGTATCTATAGTGTCCAGGGAGAGTCTTCAACCTCTGTCCTTCATTTGTTCTGGATCTGAACCATTCAGACCAGTGGAACACCTTACTGTCCGCAGAGGGTGAAATATTCCAGCTAACAGAAGAGTAACTCCCTGGAGATGTGGATGCACATGAAGCAAAATGCTTCATCCGGCTTGTTTAGATACCTCAACTTCTCAAGAGGCTACTAGGGTTCTACCTCTCTTCGCATGCTAACCCTGTACATACCCTTATTACACAAGACTATCTGCATATCAATCCTCCAATCAAGATAGTTGAAGGTTGTGAGGATCCTAGGTGTCAAAGCTGTTGAATTATCCATCTTGCAGCTTCAAGGAACAACTAATTCTTCAGAATTATTCAATTTACTTGCAAAACCACTTCAAATCAAAATCAAACCAATTCAAACACTCTCCACTTCGACATGTGCACTTTCTTTGGGTGCATCACACCTGGCTAGACTTCTCTGGATAAAACCCAGACGGAACAAGGAAAGAGTACCAGAAATTATATGGAACCCAATTGACTATAGTGCACTAATGGAAGTCTCTAAGGTTTGAAGTTGACCTGAATAGCTGCTCTGATACCGTGTTTAATTTAGCAAAGCTTAGGATCCCCAGGCCTGAATGAATTCACAGTGAAAGAAGGTTGTAGGAGAGAGAAGCAATTCAGTTAATACAGATCAAACATTCATGGCGAAAGTTGAACAACCAAGAGACAAAATTGGTCAGAATAACATTACATGAATTATCATTAACCTCTCTATAATACAATGATCATACAATAAGTAAAATTCAAATCCATTAGGTGTGATTAAAAATTATTAACTTGGATTGACTCCAAAGAACTCTAATTCTGGAAAAACACTACTAGATAATCACAAATGCAACTCCAAATGACTAAATCATGTCACATTCAGTTAACTGTCTGAGTTAGGTGAACAAAGGCACCCAACTTCCTTAAATCATGAAAAATTGGCACTAAGATGGCTAAAAGTGAACTAATTATGGTTGATCGGAGCATGACTGAACATAGAATAGGGTCAACTGTTGGTGATTGATGGTGAAAATGAGTGTGGGTTCCTAAATTATAGGGATTTATCTAAAGATAACCCAAACTCATGCAAACTGGTGCATGAGGTGGTAGGCGGGCCCGATATGAGTTCCCCATGGAACTAGTGAAGTGGAATTAGAATGCTAAGCTAGGAAAATACAATTAGACTATGGTGTTAAAGGGAGGATTAATTAATTAATCCTAAAACCCCCCTTAATCCTAACTTGGACAACCTAGGCCTTGGAAACTAAGACCAAAGGTCACCCATACAATCTAAATGCAAAACATAACTGCTCAATAAATAAAGGAAAATGGGGAAAACCTCATGGGACCCCCCCCCCCCCCCTCAAAATGAATAGTGGAACCAGGGTCAAGCTTTCACATCAAGAGAAAATTTATTCCTGAGTAAAAAAAATTACATTTCTGTAGTTTGCATCTCTGTGGAGTAGTAATGTAGCATGCTGGTCCTTGTGTGCACTAGTTCCCTCATATAGTGCATGCAAACCTCTCCACCTTCTTCCAATCTGATGACAAATGGGAGAATAAATGTACATGATTTTTCAACTCTCTAGGAGAAGTCGATTTGCTTGACATAACATAAGGCTCTCATTTTGAAACTGATATCTTGGTCTTCTATGATCAGATGACTCCCTAGTCATGTTCCCAACAACCTCAATAAAATTTTGATCCCATTTAGGCCTAGGATTGGGAATAGGGACTAGATTTGGATCTGGATCCAATTGAACTTGATATTCAATTCCAAAAAATGATTCAATTTGCTCCTTTGATTCAAATTCTAAATCTGAAACATTAATGGAAACATTATCACATGTAAAAGGTTTAGGTAGAATGAATTTACCTTCCCTTTCAAATGTCATCTGAGATTGCATTGGATGTGAGTATGGAAAAATGTGTGAGAATTCATATGCCTTGGAGGTATGGTTTGCAACACCTTTCACTACCATCTTCCCAGTTTATATATATGAGATCTCCACTGAGTCAGGACCAAATACAACTTGCTTTGGTGAGCCAGTATGAGTCATTTGGTATACATAAAACAAATTTGTTGGCAAGTAGGGCACATAGGGGACATTCTTGAATATTCCATGCTCTAATTTGATTGAGACCTTCCCTTTAGTTTGGATTTGAGTTTCATCTCCCATGTGAATACTTGGACCATAAATAATTTTTAATGAAGAGAATGATTCTTTGGATGCAACCATGTGATTGGATGCTCAAGAATCAATCATGAAGTCATGATTGTTATAGCTGATTTCACCACTCCAGGTGAATCACACTTTGTATGGCCTTCCCCTCTCCCACTGTAGACTCCTTAGACCCCATGGACCATTTTTTGTCCTTTGATTTTTTCCTTGACCATCCCTAAAAACATGTGAAAAATGATACACGCGACTTTTAAACTTATAAGCGCATATATACGCAGGTTTGACCACTAAAACCACGTACATAGGGATGTGTACAAAATCCAAATCCTTTTGGAGTTTTCCTTGACATGAATCCGACTCATTTGACTCCTGGCCTTCCATATGCCTTGAGATCGCTCGGATTCAACCTTTCATTACCCCTTTTAAAAGCTATATAAGGAACCCCTTGGTACATTGAAGGCATAAGAGAGAATTGAGAGCAAAGAAACTATAGTCCATTGTTGCCGGAACTTATGCTTGAGTCTTCATCCCTTTGTCCTTTGGAGCACTGTTGTGTTCTTCCCAAGCTTTCCTTTTTCTTGTGAGATTTCTATCTAGAGATGGAGGATTGAAGTGGTGGAGGCTCAAGTGGGGGATTTAGTTTCTCCGGTTTGCAGACGTGCTGAAAGAGGTTGTATCTTGTAATCTCTGATTTATATTAATAGAAATATATTTTCCTGTCCAATAATGTGTGTTTGAATTAAAATTGTATCCATTGGATTATGTCAAATGCTTATACATTATTGATTATATATGCTATAATATATCTAACACCATGATATATAGAATGCTTGTATTGTTTACTTGTTGTTGAGGAAGTAATCTATCAATTCAAGATGAAGTTGGAAAGCTCAATGGGGATCTACTTAAACCGTCCGGAATAAGGTACGAGGTCTGATCCTTTAGTGTTAGACATTTAATTTCTACTGCATATTGGAAAGGATTGATTTCTGGAGTCAAGCTGTCTGTTGTGGTACCCCAAGCCATAGGAATTTCTTGTTGGGGTGCGCACCTTAACGGTCCCTGATTTTGGTAACTCCACGGTTTTTGTGGAAGTTTGTAAGCAAATTTACGACTCAAAATAGTCTTAGGGGTGTCGGGGTTGAGTAAAAACCTTCTTTTTGTAATAAACCCATGGTTTAAGTCTAGGGTTTAGGGTTCGGGGTGCCCATGGTTTTGTAACAAGTGCACTATAAATAAGCACTCTTGTAAAGAAGTCAGTTTAGGATTTTGATGTAAGATGAATTGATGCGAATCTAAGGCTTGTTTGTAAGAAAGGTTAAGTCCCAGTTGTGTGCGTGGATGACCTCTGCAGCTGTGTGCATAGAGGGTTTTTGGGTGATTAAGAAGATCTACAGCTGTGTGCGCAGAGGCCTGTAGTTGTGTGCACGGCTTTGAGGACTTGAAGGGATCTGCAGCTGAGTGCGTAGATTAGAACTATGGTTTTTGTAAAGAGTTGAATAAAACATAGTTCTGTGGATGTAACCCCTAAACTGGGGGTGAACCACGTTATATCTTGTGTTGTGGTTCTATTGTGTTGTTGTTATGTTATTTTATGCATTAATAAATACATAACTGATAAGTAAGATCACTGCAAAATACTAACTTCGCTGTGAATTCCCAATAAAGGGTTAAGCAAGGCACTGTTTGTTATCTAACCACGAAGCTAGATAAGTGAATATCAAAGCTTTGTATTTTATGATTATCATTTGTTAGAAGCTAAAGGTACAGTAATATCCCTCTTCTGCTTGCAGAAACCTGATTCTGCGGCACCCCATAGCTGTTTCGGGTGAGACTGCAACCTGTTCGCTGGTTGTTGTCGAAAGGGCCAACACTGTGGGTCTTTTGTTGGTGTGAAGTTAATGGTATAAAACCCAGGTCTGCCCTATAGCCCAACAAATTGGTTTCGTTGCCGGTTGAACTCAGTATCTGCTCAAGAGGGGTTTATGTCGTACCTCGAGGGCTATGTTTTGGAGACCCTCAGTGAAAGAAATCGGTGATTGGATTGAAGAGACTTATCTAAAATTTGCTGTACAAGAGAACACAGATCCGCGTCATAGTGCAAATGAGTTTTTACAAAGGTATGTTTTTTCTGATGCTTATGAAATTTTCTTTGGTAGTATCCACATAGAGTTGCACCAGTGGTTATCCAGGTTAACAGAGAGAAGGACGAACTTCCAAGAAGGTTAGTTTCCTGATTGGACCCCCGTAAGAATTAATATATTGGAAAGGGTGAACAACGAGATATCCCGCGCTGTTGATTTCTGGACAACGCGAACCCTTGAATCATTTGTGATAGAGTTCACCATTGACACAAGTACATCCTTCAGCAAAGCCGAACAACAGTTCTTCAAAGGACAAAGGGGTAAGTACTTGAATTCATTTAGTTTGAGAATTAAAATGCTATTGGCTGAAAAATGTATATTGCTCATTGAATCAGACTGTTAGATTTATTATTACTAACCTATGTTTGCAAGTGAAAGTACCTTCAACGAGCAAAGTGGTTTGCTGCGAAGTGGCAAAAGGCACAAGAGAAATTTTGAGTCCTATACCCTAGGTCAGAATACCAAGTATAACCCTGTAAGTCCAGCAGCCTCAGAGCTTGAAGAAACCCCTTTTGTTGGAAACCCTCCGGTAACCCCGCAGCGAAGACCTATTATCCCTGAGAACCCGTCGCAGTCTGAAAGTAACCCTAGCTCGAGTATTCCTGTCGCAGGTCAGTCTACCCCAGTGAGTTCTCCCCCACCTACTACTAGTCCCCCTCCCTCCCCCCCTAGATCCGCGATGGCCCATATGAATGATGACATTAAGCTCCCTGTTTTCAAAGGAACTGGATCAGAGGATCCAGAACAGTTCTGGTTCTTATGCAAAGCAGTGTGGACTGCTAAGAACATTATAGATCAAGATACAAAAAGAGCGCAGCTGGTTACTTCTTTTAGAGACCGCACTCTGACCTGGTTCATGAATTGTTTCCAGCACTCAGAACCATGTCTTGGCTGATATAAAAGCAGTAATGATAAAGGAATTTAAGAAGCCTAAATCAGAGTCGCAGTGTATCATTGAGCTAAAGGAAATCCAGCAGAGGCGAGGAGAATCAGTGTGGGACTTTGATCAGAGTTTCAAAGTTCTGCTAGATCAAGTCAGTTTCACTATTGGACCAGCACAACATAAGGAATGGTTCATCACAGCTCTGTTACCGCACATCAGGACTCCACTCATGCAACAGAAGGTTGCGGATCAGCAGGAGGCTTTGGAAATCACTATGAAGCTTGAAACAACCCCTGTCGAAGATAATTTTGGTATCGCTCAAATACAAGCATAGTTGGCAGCGATGGCTCTGGAGCTTCGCGATATGAAAAAAGGGAAAGCTATTCGCGAAGAGGTTTAGTGTACACGATGTCAGACAGAGGGTCATGACAAGGAACTGTGTCCTGCGGTAAGAAATTTCCTGAATTCTGGTGCACCAAACCCATTCAACCCTAGTGTTCTATATTGTGATATCTGTAGGACAACTGGCCAGCATCGACCTGAAGACTGCTATCTTCTGTAGAGGTATGTGCAAGTCCCTAAGAACCCTTATTGTAAGTTCTGTAAATCAGTCGGACACAACGAAGATGAGTGTTGCAGCTTTGACCTCATGAGAGAACGAACTTACGATGCTTATCGGATACAAAATGATGGCCAAGGCAATGATGGATATGGTTACCACGGTAGTACATCAAGTCGCGGAGCTGTTGGAGGTCGTGGCCGTGGTGGTATGGTTGGCAGAGGTTGAGGCTAGGTTGTGTGCTATAACTGTAACCAGGAAGGACATCTAGGTAGAGACTGTCAGAACCCAACTACGACATGTCGATATTGTAGAGATGTCGACCATGTGATTGAGCAATGCTCGCAGCTGATAGTGAAGATTCAAGAAAGAAATAGTGCCCCTAATCAGAATATTCAGCTGATTGGTGTGGAGAAACGACTTGTCCCAACCATTAATGTTGTTACTAGGAGTGGAGCTACAACGGAAGTGCAGAACAAGGAGAAACATCCTACCGAGGCTTGGGTTTGCAAGGCCCCAGAAAAAATCCCAGCATTTGATGTCGAAAGAGAAAAAGAGACATTTACGGAAGCCAAGAGAGACTTTGTTGACCCCAACACCTTAGTAGTACCTGCGCAACAACCTCAGCAGCAGTCACAGCTGCAAGAATCTTCGATAGATAAAGTAAGTACACTGTCCTCTTTTTTACAAAGTTGTATGAAGCTCTTGAGAAATCATAATGCTTTAAATGAGTTGCAGAAAGTTATTGCTTCTTGCGAATCTCAACGAAGTTCTGGTAAGGAAAAAACTATTCATAGATTCAGAAGAACTGGTAGGGAAATGAGATTGAATGCTCAGATAGGAGAATATGACATGACTGATGTCATCCTGGACCTAGGATCAGAAGTAAATGTCTTAACTAAACAGACATGGGAACAAATGGGAAAACCTACTCTGGAATGGTCCCCTATACAGTTGAGATTAGCCAATCAGCAGAAGATTGTGCCCCTAGGAAGAATACCTAGTGTATCAATAGATATTGATGGATTCATTACCTTAGCAGACTTTGAGGCAATTGAAATAATTGATGACAACAACCCCTATCCAGCACTGCTAGGAAATGAATGGGCAATAGATAATGATGCAGTAATCAACCTGAAGAAGAGATAGATGACTTTCGAAGGGAAAGGACTGAGAGTCATAGTCCCATTGGATCCTTCTCAAGGAGAGAGATACACAAAGCCAGTAAGAGATGAAGACCAGGATGTTTTGGACCATATCTACAATATCACAGCGAAGGAAGAAGATTATGTTGATCCTACTGCCGAAGGTATCATGGATTGGTAGTGTGACAACTCTTGCATGACAGATTCAGATGACGGCCTAGAGAATTGGCAGAATAGACTGCATGAGCTACATGGACATCGATGTGCAAGAATTACCAAGTCCCTCAGATGGCTTAGTTCACAGACAAGAACCATACCTATTTTTGATGGTTCGATAGACCCAGAATAATTTACTGTGTAGTTCTCAGAGCAGGTACCAGACTCACAGAAAATGGAGACTCTGGATTTAGCATTCAGAGCCAACGGTATCCAGATGGTGGAATGGTCACAAAAAGTACATTCATAGTTGGGAAGCGTGCCAGAAGTCCCTTTGCCTAAGATTCAGGGACCAACCTCAGGAGGTACGAAGCAGGTTTAATGGTACGACCAGTCCTCAGGGACATTTGGAGCAATGCTATGAAGCATGGAAGCATGTACCTCGTGAAGAATGGGTACATAGGTTTGTGCACACCCTGGAACCTATAGCAAAGATCTGGTATGCGGAGGTTGAGCTTCACCACGGTACTGTAAGTTGGGATAGTCTTGTTGATAGTTTTGTGCTGACATTTTCTATTAATGAGGTTTCTCCTAATTTGGACGCAGCTGTTAGGTTGATCCATACTAAAGTTTTTAATGATCAAGAAATAGCAGAATACCAACCTGATTGGAAGGAACAAGAAGCCAATGCAGTAGAATGTTATAACCTCGCAATCGATGAGGATGACGATCCACGCAACATTAAAATTCCTGAGTCAGAAGGACACTGCGAAGTACATGGACCAGCAGTTGAAGCACTTGAAGTGACTCAACCCCTAATGATGCATACTGTAAACATTGGGTCAGAAGAAAACCCTAAGTATGCTACCATTGGAGATTATTGAGATGACGAAATGGTAAGCAAGGTGATCCAAATTCTCCATGAATATCAGGATCTATTTCTGTTGAAGTTCTCAGAGATGAAAGGTATCCTTGGTGATATAGGAGTGATAAAGATCCCTTTGAAACCTGATGCGAAGCCTATGAAACAACACCCTTATAGGTTGAACCCTAAGTATAAGGAAAAAGTCCGAATGTAGCTGGATAAGATGCTTGCTGCAGGAATCATTGAGCCTGTTGAAGAGTCCGAGTGGGTCAGTCCTATGGTGGTGTAAGAAAAGAAGACTAAGGGAGAAATCAGAATCTGTGTCGATCTGAGGAAGCTAAATGATGCCTGTTTGCATGATCCTTTCCCCACTCCCTTTACAGATGAAGTTTTAGACAATGTTGGAGGTCAAGAAGTGTACTCTTTTACTAATGGATTTTCAAGTTACCATCAGATTATAATTGCTCCAGAAGATCGACATAAGACAACCTTTGCTACAGAAATGGGATCTTTCCAGTATACAGTTATGCCCTTTGGATTGAAGAATGCACCTGCCATGTTTTCTAGAGTAGTCATCTATGCTTTTAAGGAATTCATACATAAATTCTTCGAAGTTTATTTTGATGATTGGACTATCTTCGGGTTATTAAAAGACCACATAGCTAGTTTAAGACTTATGCTGGACAAATGTAGACAGCATCAGATTTCCTTGAACTTGAAAAAGTGTATCTTCTATGCCCCTTTTGGAATTCTGATAGGTCACATTGTATGTAAGAAAGGATTGATGATGGATCCTGTGAAGATAGCCATTATTGTGAACCTGCCACATCTGAAGTCTGTTAAAAAACTACACACTATGCTTGGTCATACTGGATATTACAGGAAATTAATTAAAGGATATGCTCAGATAACAACCCCTATGGAAAAGCAGTTGAAGAAAGATATTAGGTTTGAATGGACACCTAAGTGTCAAGCAAGCTTGGATATTTTGAAGGAAAAGATGGTAATTGCCCCTATCTTAGTATTCCCTGACTGGAATAAGGAGTTTCATGTGCATGTCAATGCATCCTCCATTTCTCTGGGTATAGTATTGGCTCAGTCAGGTGAAGGTAATATCGATCACCCTATTTCTTTTGCAAGTATAAAACTGTCCACAGCAGAAAAAAATTATACTACTACAGAACGAGAAGGTTTAGCTATGTTTTATGCATTGCAGAAGTTTCTACATTATCTGCTAGGATCTCATTTTAAGATGTTCACTGACCACTCTGCTTTGAAGTATTTGGTTAACAAGCCTGTGCTAGGTGGAAGGATATGCAGATGGTTGATTTTGTTTCAGGAATATGACTTTGAGATCATAGTCAAACCTGGAAAACTGAACCTAGGTCCTAACCACTTGTCGAGGCTCGAGTCAAAAGAAGAGCTTATTATTTTGGATGAAGGTCTTCCTGATGCCCAGTTGTTTTCCATCCAGATGGTTGATGATTATTTCCAGGATATTGTTCAGTATTTGTCTACAGGTTTTGCACCCGCCGAAATGACAATGCAGCAGAAGAAACAGCTGGTGGTTAGAGCAGCCGAATTTACCTTAATAGCAGGACAGCTATATAATATGGGACCAGATGAAATACTGTGCAGATGCGTCCTGGAGCATGAAAATCCATTAATTTTGGCTGAGGCACACTCTGGCGCAGCAGGAAGTCATTACGCCGGGAAAGCTACAGCACAGAAGATTCTGACAGCCGGGTTGTGGTGGCCCACAATTCATAAGGATGCAAGAGAATATTGCCATAACTGCGACATCTGTTAGAGGATAGGTAAACCATCCAGGAGGGATGAGATGCCTTTAGTTCCACAGGTAACTTTACAATCCTTTGACAAGTGGGCTATTGATTTTGTTGGACCTATCAATCCCCCTGCGAAGAAATCTGGAGTAAGATACATTATTACAACAACTGACTACCTTACTCGTTGGGCTGAAGCTCACAGTCAAGACCTGTAGTGCTGCTACAACCGCAAAGTTTATCTTCGATAACATCTTGTCAAGATTTGGGTGTCCTAGAATTATTATGAGCGATCAAGGATCACATTTCTTAAATAAGACTATTGAAGTATTGACTGAAGAATTTCAAGTATATCATCAGAAGATTACTTCCTATCATCCTCAAGAAAATGGAACTGTCAAAGCCTTTAACAAGATCCTTGAACATGCTCTGACGAAGGTTTGCAATGCTAACAGAAATGATTGGGACCTTAGAATTCCAGCAGTACTATGGGCTTATAGAACCACCTGCAAGAAGTTGACAAGCCATACACCTTTTAGGTTGGTTTATGGACAAGAAGTAGTCATGCCCATGGAGTACATTGTTCCTAGCCTCAGAATATCTGCTTTTATAGAGATGGATGACCCAGATATGATGAAAGAAAGGCTGGAAAATATACTAGAACTTGAAGAGGATAGATTCATTGCAGGGTTCCAGCAACAAGTACAGAAAGCTAGAGAAAAAGCATGGCATGATAGACACATTAAGAAGAAGCAGTTCCAGAATGGTGATCTTGTGCTTTTATATAACAGTAAATTCATGAAATTCCTGGGGAAGTTCAAGACACATTGGAAAGGACCATACATAGTGCAGAGAGTTACTGATGGTGGCGCAGCCCAATTAGCTAAATTGAATGGAGAAATTTTACCTTCCATGGTGAATGGAAGTAGGTTAAAGAAGTACAGGGACAAACCGGGACCCCTTAATTAGAAGTAACAGCAAGAAGGACAGTCTAAGTACCAAGAACAATTGGAATTGGGTACTAGACTATAATGAAGCTGTTCTCAAAGCTACGAAGTGTTGAATACTATCAAAGTCTGAAGGTTGAAGTTTGGTTGCCGTATAGGTCAGGATGAGTCGAAGGTGAATATTATGTCGAGGGTACCCATTGAGGTGAAGCTGAAGTTAGTGGTTGTGTTGAAGAAGAAAGGTGTGTCACAGCCTAAAATGTGACTGACGGGACAAACTCAACTTGGCTGCGTCGGCACATGAACTGCCTGTTAAGGACCCAAAGTTGTGGATGGTCAAATGTTCGATAGGACATGAACGGGAGGCAGTTCAAAGGATGGGGTCACTGATAGAAGGCCCAATGACCCCCATGACCACCATAAATATAACGGAGGAAGACAACAGCATAAGAGATAGTTGTATTCTACTAAGGATGAAAGGATGAAGGATCAAGCAAGCCGCGGCTGTGGTAGCAGTAGCAGAAGGGACAACGATGCAGCCGTAGCAAGCCATTTTTTGTCTTCGCCAACAAGATTCTCCCACTAGAAAAGCAGCAGAGTGTCCCAGGACGAGACACTGGTGAGTCTTAGGGGCCTGTTGGGGCGCGCACCTTAACGATCCCTAATTTTGGTAACTCTGCGGTTTTTGTGGAAGTTTGTAAGTGGAGTTGCGACTCAAAATAGTCCTAGGGGTGTCGGGGTTGAGTAAAAACCTTCTTTTTGTAATAAACCCATGGTTTAAGTCCAGGGTTTAGGGTTCGGGGTGCCCATGGTTTAAGCCCATGGTTTTGTAACAAGTGCACTATAAATAAGCACTCTTGTAAAGAAGTCAGTTTAGGCTTTTGATGTAAGATGAATTGATGTGAAGTTAAGGCTTGTTTGTAAGAAAGGTTAAGTCCCAGCTGTGTGCGTGGATGACCTCTGTAGCTATGTGCAGAGAGGGTTTTTGGGTGATTAAAAAGATCTGTAGCTGTGTGCGCAGAGGCCTGCAGCTGTGTGCACGGATTTGAGGACTTGAAGGGATCTGCAGTTGAGTGCGCAGATCAGAACTGTGGTTTTTGTAAAGAGTTGAATAAAACACAGTTCTGTGGACATAACCCCTAAACTGGGGGTGAACCATGTTATATCTTGTGCTGTGGTTCTGTTGTGTTGTTTTTATGTTCTTTTATGCATTAATAAATACATATCTGATAAGTAAGATCACTGCAAAATACTAACTTCGCTGTGAATTCCCAGTAAAGGGTTAAGCAAGACACTGTTTGTTATTTAACTGCGAAACTAGATAAGTGAATATCAAAGCTCTGTATTTTATGATTATCATTTGTTATAAGCTAAAGGTACAGTAATATCCCTCTTCTGCTTGCAGAAACCTGATTCTGCGGCACCCCATAGCTGTTTCGGGTGAGACTGCAACCTGTTCGCAGGTTGTTGCTGGAAGGGCAACCACTGTGGGTCTTTTGTTGGTGCAAAGTTAATGGTATAAAACCCAGGTCTTCCCTATAGCCCAACATTTCTCTCCATAACAGAATTGGCGACTCCGCTGGGGAGTTCCTAGTAGTTGTCCTTTGGGGGTTGTTTTCTCGGCATTCAATGAATTTGAATTGCTCTTTCTCTCTTGTTTCTGTGTCAGGTCTGGGGGCATGTATGTCTGGTAGTGTCTGATTGGTGTGAAGTTTGTCTCATCCTGTCTATTTTCCTTGATTTTATACACCTTTCTTCCTGTACGCGAGTTTTTAACTCACAGTTGTGTATACACGCGGGTTTCTCTTCGATTTCCACGTATACACACGGGTTTACTGTGAACAGTCACATATTCCCTTGCTTTTTCCTTGTTGTGGAATTTAAATGGTTGCTGGGTGAATTTTGGTATTTGCTGAGTCTCCTTTGGCACTGCCTAAGTCTGTTTACACCTCTGTTTCTAACCAGAAACGTTTTTTTAGGCTAATTTTTTTCTTTTTAAGAAGGTTCTTGTCATGGCATTTTCGATTTTTTGTTTGAGATTAGTGCATTAGAGTTATTTTACCTTAGTGCTTTGCTTGAGTGCTGTTTATGTGTGCTTGCAGAGTCTAGGGGTTGTAGAATCATTCTTTTGCTTTTTGCATTTCATTTTATTTCAAAAAATCCAAAAACATTTGCTTATCATCATGCATTGCATTTTGCATTTTGCATTGTACTTGCACTAGATTTGCTTTGCAGTATTAGTTAGGAATTCATATAGGAAAACTTGCATTCATCATTTGAAGAAAAATTGTGCATTTCATGTAGTAGCATACCCTATTTTCATGGACACAATGCATTTGCATTGATTGTTAGGTGTGCATTTTACTTCATGTTGTGTCATAACACCATTAGTTGCACGACCATATCCCATTTTTGAGTAATAAAGACAATTAAAATCCACGCTAAATTAAAATGAACTACACTCTTTTCTTTTATAGGGTGCACCAACAAGCTTAGGTTTTAGGATCTTGGAATAGTTCATTGTAAGTCAATTCTCCAAGATCACTAAACAATAACATATATGTGTCTGTCCAGGTGAGTGTGTGAAACCCTTGGTATAACCAGTGTTTCTCAGGATCCTCCTCTCAAAAGGGATTTAAGCACGAGGAAGTGTGAGCGGTTATTGATTGTGATGACCCCTAGTCATAACTGAGTAGCACCAGATATATTTCCAGGATTGTATTTGTATCTGGGGGCTCTTTCGAGAGTTTCGGGATTTTCTACCCTACCCATACGGTCAATCCCGCCTACGACTTTCCGCCTGAGCATTGATTATATTGAGGTGACCTTAGTGGCCTTACCTAGGATATCGAGGGGGTACTTTACAGGGGTTATTCTACGGGTGTCCTAGCCAGGTTGGGGTCGGACAGCATAGTCACTTTACGCATTGAAGCTAAGGGCCACAATAATTGGTTACATACCTCCGCTTATTGTGTATGGGAGTCTCAAGCCTCTCCTAGGCGAGACATACCTGCTTCATTCGGGAGCTCACTTATCCAGCCCTTATTTGCTTGCATTTGGCTTTAGATTTTATTAGTGATTTCTCTGTGCACGATAGTTGGCCTAGGGTTTACGTAAATAGAGAGTCTTTTCTACTTTTTGAGTCATTGTGGATTCAGGTGCGGATCCTCGCCATTCTCGTCATTTAGCAGGACTTTCACCTTCTACTTCTCCTCCTCCTTTGGGAGAGAGACCTAGGCAGTCTAGATGGACTATTTCGCACATTGATTCACACACCATGGGATACCATTTAGAAGGTATTCTTGAACCACCTTCTCCCATTCGTGTAGACGATGGGGAGTTTACTCCTACTTACGATCCTTCACCCAACTTGGTGTTGGGTGGATGGGGCAGATCTGGGTTCTTATGCTTTTATTTCTGTAGGCGAAAGAGGGATATTACTGTACCTTTAGCCTTAACAAAGAATAATCATGCAATACAGATCTTCAACATTCACTTAAATAGCTTTGCAGTATAGATAAAAAGACAATTCTTGCTCAACCCTTAACTGGGAATTCATAGCGAAGTTAATACTTAGCAATTTATCTTACTTTATCATTCATCTACTTATCAATTGCATAAAAACATAATAGGAACAAAATAAAAAGAACCACCACACCACAAGATATACGTGGTTCACCCCCAATGTAGGGGCTACATCCATAGAACTGTGTTTATATTCAACAATTTACAAACAACACAGTCCTGATCTACGCACTCAGTTGCAAATCTTCTCGACAGCCCAAAACTGCGCACTTAGCTGCAGACTCGTTCTTCCAAAACCCTCTGTGCACTCAGCTGCAGAGGTCATCCACACACTCAGTTGGGACTTAAACTTAACCCAAAAATAGACCTTAGCTTCTTCGCATCAAATTATCATCATAACACAAAAGCTTCTACAATTGCCCTTGACTCCTTTACATAAGTGCCTATTTATACAAGTGCACTATTACAATACCATGGGCTTAAAAACCATGGGCTCCCAAAACCCAGGGGTCATTAATAAAAAGAGGGGCTTCGACCCAACCCTGAAACCCCTAAGACTATTTCAAACTACAAATCCGCTTACAAGCTTCACACCAAAACCACAGAGTTTCCAAAATTAAGGACCTTCAAGGTCCAAGCCCCAACAGGCCCCTAAGACTCACCAGTGTCCCGTCCCGGGACACTCTGCTGCTTTTCGGGTGCAAGAATCTTGTTGGCGAAGATAGTAAACTGCTTATTGAGGCTGTGCATGATATCCTCAGCTTCTTTCTCCTTCTCCACTATCTCTTGCAGTGTTGCTGTAGATGCTTCATTGGCCTTTTCCTGTGCAAACACGTCATACTCCTTCAAGACTTTGAGCTGGTTGTCCGTAGTAGTGCTCAGCTCTAAGGCCTCATTAATGAGGGGCTGTACAAAGCTCACTAACAGTGTTTCTTTTCTTTTGCAAGACTCAATTTCTTGCTGGAGCTGATTACTATGCTTTACCTTAAGCATCTTCTGCATAGGAGGCAATGTATTAATTTCTGCTTTTACTGCATCTATCTCTGTCTGTCACTGCTTGATGTTTTCTTGCAAATTTTCTACTTTGAGGTTGTCCTGCAAGTTTTCCCAGGCCTCGACACTTTCGTCTAGCAGCTTTGATGCACTACTGACAAGAACTGAGATCTTCGTTGCTGAGGCCTGAATATCTCTGTGACACTGTTCCCTGACCTCTGGTGGACTCTTAGGAATGAGGCGAAGCTGAAGCTCCGTAATATAGGCCTCATGTTCTACTTTCATCTTCTCGATTTGGCTTCTAGATTGTTGTGCATAATATTTTAGCTTTACTATTATTTGTTCCGGTTCTTCTTCAGCCTGCATGTTGAAGTCAGGAAGACTTTGACACGCCTCATCCAATACTCGCGCTAGTGTAGCCTACTTGTTTTTTGCTTCCCTCTTCTTCTGTTCAGCTTCTTTCAACTTCACTTCGAGGCTCTCACTTTGCTTCATGGTATTCTCTAATTGCACGTGTGTGCAGTTGTCCCATTCTTGGATCTCTTTCATGAGTGCCAATTGACAAAAATGCAGCTCTGGCATAGACAACTTGGTATAATCGATCTCAACTATCATGCTCATCTGCGATCAAGATGTTGCGTCAGTTATTATAAGGGCTACACTTGGTACTTGTCCTCTATTGTTTCTGGCTGGCCACTATCTAGTATCTTGCTGCACGCCTACTGGGGCACTGCTTGCTGTAGCGCCTGTCGCGGTTCTTTCCAATAACGCCTTAAGTTCTGCAACTCGTTGTGCTACGCCAGTGAGCGCATCAAGATGTGTAGCTGCAAACTCTACCCATTTGCTGGTTAATACCTCTGTTGACTTCGTCAGAGCCTAATCAAGCTCTTCAATCGTCAAAGTGGGCTCTTCGACGATATTCTTTCCCTTCAACGCCTTAGTTTTCTTTTTGGGCTGAGGCGTAGTAACTTCCTCCGCTTCTGGGGACTTGCGCTTATATGGGTGATTAGGGTCTGAGATGGTCTTGACTGACTCCTCTTATTCTTCATTAGCTCTGTCATCTCCACCATGGTCACCTTCATTCTGTCGTGACTCATCTTGTTCTTCGCTCTCTTCTAGTGGGTCATTCTGCTGTGGTTGGCTAGGACCTGCGCCCACATCTATTACAGGAGGGACTAGTATGTTGGGCCTTGTTCCTGCGTCCTTCATCCATTCAGCTGGCCACTGCTGAACTACTGCAAGGATGTATTCTTGGTTCACTATGTATGGTAGCTTCCACTATGTATGTTTGTTATCTACGCGGGCTTGGATAAAGACATTATGCATGTCAGCCTTGAATTTGGCCACTCCAGTATACTGAGAAAATAGCTCATTACTGAGCCGCGGTGTTTTCAGGATCTCATATGTGATATTCATTGAATAGAAGGTGAACACGTAGTTTGTCATCTTCTACAAGGATTTATCCTATGAAACCCAAAGAGATGCATACCTTGCTGCGCCAGGCATCTCCGGAGGCACATCAACAAACTATGCCTCGGTAGGTTCTCTCCATCCTACCAGTGCAATAAGCACTAAAAACCATGAATAATGAAAGGCTATACCTTTCTCCTATGCATCACAGACATATGCAAGGAATTCCCTAGCAATGTACTCTGTCCATTTGTAATTGTAGCCTTCGGCACAGTTTGCAGCAATATTGACAATCGGGGCAGGTACTTCATTAGGTCTGCACTTCTGCATTAGTTTGCATGCTAGGAGCTCTGTAACGAAGCGAATGTTCTAGTGCTGAATAGTCACGGTTTGATAGCCTTGGTTTCCTTTTATCAAACCGAATCGGTCCTTCATGTGTTGCACCAGCTTCGTATCTTCGTTCTTTCCCACAAACTCAATCCCAGGATCAGGCCCTTCCTTTGGCAAGCCTGTAATCCTATGAATTAGCTCTCCATCGATAGCAATTTTTTGGCTTCCTATCCATAGGTTCCCATCATGCACCAACACTAATAACTACTTGACCACCATGGTAACCTGCGTACTGTGACCAAAGTGGGGGACATTCAACATCTTCAACAAGCCAGCAGCCCACTGCTTTACTTCAAGCAACATCGTTCCAACCTCTGGATAATGGATGGAGTGCAAGTATTTCTCAGGTACGAACTACAAAAACTTCGCATGATCATTCGTATCGTGGTCTACGTACTTGATCCAGTCTAATATTCCTGTCATCGTTTCGACCAACTTCACACCTTGTGGTAGCGAAGGGGTGCGTAACGCGAACTTGGTTGTCCGTCGAGGTAGCTGAACTCCTGGTTGAATAGGCGGGAGATACGGTGGATGCTACGGTGCAACGTTCTCATCCTCACCGAAGTCTTTGAAATATTTAGGTGGGAGCTCTGCTGAACCAAGAGGATTCATGGGATCCTCCGGTGTCTTTCCTAACGGCTTGTGCCTTTCTTGGTTCCGCTTAGAGAGAACTTCTGCCTTAAACTCCTTTCTGGTAGATCGTGTTTGCATTGGTTGATTTGGCGCTGGGGAAGTCTCTTCGTGAGGTGTAGATGTAGGTGGGTTTCTCATAAGGTTCTACGGACCCCTGTCTCTGAATTCTCTCAACAATTGCTGGACTTTGCGATCAGCTAACATGGACTGAACTCAAGAAAATGCGTAATGCGAAATTCGTAGGCCTAGGTGGCTTCTTATGGAATCCAACAATGAAATCTGCCATAACTATGCATTAAAGACACCAAATCTGACCGAGCGGTGGTAGATCTTGTCCAAATGGTGCTAGATTCCTCAAAATCTCATCATTACAGGCAATTAATGCAGTTAACGTATCGGCGCCGCCAAATCTGATTTTTCCCAATGGTCGTATTTTAAGCTTTGACACACCTTTCTTCTTCGGCACAACCACTAACTTCAGTTTCACCACAATAAGGACCTTCAACACAAGCTTTGACCCACAATAGAATGTATTCCACAACCTTCGACACTTCGTAAGTTATCTAACAATCTGCTGACGCTCTCTGAGAGCAGCTTCATTATAGTCTAGTACCCAATTTCAACTGTTCTTGGTATTTAGACTCATCTTCTTGTTATTAATTCTGATCAGGGGGTACAGGCCCATCCCTGTACTTCTTCAATCTACTTCCATTCACCATGGAAGGCAAAATTTCTCCATTCAATTTAGCTAATTGAACTGCACCACCATCGGTAACTTTCTGAACTATGTATGGTCCTTTCCAATGTGTCTTGAACTTACCTAGGAACTTCATGAATTTACTGTCATACAAGAGCACAAGATCACCATTCTAAAAATGCTTCTTCTTAATGTGTCTATCATGCCATGCTTTTTCACTAGTTTTCTATACTTGCTGCTGGAAACCTGTAATGAATCTGTCTTCTTCTAGTTCCAGTATCTTCGCTAGCCTTTCATTCAACGTGGCTGGATCATCCATTTCTATGAAGGAAGATATTATGAGGCTAGGAACAATGTACTCCATGGGCATAACTGCTTCTTATCCATATACCAGCCTGAAAGGTGTGTGGCCTGTCAACTTCTTGCAAGTGGTTCTATAAGCCCATAATACTGCTGGAATTTTGAGATCCCAATCATTTTTGTTAACATTGCAAACCTTCGTCAGAGCATGTTCAATAATCTTGTTAAAGGCTTCGACAATTCCATTTGCTTTAGGATGGTAGGCAATACTCTTCTGATGATATACTTGAAATTCTTCGGTCAATGCTTCAATGGTCTTATTCAGAAAATGTGATCCTTGATCACTCATAAGAATTCTAGGACACCCAAACCTTGACAAGATATTATCAAATATGAACTTTACAGCTATAGCAATGCTATGGTCCTTAACTGGTTGAGCTTCAGCCCAACGAGTAAGGTAATCAGTTGCTGTAATAATGTATCTTGCTCCAGATTTCTTTGCAGGGGGATTGATTGGTCCAACAAAATTAATAGCCCACTTGTCAAATGCTTGTAAAGTTACCTGTGGAACCAGAGGCATCTCATCCCTCCTAGATGGTTTTACTGTCCTTTGACAGATATCACAGCTATGGCAATACTCTCTTGCATCCTTATGAATCGTAGGCCACCACAATCCAGCTGTCAGAATCTTCTGTGCCGTAGCTTTTCCTGCATAATGACCTCCGGCTACTCCAGAATGTGCCTCAGCCAAAATCAATGGCTTTTCATGCTCTAGGATACATCTGCGTAGTATTTCATCTGGTCCCATCTTATATAGCTATCCTGCTATCAAGGTAAAGTTAGCTGCTCTAACCACCAGCTGCTTCTTCTACTGTGTTGTCATCTTAGAGGGTGCAAAACCTGTAGACAAGTACTGAACAATATCCTAAAAATAGTCATCGACCATCTGGATGGAAAACAACTGGGCATCAGGAAGACCTTCATCCAAACTAGTGGGCTCTTCTCTTGACTCAATCCTCAACAAGTGGTCAGGCCCCAGGTTAAGTCTTCCTGGCTAACTATGATCTCAAAGTCATACTCCTAAAACAAAGTCATCCATCTGCATATCCTTCCACCTAACACAGGCTTGTTAACCAAATACTTCAAAGCAGAATGGTCAGTGAACATATTAAAATGAGATCCTAACAAATAATGTCGAAACTTCTGCAAGGCATAAACCATAGCTAGACCTTCTCGTTCTGTTGTAGTATAATTCTTTTCTGCTGTGGACAATTTTATACTTGCAAAAGCAATAGGGTGATCAATATTACCTTCACTTGACTGAGCCAATACTATACCTAAAGTAATGGAAGATGCATCGACATGAACATGAAACTCCTTACTCCAGTCAGGGAAGACTAAGATAGGGGCAGTTACCATCTTTTCTTTCAAAATATTCAAGATTTCCTGACATTCAGGTGTCCACTCAAACTTAATATCTTTCTTTAATTTCTTTTCCATAGGGGCTATAATTTGAGCATATCCTTTAATGAATTTCCTGTAATATCTAGTATGACCAAGCGTAGTGCGAAGTTGCTTAACAGAATTTGGAGGTGGTAAGTTCACAATAATGGCTATCTTCGTAGGATCCACCATCAATCCTTGCTTGCATACAATGTGACCTAGCAGAATTCCAAAAGGTGCACAAAAGAGACACTTCTTCAGGTTTAATGAAATTTGATGCTGTCTACACTTGTCCAGCATAAGTCTTAAACTGGTTATATGATCCTTCAATAACCCAAATATAGTCCAATCATCAAAGTAAACTTTCAAGAACTTATGAATAAATTCCTTAAATGCAGATATGACTACTCTGGAAAACATAGCAGGTGCATTCTTCAATCCAAAGGGCATAATAGTATACTGAAAAGATCCCATTTCTGTAGCGAAGGTTGTTTTATGTCGATCCTCTGGAGCAATTCTAATCTGATGGTAACTTGAAAATCCATTAGTGAAAGAATACACTTCTTGACCTCCGACTGTTAGAATAATCAACCCATAGTTTACTACCTTAGACATTAATTTAATTATTTTTGTCTTATTTGCCTAGTTCATGTGTCCCACCTTATGCAAGTTGTCAATTACCTATCCATAGTGGTCCAACTTGCCTAATTTGACCCATGTAGCATTTGGGAAACCTCGAGGAATCATTTCTGCTTTATTCCTGGTCTCCTAGGCGCCCTTCTGCTTTTTCTACTTTATTGCCTAATTTTTTAGTGTTTTAAGGCAATAGGGAAAGTTTGACTAGGTGAGGTGAACTAGTTTTTTGTCCTCTTCATCCTCCACTATTTTCTCCTTGTAAAAGCATGTATGAGTTGTCATTCCACCACTCTTTAGCTTGCCTAAGCCATTTTGCTAATTCGTGAGCTCCATGACAGATTTGGGATCATCTTTTTACACCTATGGGGGATTTGCTTAATTTTAGTAAGCCTGCTTTATGATAGATTCGAATTTCTCCTCATGCATTCGAATCCTTAATGTATTTTATTTATACAACAACCTATTATTTTACAGGGTTGGCTATTGTACACTGAGTTAATACAGTTTAGTGTTCAACTCCAATTTCAGTCTCTTTTGTGAGTGATTTTGCATGATCAATTGTTAATTGTTGTGAGTAAAATTAATCTATCACTGGGTTCAATTTCCACATCGACATTGTCTAAAAATTCATCTGCAAAGGGAGTAGGAAAAATATCATGTAAACAGGGATCATTCATCTTCCTCAGATCAACACAGATTCTGATTTCTCCCTTGGTCTTCTTTTCTTGTACTACCATAGGGCTGACCCATTCGGACTCTTCGACATGCTCAATGATTCCTACAGTGAGCATATTATCTAGCTCTATCCTAAATTTTTATTTATACCTAGGATTCAGCCTATAAGGGCGCTGCTTCACAGGCTTCGCATCAGCTTTAAAAGGGATTTTTATCACTCCTATATCACCAAGGATACCTTTCATTTTTGAGAACTTCATTGGAAATAAGTCCTGATACTCATGGATGAGTTCAGTCACTTTTCTCACCATTTCTTCATCCCAATAATCACCAATGGTAGCGTACTTAGGCATTTCTTCTGATCCAATGTTTACTTTCCTTGTCTTCAAGGGCTGAGTTACTTCAGGTTATTCGACTGCTGGTCCATGTACTTCACAATGTCCTTCTGACTCAGGAATATTAATGTTGTGAGGGCCATCGTCTTCATCAATGGCGAGGTTATAGCATTCTACTACATTAGCTTCTTGTTCCTTCCAATCATGTTGGTACTCGACTATTTCTTTATCATCAAACACCTTAGTATGGATCAAGCTAATAGCTGCGTCCAAAGCAGGGAAAACCTCAGTAATAGAAAATGTGAGAATAAAACTATCATCAAGGCTAACCCAACTTACAGTACCATGGCGAAGCTCCACCTCCGCATAGCAGTTCTTTGTTATAGGCTCCAGAGTGTGTATAAACCTATGTACCCATTCTTCATAAGGTACATGCTTCCATGCTTCATGGCACTGCTCCAAATGTTCCTGAGGGCTGTTCTTACCATTAAATCTGCTTCATACCTCTTGAGGTTGATCCATGAATCTCAGGCGAAGAAAATTTTGACAGGCGCTCCAACTGGGAATATACTTTTTATGACCATTCCACCATCTGGCAGCTGTGGCTCTGAATGCTGAATCTAGATTCTCTATTTTCTATGAATCTGGTACTTGTTCTGAGAATTGTACAATAAAATCTTCTGGTTCTGTCAAGCCATCAAAAGTAGGTAATATTCTTGTCTATGAGCCAACCCATTTGATAGACTTAGTAATTATTGCACATCGATGTCCATGTAGCTCATAAAGTCGATCCTACCAATTCTCTAGGCCTTCGTCTGAATCAGTCATGCAAGAACTGTCACACTGCCAATCCATTATACCTTCAGCAGTAGGGTTAACATAGTCTTATTCTTTAGCTGTGATGCTGTAAATATGATCCAAAACATCCTGATCTTCAGCTCTAACTGGATCTGTATACCTTTCTCCTTGAGAAGGGTCCAATGGTATGACTCTCCAGCCTTTTCCTTCAAAAGTCATTTGTCTATTCTTAAGGTTGATTACTGCATCATTGTCTAGTGCCCATTCAATTCCTAGCAATGCTGGATAGGGGTTGCTATCATCAATTATTTCAATGACTTCAAAATATGCTAAGGTACTGACTCCATCAATATCTACTGGTACAGTAGGGAATCTTCCCAAGGGCACAATATTCTGCTGATTGGATAATCTCAACTGTATAGGGGACCATTCAAGCGTAGGTTTTCCCATTTGTTCCCATGTCTTATTAGTTAGGACATTCACTTCTGATCCCAGGTCTAAAATGATATTAGTCATGTCATAATCTCCTATCTGAGCACGCAATCTCATTTCTCTTCCAGTCCTTCTAACTCTATTAATAGTTTTTCCTCTATCAGGACTTCGCTGAGGTTTGCAAGATGCAATAACTTTCTGCAACTCATTCAAAGCATTTTGATTTCTTAATAGCTTCATACAACTCTGTAAAAAATATGTCAGTGTACTTACTTGATCCGGTGAAGCTTATTGAAGCTGTAACTGCTGTTGATGCCGTTGTGTAGTTGCTACTGATGTTCTCGGATCAGCAAAGTCTTTTTTAGCTTCCATAAATGTTCCTTTTTCTCATCCAACATCGAAGGCTAGAATTTTCTCTGGGGTCTTACGGACCCAAGCCTCGTCAGGATGTTTCCATTTATTCTGCACCTGCATCGTAGTTCCACTCCTAGTAACAACGTTAATGGTTGGGACAGGTCTTTTCTCTACAGCAATCATCTGGAAATTCTGAGTAGGAGTGCCATTTCTTTCTTGTATCTTGGCTATCAACTGTGGGCATTGCTCAATCACATGATCTACTGCTCTGCAATATCGACATGTCATAGTTGGGTTCTGACAGTCTCTAGCTACATGTCTTTCCTAATTACAGTTATAGCAAATAATCTGGCCTTGTCCTCTTCCAGGAATACCACCATGACCACGACCTCTGAAATTACCTCGACCTAGTGTACCACCACGGTACCCATATCCATCATTGGCTTCTACATCGGTTTGTACCCTATAAGCATCATAGGTTCGCTCTCTCATGAGGTCAAAACTGCAACATTCTTCTTCGTTGTGTCCAACTGACTTACAGAACTTGCAGTAGGGATTCTTAGGTACTTGAACATATCTCTGCAGCAGATAGCAATCTTCAGGTCGATGCTGGCCAGTTGTTCTACATATCTCACAATATAGGACATTAGGGTTAAACGGGTTTGGTGCACCAGTATTCAAACAATTTCTTAATGCAGGACACTGTTCTTTGTCATGACCTTCTATCTTACATCGTGTACACCAAACCTCTTCTCGAATAGATTTCCCTTTTTTCATGTCGCGAAACTCCAAATCCATTTCTGCTAACTGTGCCTATATTTGGGCTATTCCGGAGTTGTCTCCAACAGGAGCTATTTCAAGTTTCATAGCAATTTCCAACGCCTCTTGCTGATCAGCAACCTTTTGTTGCATAAGTGGAGTCTTGATATGAGGAAATAGTGTTGCAATGAACCATTCTTTATGCTATTCTGGTCCAATAGTGAAGCTAACTTGATCCAACAGAACCTTGAACCTTTGATCAAAGTCCCAAACTGATTGACCACGCTTCTACTGAATTTCTTTCAGTTCAGTTATACACTGTGACTCCGATTTAGGCTTCATGAATTATTTGATCATTGATTTTTTAATATCAGCCAAGATATAGTTCTGAGTACTGGAAAAATTCATAAACTAGGTCAAATATCGGTCTTTGAAAGAGGCAACCAGCTACGCTGTTCTTGTATTTTGATCCATAATATTCTTAGCAGTCCAAACAGCTTCGTATAAGAACCAAAACTGCTCTGGATCCTCTGATCCAATTCCTTTAAAAACTGGGAGCTTGATATCATCATTCATATGGGCCATAGTGAATCGAGGGGGGGGAGGAGGAGGGAGACTGGTAACAGGAGGAAGGGAACTTACTAAGGTAGACTGACCTGCAACAGGACTACTCGGGCTAGGGTTAATTTCATACTGCGAAGGGTTCTCAGGGATAACAGATATTCACTGCGGAGTTATAGGAGGGTTTCTAACAAAAGGGGTTTCTTCAGATTCTTCAGGACTTAATGAGGTATAATCGGTATTCTGGCCTAGGCTATAGGATCCAAGAGTTTTCTTGTATCTTTTACTATTGCGAAGAAAACCACTTTGCTTGTTGAATTCACTTTCGCCCTTGGTCCTTTGAAAAACTGTCTTTCTGCTTCGCTGAAAGAAGTATGTGTGTCGATGGCGAACTCCGTCACAAATGCTTCAAGGGTTCGCATTGTCCAGAAGTCAACATCTCTTGATACCGCGTTGTTCACACTTTTCAACAGCTTAATTCTTTTTGGGGTCCATTCAGGAGACTGATCTTCTTTGAAGTTTGTCTTTCTTTCTGTCAACCTGGATAACCACTGGTGCAATTCTATGTGGATACTAGCAAATAAAATTTCATAAATATCAGTAAAAACGTACCTTTGCAAGAAGTCGTTTGAGCTATGATGAGGGTCCTTATTCTCTTGTTCAACAAATTTCAGATAAGTATCTCCAACCCAGTCACTGATTTCTTTTACTGAGGGCCTCCAAATCATATCCATCTAGGTACGACGTATGATTTTATATTCACACCAACAAATAGACCCACAGTGTTGGCCCTTTCGGCAACAACCTACGAACAGGTTGCAGTCTCACCCGAAACAGCTATGGGGTGCCACAGAATCAGGTTTCTATAGGCGAAAGAGGGATATTACTGTACCTTTAGCCTTAACAAAGAATAATCATGCAATATAGATCTTCAACATTCAATTAAATAGCTTCGTAGTATAGATAAAAATACAATTCTTGCTCAACCCTTAACTGAGAATTCACAGCGAAGTTAATACTTAGCGATTTATCTTACTTTATCATTCATCTACTTATCAATTGCATAAAAACATAACAGGAACAAAATAAAAAGAACCACCACAATACAAGATATATGTGGTTCACCCCCAGTGTAGGGGCTACATCCACAGAACTGCGTTTATATTCAACAATTTACAAACAACACAGTCCTGATCTACGCACTCAGCTGCAGATCTTCTCAACAACCCAAAACTGTGCACTTAGCTGCAAACTCTTTCTTCCAAAACCCTCTGCGCACTCAGCTGTAGAATCTTTCTTCCAAAACCCTCTGTACACTCAGCTATAGAGGTCATCCATGCACTCAGCTGGGACTTAACCTTAACCCAAAAATAGACCTTATCTTCTTCGCATCACATTATCATGATAACACAAAAGATTCTACAATTTCCCTTGACTCCTTTACATAAGTGCCTATTTATACAAGTGCACTATTACAATACCATGGGCTTAAACCATGGGCTTAAAAACCATGGGCTCCCAAAACCCAGGGGTCATTTACAAAAAGAGGGGCTTGGAACCAACCCTGAAACCCCTAAGACTATTTCGGACCGCAACTCTGCTTACAAGATTCGCACCAAAACCACGGAGTTGCCAAAATTAAGGACCTTCAAGGTCTAAGCCTCAAAACTTGGCTGAGTTAGGTCCTATGATTTCTAATATAGGAACCATGCATGATAGACCTAATCACTCTAGGGTTGATTCCCCATTGATTCGTTACCGGTATGGAATGCCGGAGGACGCCGAGACTCATTTTGAACCCGCCAGCACTAGCTATGGTAGTTATGGTATGTCTGGTTTTCCTACTCATGATTTGGCATTTCATGTCGAATCTGAATTTGAGCATAACACTATGCCTAGGGGCACTCTAAGTCCTTACCATGCAGAGAGGTTTGGGAGCACTAGTCACATTGCACCTTCCGTCCCAGTGGTGGAAGTTACATCACATATTCCTCCTAGGTCTAGGGTTAGTGATCCCATTAGGATACCAGATTCGAGATGAGTGACTATAGGGAATAGTACGTACTTGATTACTCAAATCCCTTCATCCACTCTCCCTAGTTCTTCAAATTTCCACCCTCCACCTTATTCACGTGGTCCTTCGAGTCGGCACATGGCTACGAGTCAGGTCCATACTGCGGTTACTAGACCGATTGTGTCTCAAGTTTACATACCACCCATTTCTTCGAGAGGTTATGTTCATGCTTCTAGAGGTCATGTTACTGCTTCCGAGGTGTATATCCCTACTTCCAATATGTATATTCCTACATCCGGAGCATATCTTCCTACCTACAGAGTGTCTCATGGGGCATCACATGCGATGACCTATGGACCCTATTATGGGACACAGTATGGATAGGGTTCTTCACCTTATGGAGGCGGATATCAACAACCTACTTACTCTCCTAATTATGGCTTTGTAGCTCCTACTAGTCAAGGTCCACCACACTATGGTGCTTCCACGCCACCCTCTATGGGTTATATGGGAGGAGGGCACTATGGCCAAGGCCATGGTGGTAATCAAACCTATATGAATCAGAGAGCGGTCCATTGACCTCATCATCCTAGGCTCCCTTTCCTCACCACGCTCAATCTTCATAACTTGTCGAGATTGATGAACGAACCTGTGGCTCATGACCCAGCTTGGCCGACTGTCCCTACCAAGCTTCCTTCAGACATACCTAAGTTTGAGGGCAAACTGGGAGAGGATCCGAGCAAACACGTTACTACATTTCACCTATGGTGCTCTTCAAATTCCTTACATCAGGACTCAATCCATTTGAGACTATTTCAATGCACCCTTACAGGGCCTACCACAAAATGGTATATAGAGTTACCTAGGGGAGCTTTCACTTTGTTCGATGACCTTGCGATGAATTTTGTTAATCACTTCCAGCTAACAGTGCGTTATGATGTTGGTACTGAACTCTTGTCGAAATTTTGACAAGATAAAGCCACACATATCTCTGATCACATTCAAGAGTGGTGTAGATGGAAGAGGTTAATTAAAGCCTTTATACCGCCGGAGTTCCTCCTCGAGTGGTTCTTGAAGTCGTTATTGCCATATATAGCGAAGGATGTTTCTACATCCAGAGTGCAAAATGAGGAACAAGCGATTTTTAGGGCACAAGAACTAGACTTGATCTATGCTCAGTCCAGTTTGTTGTATGAGATTATTCCCAATGCTTCGCATTCCAGTTTCGACCCCAAAGTCAAACCTGGACCACATGCCGATGGCATTGTGGGATGTGCAAGTGCGAAACCTACAAATTCGGTTGCAAAACAAGTTAGTCAATTGTCAATCAACAAATATACTTCGGGGCAAGCTACGGCTTCGTCTCAACCCGCCCAAATGGTGAATGTACTTTCTGTGAAATTGTCGGACCAGAAGGGTAACTAGCAGCTTGGATGGAATTGAAAAAAGGGTAAAAATAATCGTAAGGGTGGGAATAAGAATGAGAATGCTAATAGTAATGACAAGAATGGCCAGAATGCTGGGGGGGATAAGCAAGATAAATGTAAGGTTAAGTTCCCTTGCAAGTTATGTAAGGACGACCACCTCACTTACTTGTGCCTCATATTGAGGAAGCTTAGAGATTCTTGGCACATGGACCAGCTATTCTAACTAACCCTTTACCGCACAATCAAAATGTGAACTTGAAGTCCCATGACCAGTCTGGTGATGATCATGATCCACTGGAGACTAGTGGTCGTGCTTGCATTAACATGGTCCGTGTTGTGAAAGTTGTGACCCGTGTGAAAGATTATGGTTCGTCACAACCCAGCCAAGGCAAAGAGCTTGATCCACCAGGGTCCCCTTTGCGTATTGAGAAACCTATGGATAAACCTGAGACTGCACCTCACATTCCTAAGGGAGTCCTTAAGCGTTCAGGGCATAATCCAAATGCCCGAGCTGCCCAGAACTATTCAGTTGTCGAGGATTTGGGCTACACTCCTTGTGCGATGTATGCATTGGAAGTGCTTCAGAGTTGTCCTTCGTAAAGGAAGGTGTTGCTTTCTACCTTTGGTGTGAACGATGATGATTCTTCCTCTGTGATCAAATTTGAAACCGCAAGACTTCAGCCTCACTTTCCCTACTATGTGTCTATTTTGATTCACGTAGAATGTCTTAATATGATCGTCAAGCGCACTGTGATTGACGAGGGCGCTGTTGCTTCTATGATGTATTTGTTTTGCTGGAAGAGTCTGGGTTCACCTGAGGTGTCTAAATCAGTGACCATGTTAACTGCATTTGATGGGAGATCTTTTAGGCCACACAACATCCTTCCTTCCCTTAAAGTCCATTTGGGAGGGAAGATCATTGCGATAGAGTTCGAGGTGGTTGATGTGCCCCTTGACTACAATCTCTTAATGGGTAGGAACTGGATGTACAGCATGGAAGCCATTGCTTCTTCCCTATTTCATTTTGTATGATTTCCACATAACAGGAAGATCATAACGATTGATCAAATGCCATTCAAGAATCCGTCTGTTACCGCATCTTCGGGAGCTTCGATCCCGATCGTTGAACATTCTCAGCCGGCAACTGGGAGTGTGAGTGTAGGCATGTATCCATCCCTCATGGGGAACTTTAGTTGTCCTGCATCGATCCTCATGATAGGATCTAGTTCTGATGAGGCTTCGACATCTACGAGATCGGTGTCTTTTCGCACGAGTCATATGGAAGGTCCTTGGATTCTTCCTGCACCGAGTATTTCGAGTGAGCCCGTTGCGATGGACATGCCATTTCCTGTAGCTATGATAGCTTATCAAGCTAATATCAAGTGTGTTGTAGAGCCTAGTCCTTCCTCTTCACGGATAGAGGAGGAGGACCCTTATGTGCTGCCGACATGGGTAGTACAGTCTTCTCACGCACACGATTGCCTTAATACGGTTTTTCCTTCAGATGAAGCGATTATCAAGGCTATGTCGAGAGTTGAGCCACCATGGGAGGAGCTTCATCATAGATCGTACTTTCTTCTAGAGCTTGACCGCTTGGAGCATGAGGATTTTAGGGCGGTTCTTATTTAGAGAGTTGGTAGTCCTATGGGTTCCATTAAGCTCTCCTGGTCCGATGGCTGATGGAAACATGGCAAAAATATCTCCAACGATTCCTATCAACATCTCTCGCAATCCTGGCATGATAGAGAATGTCTATATTGGGGCAAAGTGTTCCCATGCTGAGATTCTTGAATACACCAAGCTATTTAAGGAATTCCATGATATTTTTTCTTGGTATTATGATCAGATGCCAGGTATTGACCCTCGTATTTTCAAACACGAGATTAAGACTTACCCCAACGCTAAGCATGTTCGACAACGTTTATGTGCAGTGACTCCTAGGAAAGAACCCGCGATTAAGGCAGAGATAGAGAACCTGTTGAAAGCTGGTTTCATCTATCCCATTCCCTTCACGGAGTGGGTTTCAAACCCCATTCTGGTGGATAAGAAATAGGGAGCAATCCACATATGTACTAATTTTTGTGATTTAAATTGTGCCTGTCCTAAGGACAACTTCCCCACACCATTTATTGATTAGATTTTGGATGAGTGTGTGGGTAGCGAGGTGTTCTCCTTCATGGATGGCTTTTCTAGATATAATCAGATATAGATTAAAACTAAGGACCAACATAAGACTGCATTTATTTGTCCTTGGGGAACATTTGCATATCGAAAAATGCCTTTCAGCCTTAAAAATGCCGGAGCTACATTTCAGCGGGCGATGACCTTGATCTTCCACGATATCAAGTCAATTATCAAAGTATTTTTGGATGACCTCGCTGCTCATTCTCGTATGAGAATGCGTCATCCCTATCACTTGAGATTGGTATTCGAAAGATGCTGGAATTATTCGGTTAGATTAAATACTCATAAGTACATCTTTTGTGTGAAGTCAAGTCATTTGTTAGGATTCATCATTTCCGAAGAGGGTATAAGAGTCTACCCTTTGAAGGTTGAGGCAATACTTCAGTTGTCTCCCCCGAAGAATATTCATCATCTTTAGTGTTTGCAAGGCATGGCAAACTTCTTACGAAGATTTGTTTTCAACTTTTCCAATTTAACTAGAGGCTTCATGTGTCTCTTGAAGAAGGACACCCCATTTTATTGGGATGAGCGAGCCTAGGAGTCCTTTGATGCACTCAAGCGAGCCCTAGCATCGGCCCCAGTGATTAGTCCCCCGGAATATAGCCGTGATTTTCTATTATATGTGGCTGCATCATTAGAGACGATTGTTATGGTTTTGGTTCAAGAGAATGAGGAGCTCCAAGAGCATGTCATATATTATCTGAGCCGGAACCTTATTGATACAGAGATTTGTTATTCTGATGTCGAGAAGCTTGCTTTAGCTACTGTACATGTAGTTCAGCAGTTGAGACATTATATTCTCCTTCGCCAGACCTTGGTTGTGGCCCATGTCAATCCATTTCAATTAATCCTCACCCGAAGGATGATTGGGGGAAAATATAATAAATGGATTGTTATTCTGCAAGAATTCGATCTCGAGTTTGTTTCGGCAAAATCAAAGAAGTCTTTAATTTTTGCAGAGCTTATATTGGATTTCCCGAGCGAGGCTGAGGAGTTGGTTTGTGAAGATACATTTGTCGATGAACACATCTTCTTAATCTCAACGTTAGACCCATGGTATGGGGATATCATAATATATTTACAAACATTGAAGACCCCTACTCACCTCTCGCAAGATGAATGATGACGATTACGTCACGTCTCTAAGAACTACCTCATAGTAGATAACACTTTGTACCGCTGTGGGGTAGATTCCATTTTATGATGTTGTTTAACTCACGATGAGGCGGAGGTAGTGTTGAATGATTGCCACGGAGGGGCGTGTGGTGGTCATTTATCTGGGATTTCTACAGCTCAAAATATTTTAATAGGGGGTTATTTCTGGCCATCAATCTTTAAGGATTGTATTAATGCGGTCAAGAGGTGCCACCCTTGCCAGGTGTTCGCATGTAATATGCACTCGAAACCTGCCTTGTTACATCCCATTATCACTGCCGGTCCCTTCACTAGGTGGGGGTTCGATTTTATGGATTGCAACCTAGCTTTGGCTGGGGGGCACCATCATATTATAGTGGCTATTGATTACTTCACGAAATGGGCTGAGGCTATGCCTACAGTAAAATCCAACAGTGAGATAGCCACCCACTTTGTATTCAACAAAATTATTACTCAGTTCGAGATTCCGAAAGAGCTTGTCACTGACCATGGCTCGCACTTTCAGAATAGTATGATGGAAGAGTTGGCATCGAAGTTAGGGTATAAGCAAGAGCATTCCTCTTCTTACTACCCTCAAGCGAATGGACATGTAGAGGTAGTGAATAAATCACTCAAATCCATTCTCCAATGAACCATTGCACAAAGCAAGAACAATTGGCACATCATGTTATATCCTGCTTTGTGGGCATATCGAATCGTTGTTAAGACTGCCACTGGTTTTTCTCCATATCAACTTGTACATGGAGTGGAGTTGATATTGCCGGTTGAATGTGAGATTCCTTCATTGAAGCTAGCTGTAGAACTCTTACCGGACACTTCACCATTGGAGGAGCATTTGGTTCACCTTGAGCAACTTGATGAGCAGTGTCGGGATGCCTTGGTGGCTCTAGAAGTTAATAAGCGTCGCGTAAAGGCCCAATACGATAAGTTTGTCTGTCCAAGGGTGTTTAGTGAAGGAGACTTGGTCCTTTTGTGGGATCAACCGAAAGAACCCTTGGGGGCAGGGAAATTTAATCCTATGTGGCATGGTCCTTACATGGTCAAGTGTGTGTTAGAGAAGGGTGTGTATGAGTTAGTGAATTATGAAGGAACGGCCTTGGCCGAGCCTAGAAATGGGCTCTATCTCAAGAAATACTATGCATGATCTTCATCCAAGGCTGCTTATTGTATATTATTGTACAGTTTTGCATAGTTATGTCTTTTTCTTATCATGATCGGGTTTGTGATTAGTTTCCATTTATTTTGGCAGATGTCAATGGAATCTTCCACCTACATAGGATTCATAGATGGTGCAAGCCATCACACTCAACACTCAACCTCTACTGCTTGGGTGATTTATACTCCTATGGGTGAGGTACTGTCTTCAGGAGGCATATGTCTACAACCATCTTCCAATAATGTTGCTAAATATAGTGCCGTTATTGAGCTTCTACGGGATGCCATTTCACATGGCGTTCTCTCTCTTGAGGTAAGCCTTGATTTAGAGTTAGTAGTGTCACAGCTCAATGGTTTGTACCATGTTAGAGATCTGACGTTATTGAGAATATTCTTGCGTGTGATATTGTTAGAACAACAATTTGACAATATAACTTATATACACATTCCAAGAAATAATAATCAAGTTGTTGACTCATATGCTAACTACGTGTTAGATTGGAATTTGTTTCATTCACAATAAATTAATCACAAACACAATTTTTACACATGTAAACAAATAAACCGATCACCATAAAAAAATTTATATATACATCCAAAATGTGATAATACATAGTGTCATGATACAAAATTGGGGCTTTCGAGCCACCAACATATAATACACGGTAGTACAAAATGTATACACTCCTAGGTGTCTAATCCTGTGGAGGAGGAGGAGGGTTGTGATCATGGAATGTCACTATGGCTCTAGCTAGCCATTGGAATAATCGCACCCATGCACATGGTACACGCACCACCTGCCGCTGCATAGCCTCAGGAAATTCCTCGACTTGCGCCATGGGAACTCTATGTGTCATTCTCACAAAATTGGTATGAATGCTCTGGAGCATCCGCTCCGCATCCACACCCATGATGTCATCTCCTCTTCCCCTCCGTCTATGATGAGGGAAGCCTTCTGGCCACCATGGTCCCACATCTTCACACAAATGGTAGATGTCACTATGTATTGTCACACAAAAACATTTCTTTTTGATTCCAAATAATCAAGAAAACACAAAAAAATTAAATAACTCAAAAAATTTAAAAAGAGAGGGTTAAGATTTGTTACCTATATCGCCATATGCCGATCCTGGTGGTAGCGGCATGTCCGGGTCCCCTCGAAAATCTATCCTTGCATAGGGGTAGTCATCGATGGCAACTATCTGTCATCGCTACCATGGAAAGAAGTCAGCTGGATATGGGTTGGCCACCCTACCACCCCCCAGTCTGCACATAGCATCTACCCAATGCCGTTGGGATGGATCTCGAACCCCGTGAAGAGGAACATCCACTTTGGGACTCAATCCTAGAACACGCTCGAAGAAAAATGTGCTCAAAATACTGTTGAACTCGAAGTTCCGCACTCTACCTACCTTACACTCACTGAGCTGGTGTTTCATGTTGCTCAGTAGTGTAGTGCTCCAGTCGTAAATCATGGGTCTCATGCACTCCATTGCATAGAACATCAGAGGCAGCGAGGCCTGGTGGAGTGATGCCAAGCCTGCTATCCTGCCCAATGTCAATAGTATGGCCTTTAGGTCTAGCACCTGTATAGTGTTGGTAGGGACCTTACTCCCCACCTTCTCTGTGTCTGGATAGCAGTACACTGCAATGTACTCGTTGATAGTTAGGCCACCTCCTGGCTCACCACGGGAACGAAGGTTCACTACTTCCCCTCGTCTAGATAGCCCAGTAATGAAGTATATGTCCTCCTACTCTATGGTGAGGGACATCCCATCTATCTGGAAGGACTCTGAGTTTGGATCCCAGTAATCCACCAGCATTTGTAATAGTCTTGGTTTGGCCCTCATACCACCAAGACACCAAAAATTGTAGAGTCCACATGCACGTAGAGCTTGTTGAGCCATTAGATCGGCCCTTACTGCTTCCTCTACTTCACCATGTTCATGCTCTCTCCACTCTAGGACCATACTGCACAATAAATTGCAAATTTGCCATTAGATTATTGAAAAAACCTTATGCGCGGCCTCATACATGACTATTTTCAAAACAACCGCGTATGTACGCGGGTTTGAGGGTATTTTCTGCGTATATCCAGCCCTATATGCGGAAAAAACCTCGATTTCCGCGTGGGCTGTAGTGCTCATTTTAGGTTGGCTTAGAAAGCTTAATTGACCATGGAATTTCATAAAAATTGCATCAAAATGAAAGAGAAGAGCATGAGTAAATACCTGGAAGAAACAGTAGTGGATTCCGTCGGCTGGATCTCCTGGAATTCGCTGTTGAAAATCAAAGCTCAAATGGGTAAAAGTTTCAAATGTTTTATAATATTTTGAATTGTTTACTATTTATAGAAAATTTTCAAATATTTGAAAATTTTTACCCCCTTTCCTATAGTTTTGACATTTTCTAACCATTTTGGACCATTTTTGACATAATTCATGTTGTAGAGGACCTTTTTCAGTGCCGTTTCAGTTGTTGGATTGACCCGTTCGTGCCGATCTCAGGTATCATGTCTAAAGTGGCATATAGGTTAGGTTTCATCACCATTTTCATTTTTCATGACCTTATGAACATATCATCATGACCTTAGGTATGAACCCACTCTGTTATGTCACACAACCTTCTTTCTATTTTAGAAGTGGCATGATTCGAGTGGTAGAGCTTCACCTTACATGGGTACCCTAGTTAGCACCTTATTTGTATTTGGTGCCCATGCCGATGTTTTCTCTTTTAGGGTGTGGGAATCCGTTGTATAGTATTGCCATGACATTTTGCAAGAGCCTCATACTCCTCTTGATCTTTTGTTGGCCTATTTCCTCGGGACTCCCTCATGTCAAGTTGTGAATGAATTATCATGAGCTTTTCCTGCCTTATTGAGCTTTATGCCAGCTCTCCTGACATTGCATTTCAGCCATATAGCCCAAGCTTGTCTCATGTCTAGCCATGCAGAGCCATTTTTTATATCCTTCGCATCTTGTTTCCCTTTTTACTGGGAAGGGATTTCCCCCCGAGTGTCGATATCATGCACATGTATCCTTGTATTGAGCAAAGGTATGTTCCACTACTTGGAAGTAGTTTTTTTTCCCTGATGACACTCATCTCCTCCTAGTTTGTATCTATAAATCCATTTTATTCTTTTTCAAGCTTTTTAAATAATTGAAAAAGTCCAAAAAAATCAAAAAACCAAAAAGTAGAACAAGGAAAGATGTTATCTGTGGCATCTGTCAAGTCGTGTCACCTTCGAACAGAGCATTGTATATCACATCCATTGGTTGGGTTATAGTTTGACTTTAGGAGCTATACTCATTTATCTGAGTTTATCTCCACCGAGTGGTTAAGCTTCCAGTCCCTATGGAGCCTCTGTCGATGCCTCCTGTGTCGTAGAGATGTCCCAGTTTGTATATCGAGTCTATGCTACCTTTATTCAGTCACCATACACCATTATGCTCTTGTTCGAAGGAAGTTGAAGCCTGAGTCGTCCATTCCTCAGTTCTCTTGACTTTGCATGTCGGCCATTCTCGGTACAGTTACTAGTTCGTGCACCTTATGAATGAGTCCTTCCACATTATACAACTTTCCTGAGTACCTCGTGTTGGATGATGGGGGATACCTTAATGCCCTCCTTCTAGCGGATTTCATCCCATAGACTTCATATCATTTATTCTGGGATTGGAATCTAGAGTCATGTTGAGTGCCTTGAGACTTGCAGTCATCAGTGGCAGGTTCTCTCACCATCGGCAGTCTTTTGGGAATACATCAATGTCCCCTGATCGATGGATCCTCTCAAGTGTTCGACCTCAACACATTTATTCACACTTGTTAGTTTGCACTCTAGTACCTTGATTCCATTTTTCATTATCAGTGGGTGATCTCGCATCTGTTAATGGTATACATTAATGACCGATAATCAGATGATGGACTACTATGTTTGACCTCGACACCTCTATTCGCATAGTAGGACATGTACTCGTAGCAGTTTGTGTAGAAGAATTTCCATATTGGTGGCATCTCTTATATGCTACCTCCTTGATCGTGCCAGTGTTCATGATATTTAAGCTCTCGTGACTTGATTCCAGTATATGTCAGATGTTTCTAGCCACTATGGAGATTTTGATCTATTATATATCTTCAGCCATTATGGTGATTATGTTCCTTTGTATATCTTCATCATGGAGATTCTGATCTATGTATATTGTACGTGGCGATGACCACTTATGTGATATCTTGTATCATGCCTATTCATGGCCATTGTACTCTTATGTATCCAGGAATGCTATATGTATTTGCAGTTATGTGCAGAGTTGTATTATTGTACTATGCTGATTGGGTGGTTGGTATTCCATTTGGGATCCTTCATCACTCCACTTCTGGGATGGACTTATGATGTATTTCGGCCATCGTATGACCTCTCTAACCTCACACATTAGGGGGCATCTGTTATAGCTGATTTCACCACTCCAGGTGAATCACACTTTGTATGGTCTTCCCCTGTCCCGCTGTAGACTGCTTAGACCCCATGGACCATTTTTTTTCCTTTGATGTTTCTTTGACCATCCCTAAAAACATGTGAAAAATGATACACGCGACTTTTAAACTTATAAGCGCGTATATACGCGGGTTTGACCACTAAAACTACGTACATTGGGATGTGTACAAAATCCAAATCCTTTTGGAGTTTTCCTTGACATGGATCCGACTCATTTGACTCCTGGCCTACAATATGCCTTGAGATCGCTCAGATTTGACCTTTCATTACCCCTTTGAAAAGCTATATAAGGAGCCCCTTGGTACATTGAAGGCATAAGAGAGAATTGAGAGCAAAGAAATTATAGTCCATTGTTGCTGGAACTTATTCTTGAGTCTGCATCCCTTTGTCCCTTGGAGCACTGTCATGTTATTCCCAAGCTTTCCTTTTGCTTGTGAGCTTGCTATCTAGAGATGGAGGATTGAAGTGGTGGAGGCCAAAGTGGGGGATTCAGTTTCTCCAGTTCGCAAACGTGTCGACAGAGGTTGTATCTTGTAATCTCTAATTTATATTAATATAAATATCTTTTGCTATCTAATAATGTGTGTTTGAATGAATATTGTATCCATTGGATTATGTCAAATGCTTATACATTATTGATTATATATGCTAGAATAGATATAACACCATGATATATAGAATGCTTGTATTGTTTACTTATTGTTGAGGAAGTAATCTATCGATTCAAGATGAAGTTGGAAAGCTCAACGAGGATCTACTTCAACCGTCCCGAATAAGGTACGAGGTCTGATCCTTTAGTGTTAGACATTTAATTTATACTACATATTGGAAAGGATTGATTTCTGGAGTCAAGCTGTCTGTTTTGGTACCCCAAGCCATAGGAATTTCTCTCCACAACAATGATATTTTAAAATCTAGCATTCATTGCATGCATCTCTCATGATCTTCATTTTTGTCTTAAGAGTCAGCCTTCCTTATGCCTTTAGGGAGGGAAATATTGTGTTGTTCAAGGAGTCTTGACATCTGATATATGGTATTCTTCATACAACCTTTCTTTGTATGGTTTCCTTTCTTACAATAGGAGCACTTACCCTTATCAATCCTCTGGTGTTTGTCCTTGTTAGAGCATGATATTTCATTTGATGGATCAAAATCTTCCTTAGGTTCAAATCCAGTGTTCCTCTCATCCTTTCCTTTTTGCTTCCTCCTTTATTGTGCATTCTTTGTCTCCCCAACCAAGGGAGCTTGTTTTGTGGAGGCTCTAAGGGATCCCATTTGTATCAACTTGTATTGCTCCTAAATAAGATATTCTGTGAAGGAATCAAGGAATGGCATTCACTAATGAGGCATTGTCAGTTTCTTAGAGTGAAAGGTGGATATGAACACTGAGAATTTTGGGCCATGTTTGCTCAGAATTGAGAGAACCAATTTCTCATCCTTCTTATCAACCCCACACTACTTGCACTGTATGACAAGGGATTTGAATTTTGAGAAGAATTGATGCATAGTTTCAAATTTGCTGACATGTAGTGTAATCAACTCATTATCTAGAATATGGCCCCTCATCTCATCCTGATTTCCAAAAAAGGATTCAAGCTTTTCCCATACTTCCTTTTGAGTTTTCACTCCATCAAGATGGAAGAGTGACTCCCTGAATATGTGGATGCACATGAAGCCAAATGCTTCATCCATCTTGTTAAAATACTTCAACTTCTCAAGAGGATGCTGGGGTTGAACCTCTCTTCCCATGGTGACCTTGTACAGACCCTTGTTTTGAAAGACTATCTGCATATCAGACCTCCAATCAAGAGAGTTGAAGGATGTGAGGACCTTGGGTGTAAAAGCTACCGAATTCTCCATCTTGTAGCTTCAAGGAACAACTCATTCTTCAGAATTATTTGATTTACCTATAAAAAAACTAGAAAAACATTTAAATTCGAAATCAAACCAATTCAAGCACTCTCCACTTATACATGTGCACTTGCTCTGGGTGCATCACACCTATCTATACTTATCTAGGCAAAATCTAGAGGGAGCAAGGAAAGAATACCAGAAATTATGTGTAACCCAATTGCTTCTGATGCATCAATGGAAGCTTCTAAGGTTTGAAGTTGGCCTACATACCTGCACTGATACCATGTTTAATTTAGAAAAGCTTAGGATCCTCAAGCTTGAATGAATTCACTATGAAATAAGGTTATAGGAGAGAGAAGCAATTCAGTTAATACTAGCCAAACATTCATGGTGAAAATTGAAAAAACAAGAGATAAAATTGGTCATCATAACATTACATGAATTATCATTAACCTCTATGTAATACAATGATCATACAATACAGAGAATTCAAATCCATTAGGTGTGATTCGAATTCCCTAACTTAGACTAACTCTACAGAACTCTAACTGTGGAAAAACACCACTAGAGACTCACAAATGCAACTCCAGATGACTAAATAAATTCACATTTAGTTAACAGAATGAGTTAGGTGATCAAGGGCACCCAACTTCCTCAAATCATGCAAAAGTTGTGTTAGGTTGGCTGAAAGTGAACTAACTGTGGCTGATCAGAGTGACTGCTGGTGACATTGAGTGTTGGTTCTTCAGGTCCATTGACTCTAATAGCTCCAGAGCCTTATTCATGTGCCTCACACAACTCTGGTTGTCACAATACACAAAATTTTTCATTGAAAAATATTGAAAGTAGATTCCAAAACCATACTGCCTCAAAACTTGTTAAACAAGTTGCAATATACTCTGCCTACATTCATTTGCTTCTTACTTGACCAATAAATCATGCCATACTCCAAGATGAAGTAGCAACCTGAATTACTCTTCTGTTTGTATCACTACCAACCCAATAAGAGTCATACATATCCTTGCTGGTGTTGATGTAATTATAACTTCAGAATGTATTCATCCGTATTTCTTATGTATTGTAACCCGATGTTTATTCTGATATGTATTGTAATGTATTTGAGTCATGTCATACCCCGATGTTTATTCTCGGAAGTTTCTATAATGTGAAAGTCATGTCAAGTCATTGTGGGTAACCCTCCTATTGGTCAAGGGTTAAAGTCCTCACGGTTATGGGGCCCTAGGGTTATTAAACTATCCTAATGAAGTCGAACCTAGGTGATTCATTGTAAGTTGGGGCAATAGTCCCCACCATTGTGTTACTCTCCTATTGGTCGGAGGAGGAAAAGTCCCCACAAGTGGTGGGGCACTAGGGTTATTAGACACTCCTAGAGATGTCGACTCTAGTAAGTAATTGTTAAGTGAGGTCGACATGTTGGAGTGGGTTCCAAGTGAACGGAAGAATATAAATAGAGAGTGAGAGCCTCTCTATTTATCATACTCATACACACACTCACTCATTGGGGTGCATGAGTGAGAGAGGAGAAGCTCTCTCAGTATGAGAGAGAGAGACTGCTGCTGTCGGGAGATCATCTTACTGTTTTTTGGTTTTACCTTTGGTGCTGATTCTATCTCTAAGGAAGTTGCGGGGTTTTCTCCATTATGGTTTCCCCGAGGAAAATTATTTGTGTCTCTTGTCTCTTGTCTTGTGCTTGTGTTTTATTGCGGTGCATGTTATTCTCTCAGTTAAAGATCCTAAGATCATAATGGTAGCTTGAATGATAAAAATCTAACATGGTATCAGAGCTAACCTGAGAAGAAGAAATTATGTAGCTGTAGAATATAGGGATTCTTACTTTTTGGGTCTCTCTCAACAATCCATCAACAAAATTATGCTAGGATGAATCTCCATTGAAGGGTGCATCATTCTATCGAAGCAGAATTCGATTCCGAGCATTTTCAGTTTTCGATGCGGAAATTAGGGATTTCTACAAAAGAGAAATTTTTGAGTGAGCCTAGAATAGGATTTTTCTCCTCATAAAAATCTAAGTATACAGACCTGGATCAAGAAATTTGTTAGGGTGAAACTCCGGGAAAGTCAAACCCTAGTTTGACCCCGAGCTAGAAAAACCCTAAATACTAAAACTGCTAAGTTTTGGTACATTCGCTATATCCCGATACTGGTAAAGGATCAGGAGCTGAAAATAGCAGGAGCCTAATATAAAATCCTTATGTACTTTTTTTCCAAAATGCAGCCTCAGATTCACTATATTGTGGGAGACATGATCCCTCCAAGTTAGGGTTCCAGCCTCTTCTAGAATTCATCCATAGACAGGACACCTGGGGATAATTGCAATATATTTTGCTACATAGGTCCAAATAGAATTATTGAATATTTTCCAGAAAGGGAACATAATTTACTTTCTTTAGTCAGAATTTCATACTCAGAAGATGAACCTGTGACACGTGGCATGCCGTACAACCTTGCTGTTCTGAACAGTCCTGTTACAGGTCACCTTGGGAAAAGGATCATAAATCCCAATTGGTGAAAAATTTTTTGCGGAAACATGTGGTGTTGGATCAGGTACATGTGATTTTATCTCAGTGAGAAATTTCAGACATATAGGAGCAGTAATTTCCGATATAGCACAGAAACAGTGACATGCATTTCTGCAGAAGAAATTGGAAAACTAGGGCTTCCTGTTTCGGGAGCTTCCCTCCACTGTTTTCAGAAAATGAGTACTTTGGATAGTTCCATTTGAAGATATATATCCTTCTATCCAATCAGATCTGAAATATTCCAAGTTTTGAAAATTAGGGTTTTTCTGACAAACCCTAGAACAACTAGCTCCGGAACCAGGACGGACACCTCAAATCGGTAATATCTAATCTATTGCTATTTTCATTTGAGGTTCTCATTTCAAATTTATCTATCACATCAGCTTGATGATAAGCTTGGTGAAGTTGACAACTTCTGAGCATGGAAGTATATGATATCTCTGAAGAAAATGAATGGGACACCTACATGAGTAGAGAGGTTCCAGTTCCAGAGGGAGATGAGGCTAGAAGCCTTACACAAGAAGAACTTGGTTAAGGCCAAGAAGATCATGGTTGATTTAGTCACGGATCAACTTGTACCACAAGTGTCTTCCCTAAAGACACCGATGAGGTTTGATTCCTTGACCAAGCCATTTGAAGGGAAGAACATACATCAGAAGATGACCTTAAGAAACCAGTTGAAGGAAGTGAAGATACAGAATGCAGAGACCATACAGTCATCCTTTACAAGGGTCTCTCAAATCAAAGAACAAATTTTGGTAGTATAATAAGAAGTGGAGAATACAAAAGTTATGATAGCCACCTTGAATGGCCTCCCAGGATCATGGGATTCATTCATGCAAGGAATGTGTGCCAGAAGGAAGTGATTACTTTCAGCAGACTCCGAGAAGAAGAAGAAGCTCAACTCATAAGAAGAGAAGAGAATATGGGAGCAACTGAATATCAAGCTCTCACCATCCAAATAAGATCCCTCAATCGATGAGGAATATGAAGATCTCAACTCTTTAACAACTTCTTATCCACCTTAGCATTTGGATAAGAAATGATGCTATTATGAATGAAGAAGACGATGAAGCTAAAGACTCAAGAAAGAGTATACCCATGAAACAAATAAAGATAAGTATTCAATTGTCATTTCATGATATTATTTTGTTATGCATTTGTTTATATTCAGTTGATGTATTATGCATGATAGGATGTTTGCAGTAACGACAGTATACTACTAATATGCATGTGATGGGTAAGTAGCTCATGGTGCTATACAACTCTCCATTGCTACTTATCTAGAATGAAACCTCTTTGCTAACATATTGGATTAGTGCACAATCTCAATGTTGTCCTGGTAGATATGGAAGGCATCTAGAAAGTTTTAGTAAGATATGGATGGATTTTGTATTGGCTAAAGTAGTTGCATGATCATATATTTATGCATAAGAACTTGCCAGTATAAATATTCCTTATGAAATGTTTCTAACTAGACAAATGCATTTGACTTGTAGGAAAGAACACATACATAATCACCTACAAGCAAAGAAGAATGAGACTTGTTTCGAAGAGCAAGTGATGACATTTCAAAATGAAGAATAATATGATGAATACAACGACATCATTGATATAGAACCTTCCAGCCATGAAGAAGTAACCAAGAAGAAATGGAAGACCAATTGAAAAAGAATGATGTCTAGGATGCAGTATCAATAAGTGAAGGGAAGTTCGTAGCTCCATCATGTAGTAGATGGAAACATCGTGGGATACAAAGCAAGATTCATAGCACAAGGCTTCTCACAAAAAGAAGGCATAGACTACGAAGAGACATTTGCAGCCAGTAAGAATTGAAACACATACATGATGAGATTGATGAAGATCTTAACCTTTTCTACAAGGTTAAAGATGAAATTCTATACACTAGATGGATACATAGAATACTAGTAGCATAGGAAGCTACTTGTCACTCTGGTACATAATGTTTTCAGTGCATAGAGCACAGAAGACAGAGGGATTATGATGCTTCGCTTCAGAGGGAGTGACTACAGAATATCTTGAGGTTTGACATGGTACGATAGGATGGGCAGATTATTGATGACTCTAGGATTTACTGAGAGTAAAGTGGATTCCAACCTTTGCTTCAAGGTTGAAGACAGAATACCAGTGATGCTCCTGTTATGTGTCGATGCACTATTTTCTAGACATGGAGGTGTGGACAAGGGAAGTATGCAGTAGAGATATTGAATAGGTTCAGGATGATGGACTGCATGACCACACCTATGGCATCGAACCTGAAGCTATTGAGCAATTTCATAAGAGTCAGTTGATGCTACGATGTATCGTTAGATGATTGGATCATTGATGTACCTGACGAACATGAGACCAGACATTTTCTTTGCTGTGAACACCTTGAGCCAGTTTTTGACAAATCTGAGAAATGTTCACTTGATTGCTGCAAAGCATATTTTGAGGTACTCGAGGGGTACAGTTGATTATGGGATCAAGTATGATGCGAATTAGAAGATTAACCTGGAGGGTTATGTTGATTTAGATTGGGCAGGTAGTGCCATCGATAGGAAGAGTAGTTTAGGGTGTTGCTTTAGTATGGGATCAGGTGTGATCTCTTGATTTAGCAGGAAGCAATCCTATGTGGCACTGAGTACAGCTGAAGCAGAGTATGTCGCAGCTTGTTCATCTAGTTGTGAGGCATTATGGCTGCGGAAGCTACTGTATGATTTATTTGATCTCTAGATGGATGCTACTTGTATACATTGTGACAACCAGAGTTGTGTGAAGTTGTCAGAGAATCCAGTGTTCCATGACAAGTCGAAGCATATCGAGATCAAGTATCACTATATCAGGGATATGGTGTAGAGGGGAGCAATGAAGCTCCAGTATGTTGCGACAGAGGAACAAATAGCTGATGTGTTGATGAAGCCATTGGCCATAGTGAAGTTTGAGTACTTTAGGGAGAAGGTTGGTGTTCTCCAGATTGAGGTTTCCTCCAAGGGAAAGTGATGAGCCCCATAGCCATTCTGACGAATAGGTCAGATATAAGGGCTAAGCCATTTTGTCATGGTGAGAGGATTTGTTTCCTTCCAAGTCAGATATGAGTGCTGAGATCCATAGCCATTATAACGAGTAGGTTAGATATAAGGGCTGAGCCATTCTATCATGGTGAGAGGATTTGGTTTCTTCCATGTTAGATATGAGTGCTGAGATCCATAGCCATTATGACAAGTAGGTCAGATATAAGGGTTGAGCCATTCTATCATGGTGAGTGGATTTGGTTCCTTCCATGTCAGATATGAATGCTGATTGCCATTCTAGGAAGGGAGGTACCTGGTTAGTTACCAGGAACACTTAGTCCGAGATTGAGAGAGCCATTCTGACAAGCAGGTCAAATATAAGGGTAGTGCCATTCTGTAATGGCTAAAGGATTAAGTTCCTCCCATGATAGATATGAGTACTAGCCATTCTGTCAAGTAGGACAAATGTAAGGGAAATTGCCACTCTCCAAGAGAGTGGAGGCACCTGTTCTGTTACTAGGTAGCTCAGTTTGGGACTAGGGGCCTTTCTGGCGAGGGTGGAGGATTTGGTTCCTTCTAGGTCAGATGTGAGTGTAGGCCATTATGGAAAGGGTGTAGGATTTGGTTCCTACTAAGTCACATATAAGTGAAACTGCCATTCTTTGGGAGAATGGAGGCACCTAGTCCATTACCAGGTAGCTCAATCTGGGACTCAGGGAATTTCTAGAAAGGGTGGAGGATTTGGTTCCTTCCAGGTCAGATGTGAGTGCAAGCCTTTCTGACGAGGGTGGAGGACTTAGTTCCTTCCAGGACATATATAAATGCTGAAGCCTTTTCACAGATGATAGTGATGTCCTGTCATGCTAGTGAATGTGATTGCTGGACCTTTCTGATGTGATTGTAGGCTTCTACATGATCAGATGTGAGTGCTGGGCATGCCTTTCTGATGAGTAGGTTAGATGTAAGTGTTGGGTGGGCCATTCTGATGAGTAGGTCAGATATAAGTGCTGAAGAAGACCTACATGAAGGCTAGGCCTACAACCAGCATGAAATAAGGCTCGCTCTGTAGAAATTCCTGTGACGAGAAGAATCTTGAGATAGCACATATGATGATGACCAGTAGTGATGATCTAGATCGAGCTATGATCCAGATCTAGTTATGATGAATCTGAGAGATCCAGATCGAGTGATGATCTAGATCCAGTAGTGATGATCTAGATCAAGTGATGATCCAGATCCAGTGATGATGTCCAGTGATAATACAAATCAAGTGATGACCCAGATCCAGTGATGATGATCCAGATCTAGTGATGATGATCTAGATCGAGTGATGATCTAGATTCATTGATGATGATCTAGATCCAGTGATGATGATCCACATCGAGTGATGATATAGATTCAGTGATGATGATCCAGATCGAGTGATGATCCATATCCAGATGAAGATGACTTGAAGATGAAGATGACGAGAACCCAATGATGATCTAGATGATACAGAGAAGAAGACTTGTGCTGATAAATTATGTTGAGAGAATACCTTCCTAGTTAAGTGGGAGTGTTGATGTAATTGTAACTTTGGAATGAATTCATCCATATTTCTTATGTATTGTAACCCGATGTTTATTTTGGGATGTATTGTAATGTATTTGAGTCATGTCATACCCTGATGTTTATTCCGGGAAGTTTCTATAATGTGAAAGACATGTCAAGTCATTGTGGGTAACCCTCCTATTGTTCAAGGGTTAAAGTCCCCACAGTTATGGGGCCCTAGGGTTATTAGACTATCCTAGTGAATTAGACCCTAGGTGAGTCATTATAAGTCAAGGAAATATTCCCCACCATTGTGCTACCCTCCTATTGGTCAGAGGAGGCAAATTCCCCACAAGTGGTGGGGCACTAGGGTTATTAGACACTCCTAGAGATGTCGGCTCTATTAAGTAATTGTTAAGTGAGGACAGCATGTTGGAGTGGGTTCCAAGTGAACGAAAGAATATAAATAGAGAGTGAGAGCCTCTCTATTTATCATACTCATACACACACTCACTCATTGGGGTGCATGAGTGAGAGAGGAGAAGCTCTCTCAGTATGAGAGAGAGAGACTGCTGCTGTTGGGAGATCATCTTACTGTTTTTCAGTTTTACCTTTGGTGTTGGTTATATCTCTAAGGAAGTTGTGGGGTTTTCTCCATTATGGTTTCCCCGAGGGAAATTATTTGTGTCTCTTGTCTCTTGTGTTGTGCTTATGTTTTATTGCTGTGCATGTTATTCTCTCAGTTAAATATTCTAAGATCATAATGGTAGCTTGAATGTTAAAAATCTAATAGCTGGTAGATCCTATGATCTCTCTCATATCTGAGGACATACTCAATTGTATCCTTATGGTACCTCATTATGTGATTTTCTAAAGCCATGTGAACACATCTCAGATTCACAAAGAAAATATCCAACCTTGCATTTGTCAAGTTCATCAAGGAACCAATATTATTCTTATAGACTATGGCATCAATTGTCTTTGAAGTAGGATTACATAACAAATTCAAATTATATGCCATCGATGTATCTATAGCCCAACATATCGAACCTCTTCAAGGTCTTTATTGTATATTTTCATTGGCCAAGGAAATTATCCTTTGGATTTCACCATACCTCTAATCACAAGCATTATGTCAATATCTTTGAACTCTGAGATCTACAGTAGTCACTCCCTCTGAAGTGGAGCACTATTCTCCCTCTTCATCTTGTACTCTTTGTATCGGGACATTGTAGTGATAGGTAGCCTCCTTTGCTGCTAATCTTCTCTGTATTCATCTATGTCACCTCTCAAGGTCAATGGATATCAAGATCCTCCATGTCTAACTTTGTTGCAAGTTTCTCTTGCGTCCAGCTATGAGATTCTTGTCCTTTGTAGGATTCTATCTTCAACCTTATATTAAAGGCTGGGATATCCATCACTCTATTTGATCCTCAAGATCCTCATGTAATGTATGTGATATCCCATGGGTACTTTATGAGCATGTACAAATCCTTCTGCAGATATGTGGTTCTCTGTAGAGAGTCCCAATTCTTGGTGGTTGCTCAATCCATCCTTCTACATAGATTACTTTAATTGTCTAATGTAATATAAACCACTCAATAGGTGTGTCTCCCCCCTAGAGGAATGTCTCACCATAATCGACTACCTATTTATGAGAGAAACCACAAACATTACTTTATATCTCTTGATACTTTCATCTGTTGTATGCTTGATCTTGTAGATCTACTTGGAAGACAATACAGACTTCCCTTCATGTCTCAAAATCATATACAAACATCATTCTACATGACTGACTGTTACTTCTCGATTATATCATCCTTCCATTCTTCCTTCTTGGGACATTATTTTTCAAAGTGTCCTAACACAAGCGAAACATCTGAGTTGTGAGAGGTCCTTCTTCTGAAATATTTTTATTTTTTGTGAGAATTTTCTTCCTTCTTGTTCTTTCTCTTCTTGGCATGACTGGTTAGGGATTGATTGTTATCTTCATACATATCTTCTTCATTTTCTATCAATCGAGCTTCTTCTTATGTGCATTCCTCCATAAGTAAGCTTCCTTATAGAACAAATCCCTTGAATGAAATATTCCCATGAACTTGGGAGACCATTCAAGGTTGTAAAATCCACTTTTGCTTCTTCGACATTGTCTCCAATGGCTTCTAGTTGATCCTTGATCTGGGAGATCCTTGTGAAGTAATATTTAATGCTTTCTTATATCTACATCTTCACATCCTTGAGTTGAGTTCTCAAGTTCATCTTCCTTTTGATTTTCTTTCCTCCGTACAAGTTGGTCATTGTATATAACATATCCTTGGTATTCTTCATATGATATCAAATGGTCTTTGATGGAGAAAAAAATAATCCTCTTGGTTTTGACCAAGTTCTTCCTGTGCTTTGCTTTGTCTTCATCCCCCTCTGGATCTGCAACTTCTTCTTTGACATGGCCCTCTAAGTCATGCTTATTGAAGTGTGAGAAGCACTCTATGCTTCCATGATCAAAAGTTATCAGCTCCTTAAATCTTGTCCTCAACCTTGGTAATTTTTTTCATCATGATAAAAATGAGAACCTCAAATTGAAATAGAGAGGAAAGAACTTGCCAATGAGATTGCTTCAACTTGATGCTTGCTTGAAAGGTTTTATGGAAGATTGCTTCTAGTGGACCTAGGGTTTGACACAAAAACTCTATTTTTTCAACTTAGGTAACTTTCATATCTGATTGGATATAAAGATGTGCCTTCTCAAGGAGAGTTGCATCATACTCCTTTTCCAAAAACTATGGACATAACTACAAAATACTTGATGCCCTAGTTTTCCTGACAACAATGTTAGGTCAAAATTTGAAAATCCATAGAACTAGAAAATTATTCCTTAGAAATAGTCTCCCTCCTAGGGAGAGTTGGATGGTCCTCCTTTTTCAACTGATCAGTGGAGGGAAGTTCCCAGAATAGGAAGTCCTAGTTTCTCCAATTTCTTCTACATAATTTTTGGATCTTGATTATGCTATATCTCTGAAATTTCTGCTCCTGGAGGTATGAAACTTCATATTGAGATATATTGATATGTATTATTTCCAAACCCATAGGTTATATAAATATTGTATTCACCATGTGGAAATTATGTTAAGTTTCCTAAGGTGACATGTTTGAGGATTGGTTCAATATAACAAACTTGTACAAACTTCCAAATGCCACTTTTTCAAATTCAGGGTCTTAAAGTTTCACCACATAAACTAAATTTTGGTACTTATCTGCAACATCTTACAAAATTTTATTTGGACCTTCCTAGCTCAAGATATAGCAATTCTCCCTAGGTCACCTGTTTATGACTGAATTATGGAAGATGCTGGATCCTTGATTTGGAGGGATCATATTTCCTAAAGTATAGCGAATTTGAGGCTGAAAATCACACATAAGGTAAAAAAATATTTCATCTTAATCTTGTCAAAGTTTCATATCTTGAGAATTTACCAAATTTGAGTTATAGTGAAAATTCCAAGATGACTATATTTTTCCTTCTAGGGTTTTCAAGCATGTAAACCTAATTTCTAGTAGCTACAATTGTATTAGTGTTTCAACTACGCAAAGAATTCTTTCAGGGTGGATTTGATACCATGTAATAATTTTCATTGGTATACAATATATTAAAACATTTAGAATCATAACATCATATCCATATGCAAAGGATCACTGAAAGAAAGACAAGCACAACCACACAAAATAACATAGATATTTATCCTGGGAAACCCTCATATGGGAGAAAAGCCAACAAAAATTCCTCGATACAGAATTTGACCAAGTATGGTGTAAGAACCCAAGAACAATAATAGAGGCCCCCTTTCTACAGTAGACTGCTCATCTCTCTCTCTCTCTCTCTCTCTCTCTATTGCACAATTCTTGAGTGAGAAGTGTGTATAAATGATGGAGGCACCTCACCTATTTATATTCATCAGGTGAGTGACTTAGTTACCTAACTAGGTTGGCCAGGTTCTCTAATTAGGACCGACCTACCTAGGAAGAATGAAAAATATCATTTATAAAATACTTTTGTGGGTACTATTACCACAATTTACAATGAAGGTTTTACCTCATGAATTTTACATGACCAATTACATCAAGGACATCTACGAAGGAGGAATACAATAAAAGTACAATAGAACATCTTCCAAAGTTACATTTATTTCAACAGGCGGTGCCTCTATCACTAATACTATTGACTCAATCATGGCACATGTGCTTATATGAGTTGTGATTATGTTAGAAAAATAAATAAAAGTAAACAACAATAATAATATAACATAAGATTTATATGGAAACCTCATTGTGCGCAAGTAAAATGACAAGGTAATGGAAACTTCAATATTATATTATTACTCAACAGAAAACATACAATGCTTTCTTGTACTTAAATGTGAAGGGTAATTTTCCTTTTACAAAATACATATGAGGTTTCCAAAAGGAATTGGAATACACTAAAGGGTTCTATAAATTTTCACCTCAGGGGCTCCACCTCAAAGCCCTAGGTAGAAGGGGACTAGACATCCCCCTCAAAGCATAAGAATCATGTGTGGGATTAGGTATGCACTTGATAGGAAGAATAACATAGATATGGATATTGAATTCATCTCCTAACATTCTCTCAGTTGAATTCAATATACATGAAGTTCCTTGACTTTGTTTTGCAAATATGTGTCATTGCCCAATGTTGGATTCATCACATTTTCAATAGACCAGAGAAGTTTTTCACTATTCAAACTTCTTGGTTTAGATCAGCTTTGTAAGCATATTTGCACTATTCTCGTAAGTATTAATTTTCTCTAGCATGATCCTACCTTATTCCACCACTTTCCTTATGAAATGGTACTTCATATCAATATGTTTTGTGTGATCATGAAATGTTGGATCCTTCACTAAGTGGATGTACTTTGACTATCATAATTTAAATTGATCTTCCCCTACATTGTATTGAAGTCATCCATCAATCACTTTATCCATATTGCCTCTTTGTTGGCCTCAGTTGATGTCACATATTTTTCTTCAGTTGTTGATAAAGCCATCGCTGGATGCAACTTAGATGTATAGATTACAACCCCACAAAAAATACTAAAAGCATATCATGTAGTAGAAATTCATCCACGTCTATATCGACCAAAATTAGAATCTACAAAACCTTTAATTTGTAAATCCATCGATTTGTAGCAAATAACAACATTTGAAGTGTCCCTTAAATATCTAAGTATCCACTTCATAGAATTGCAATGCTCATTACTAGGATTCACCATGAATAAGCTAACAACTCCCACTGCTTAGGCGATATCTAATATGGTGCTTACCATGGTGAACATGAGGCTCCCTACTGCTAATGAATATGGTACATGAGACATGCTTTTCTTCTTTGTTCATGTGCTAGGACTCTATTCGGAAGACAACATGAAGGGCGTTAATTGGTTTTGCATCCTACATATTGAAATGTAAAAAAATATTACACACACACACATAACTTTTGACCTAACCAAATCTTGATTCATGTTCTATTCATGTTTATCTTCATCCCTAGAATTTGATTTGTTTCTCCTAAATATGTCATTTCAAATGTCCTAGCCAATCGATCCTTAAGATCAATGATTATCTTCATGTTGGGCCCTACAACCAACATATCATCAACATACACTACAAGGAAAAGAGCCTGTAGCAGAGGTCATATTGGACGCTTTTAATGTTACAAGAATTAGGAAAAATTGTCAAAAAAACCTCTGCTACAACCTCTACCAATGGTAGTGAATGTTTTAATGAAGGTTATTACTAATATAATTTATAACTAAAAAAAAAACTCGATGGTTGGATGTCTTAGTGCATGTTTTTTTACTAGTGCACTTTGTTTAAATTGTGCGCACTGATACATGTAGTAACAAAACACATTGGTATTGTAGGATGTAAAATATATGCACTGGTGCACTCAAAGAGAATGAGCACTGTAAATAACCAATTTTTTTAACGCTGCACTAGTGCTTATGTACAACATAAATGCACCGATGCGATATGTTACATCATATGCACTGGAAAATTTTTATTATATTTAAAATTTACGAGTGTTTTCCATTTATCAGAGTGCATCAGTGCATTTCATTGTCAAACACACCTATGCTTACAAATTATCAAAATAAGATTGTCCATTTAAACAAATCAAATGCATCGACGTGCTTAAACAAAAAAAACACTAGTTCATATAAGCTTCGATAGTTCTCGCTGCATATAAACCATTGACATGCATTGGTGCTATAAAAAAATGAAAATGCACCGGATAAGCCATTTGGCACATGGACATTCTTATTTTTAAAATTTAATAGTGTGTTTAATTTATGTTGGAGTGTTGGGAATGCCATTCACATAAATGCAATGGTGTGTAGTGTTCGGGTACGTAATACCCCCAGTGTAACCCTTGTGATGTATTTGGTTGAATCATGAAAATGATGTAAATATGCTAGTATGGATTCCTAGTGTGGAGCTCAAAGCCAAGGATCGACTACTGAATAGCTAGGCATATATGATGTAAATGTTGGTTACTTGGACCGTATGGCAGCTTGTTATGCTACCTTGAAAATGCATGTAAAAGCATGCATATATGAATAATGAAGTGGTCCAAGCATAATTGTTAAGGGAGCATCAAAGGGTCTATGATTCCACTAGAGGGAAGAGGAAAGGGGGCCTAGGGAATACCAAGCCCTTGCTACTATGTTTCAACCTTATAAATTACCCAATTCTACCATGTGTCTTAAATAATCGATTTATTTCCTTGTTGCTTTTTAATCTCATTCTTGAATGCATGTGGGTGAGGTTGGTGAGGAAATCACTTCACATAGTTATGGAAGCATGGGGCAGGTGACAATGCTGTCAACCGACATTCAGGATCTAGTGAAAAATCATAAGTATTGGGAGATGAATCTAGGAGATTGATAGGTGGATTATCAAAGAAATAAACTGATATTTATGATTCCTATATATCAGAAAATGAATCTATATAAGAGATGTGAGGAAAGGATTTAACTCTGGAACTCAAGGCATAGTTTATAGCACCTTGGAACTGTGCACTATGCCAATGTTTCGAGGAATCAACATGATTCTCTAGCTCATATGGAAATTTGATGATGTGCTTCTCAATAACTTGAGACATGATGTCCATATTCTTCTTGAAACATTTCTTCTCAATGTGAAATTCCTTTCTGCAATAAGAACACTTGAATATACTTCAAGTTCTTCTTGAATTTCTTCATTGAACCTTCATCAATGTGATTCCTTTGATATTCATTATCTGACTTTGGATTCTTCTCTTTCACAATTTGTGTTATACCCAAATCCTATCACCAACATGTGATGAGATCCTTAACCCCTATGTTTTCCCTAAATCCCAAACTTGGAGTGGAAGCTTGCTCTGGATGTTAATTCTACATAAAAAACCATAGCACCGCTTTTTCCCTTTAGCTGATGAGTAGTATCATGTTCAGCACCGCCTGAGTCCTATTATAGAAAAGTGGTGCCACCGTGTATGTGCTTTGTTCTTAAAGCAGTTCTCACCTAAACCACTCTGTGATAAAGGAACATAAGCGGCACCCTTGGTAAAATTGGAAAAAAGAGGATTCTCAAGGTTTCTAGAATATGACCCTCGTGTCCTCCCTTATCCCTATCAATCGGGGTTAGTTGGAGTATAGCTCCCTCTTGGTAGAATATTATGGCCACCTCACCCACAATTCTCTCAACTATCCCTATCCATTGAGCCTATAAATACAAGCTCATGTCCCATAGTTCAGGGAGAGAACTGAATGGTAATGTTATGCTGTTGAATTGATTATCTATCCCAATCCATTGGAGAGCACAAGAGAGCAAGTTGGAGCTATCGGGGATGAGGTGTTTGTATTGTGGAGGAGTTTGTCAACACTAAGGTAATGGTTGTAAGCTTCATTGATTTCTTAATGCAAATCTGATTTCCGTCCCACATATCTATTGTATTGATCTCACATGTATATGTTACTGGATTCCTTAGTCACTAGTATGGATGTGTAAATAATGTTTTGGTAGCTTTGATGTTCTTGTTTGTTTGACATGTTCTGCAAGTACACAGGTTCACCATAAAATAATTATGTGAGTCCAAAATGGAAGAATACCTGTGTGTGAGGGTGAACAACCTACAGAGAGGACACGAATTGGAGGTGCGTGAGTGTTCAGCACAGGTATGGATGGACAGAAAACCAGCAGCACATGAAGGGAAGTACGTGAGTGTTTCAGCTTGTTGTGGGAAGAGTGGAATCACCTGCCTGAGTGAGGACGGTGGTTTCTTACATTGTGAATTCAACTGCTGTGGTGGAGTGTGCGTGTGGGTGAGGACTGACATTCCTGCCACCCCACTCCTAAAGACCATAACTACCTCAACCACCAGCAGCCATTCTTTATGAAAGTGGTTGGAATAAAACAAGGGAAGAAGACACATGGGTATTTTCCCTTATTGGCCAAGGTTGACATTTTCCCCTCCCTTATCCTTGTGAAAACCATGCCCCCTTCTCATTTTAGTTGCCGCGATCGTAGCTAGTTGGTTTCATTTAATTAATTACAGATGCATATTTACATGATGCTGAAACTTAATATATGCCGCATGCCCCGATGTATCATCGGTGACAAATTTGAATCCAAAACATAGCATAACCGATCCATGGTGGGGCCTTGGCCTTTAGCTCCACACTGTGATCATTTACAATATATACATCATGTACATTTAATGCAACGAGGTCAAAATCGAGGTGTTACATTCCCCTCCCCCTTCAATAGCATTGTCCTCAGTGCTTTACAAAATTGAACAAAATTCTACACTAGTATCACCTTAGTGTTCCACAAAATTGAACAAAAATGGATGTGCCAATCGCATGGCATCCTCTAGCTCCCAAGTAGCCTCTTCAGGTCTGTAGTGCTCCCATTGCACCTTTACCTGACCTATGGCTTGGTTCCAGAGCATTGTGACCTTCCTGTCAAGGATGCACATTGTCTCAATTCGGAACTCTCCCTCGGGTTCCACCTGAATCACATCCCAATTTATCACATGGTTAGGATCATGTACATATCTCTTAAGAAAAGAAACATGAAAAACATTATGAGCTCTAGTGCTAGCAGGAAATGCAAGTCTATATGCAACTGGCCCTATTCTTTCAAGCACTTCAAATGGCCCACAGTATCTCGGTGACAACTTGGCACAACTACCAAGCTTCAAGGAACTCTTCCTTGCCCTCACTCTGAGGTAAAGATGATCCCCAACACTGAACTCCCTGTTCACCCTATGCTTGTATGCATAGCTTTTCTGTCTGTCCTGTGCTACTTTCAGCTTCTGCCTGATTTTTATAACCTCTTGCTCCATCTCCTTGAGCAATTTTAGCCCAAGCACAATCCTGTTCACTGGATTATCCCAAGTCACTGGTGTTCTACACCTTCTTCCATACAAAGCTTCATAAGGACTCATCCCCAAGGATGCTTGCTGCCCATTGTTATAAGAAAACTCTACCAAGTGTAAGTAATCTTCCCACTTGGTTGGTTTGTCCATCACATACATGTGAAGCATGTCTTCAAGCACTTGATTAACTCTCTCTGTCTACCCATCTATCTGAGGATGGTATGCAGTGCTGAAGTTTAGCTTCGTACCCAAATCTGCAAACAACCCCTTCCAAAAGTTGGAAGTGAACTTGAAATCCCTGTCAGAGACTATTGCCTTAGGAAATCCATGCAATTTGAATATCTCCTTCATGAATATCTTTGCAATGTCATCCGTTTGATGCATAGACTTCACTGGTATAAAATGTGCTGCCTTTGTCAACTTGTCTACCACAACCATGATGGAATCATGTTATCTCCAAGTCATCGGTGTTGCTAGGGTTTTAGCCCTAGCTTGTACGAATGAGTACCTACTAAGGACAATGGATTCCTTAGTAGCAGTTCAATGATATTTGAATTAAAAGCTATAAGTGAAGTAAAAACTAAATTTAAACATTCATGAAGAAAAACAGTAGAAAGTAAATAACATGAAACAAAAACAGTAAATAGTAAATAATGACCTTTATTGATGTTACCTCCAATGTGGAGGTTGGTGAAGTCCGTTGTGCTGGTCCGATGTCGGTGGCTCCGAGCTTCAAGCTACTTCTTCTCTTTCTCCAATGGTGGAAATGGGCCAAAAGGGGCTCTTACGGTGAAAGTAACTCGATGGTGAGCTAGGGTTTCAAGAGCAATTTTGGCAGAGGCAGGATACTTTTGATTGTGGATATGAAATGAGGGGTCTCCATCACTTATTTATAGTTGGAAACCATGCGGTTTTAGGGTTAGGGTTTTTTCCTCTTTTTCCTCATTATTTTATATTTTTTATTCCTTTTTGGAGATTTTTGCTTTTTTGGAGGAAAAAGGGGTTTATGGCCTTTTTTGGAGGCATTTTAAGCCTTTTGGAGGCTTTTTGCATGGTTTTATGGGTTTTTGATGGAAATATGGTGGGAAAATGGACAAATGAGCCATGTAATGGGGTAGATGAGGTAGTGAACCCTTTTTGGGTGATAACAGATTGCCCCCTGATGTGCGAGGGCAGGAGCTCATCGTATGGCCGATGGACATCATAAGTCATATTTGGTTTTCTTGGGGTGTGGAGAAGAGAAAGAACCAGCTGAAGTCCGGAACACCAATCTCGAACCACCTGCAAGGAATGAAAAGTACATATCCTCAATAATGGATGAGGAATTATCTGATCATCTGAACGAGGCGGGCATTCCCATGCTCGTATCAGGATATAGCATAGTAATAACAATGAGGTCCAAAATATGGGGACCTTAACATATACATGTCCTCAAATACTGAATGAGGAAGAATCTCAATAGATGGACGAGGCGGGCATTCCCATGCTCGTATCAAGATACATAAAAATCACTTGTGAGGCCCAAAATGAAGGACCTGTAGTAGATAATCACTGTGCATATCATGAGGGTCCAGAAGGGACACAAATCTGGAACATACTGCTGAGCTGACCATGTCTGAGCTGACCATGTCTGAGCTGAAAAATTGATACACTGGAATGGCAGCAGTGCTATTGATTGTGGTTCTGAAGGAACTGATGCGCTGCTGGATCAGAGTGACAATGGTCATACGTGTAATGGTATACTAATCTGGAACGGAACTGGGTACTCATGGAACTGGATGGCTTCCGAATACAATCTCCAACGCAGCCCGGACATCCACGGGAACATATAACTGGGCGTTCCGAAGTGACTCACCAATGTGCTAGAGTCGGGGGAAATCCGGGGTCTTCGACAAATCATGGACTGGATATGAATCCTGCGCGATTCTCAACGATGCGATCAATGTGCTGAAGTCGAACATGTGAGAAACAACCATTCGGAGAGGCAATAATGATTCCTCCCGAAATGGTCCGTAGGCACGCACCACAGATGGGGATGTGTCCAAGGCGCAGGGGCCTCTAGGTCTATCCTCTGGAATAGAGGGGCTGTCGTCGATAGAGGGAGACCTGCAACTATCAAGGCAATGATGTTTCCTTGACAGGAGCGCGAGGTGAAAAACCGAATTGTGATAGTACTGATGGAAGGAGTGAAAAACTGGGGGGAATAACTGGGCAAGTAGAGTGGGTGGACTCAAACTTCCTTTGTTTAGAGTATGATGGCGTGGATGATTGAGCAGCATATGAAACTGACTGGTGGTAAAGGGATCATGGATATATAGTATCTGAGGGTGACTGGGCTGAGGGAGACTCAAGCTATGGTAAAATGGCAGGAGACTGCAGAATACTCTGAACAAAGGCGACCTGATTGGGGTTGCTGCCGAGAGGATTGATCATAGCGCCAAGAGGCGCGGGGGGACTTCTTCATGGGTTAGGGAACTAGCAGAAGTGTGGATATAAAGTGGTACTGTCATGTGGATTTTACGAGCCCATGAAAATTCATGCACGTGGTAGCTTTCAATTTTAAGGAGTCTGAAAGCAAATAAGAAGACTCTGAAGTAATAGAATGGTACTGTTGTGTGGATTTTACGAGCCCAGGACAGTACATGCTCATGGTTGCTTTCAATTTTAAGGAGTCTGAAAGCAAATAAGAAGACTGAATAAATGGAATGGTACTGTCGTGTGGATTTTACGAGCCCATGACAGTACATGCTCGTGGTTGCTTTCAATTTTAAGGAGTCTGAAAGCAAATAAGAAGACTCTGAATTAATGGAATGATACTGTCGTGTGGATTTTACGAGCCGATGACAGTGCATGCTCGTGGTTGCTTTCAATTTTAAGGAGTATGAAAGCAAATAAGAAGACTGAATAAATGGAATGGTACTGTCGTGTGGATTTTACGAGCCCAGGACAGTACATGCTCGTGGTTGCTTTCAATTTTAAGGAGTCTGAAAGCAAATAAGAAGACTCTGAATGAATGGCCAGGCAAGGAGGAAGTGTTCAATCAAGGAACATTTATGATGACCAATACTGAGGGTGGGGGGGAACACTGGTGGGCCTCCTTGCGGGGTGAATGAATGGTGGCAAAATAACGAAACATTTGCAGTATGACAGGAGTGGATGGCTCATGTAAAATAATTGGATGACGACCGATGTGGCACACAAATCAATGCGGCAAGGTGTAGGGACGCACTGTTGTAATTGTATCAAGTGACAGTGAGAAATGATATCAAAGCATCATCACGATCTCGGAAAAATGAATCCGGTGATATAAAAAGTGTTAAAAACGGAGAGTGGCCCAAGTGGCGCGCAAACCGAGGCAACTATTGGTGTCTAAAAAATGGTCAAAAAATGATGTATTCAAAAAGATGCAACGAGGTGACCATTGGGATGATCTTGTCTTGCTGATTCCAATGGTGGAAACGGTTCAGAAAACGGACTCCGTATGGGTCCAGAATGGTCAAAACAAGAACAAAGTCGACGGATTATAAATAGTAAGTGGGCCCAACATGACACGTCATTTGTACTATTCGAGGTTGATATGCGATCGGAGTGAACCAGAGCTTGCGTGTGATTTTTGGACGATTCGACCGGCAGATTCGATATTCGGGAGAGCCAGGTATTCCGTTAAACTTACACCTGTTTTGTTTTTTGGGTTGGGAGGGTGGGTGGGCCCCAGGGGAGGATGTTGTACGGTCCACAGGGGTGGACCGCGGGTTTAGTGGTCAAAACCGCGGTCCCCGACCGCGAGTTTTAACCAGGACAGCCGTGGTCAGAGACCGCGACTGTTCGGCTTGACAGCCGCAGTCTGGACCGTGACTGTTCGGCTTGACAGCCGCGGTCTGGACCGCGACTGTCAGGCTTGACAGCCGCGGTCTGGACCGCGACTGTTTGTCTTGACAGCCGCGGTCTGAACCGCGACTGTCGGGCTTGACAGCCGCGGTCTGGACCGTGACTGTTCTGGGTTATGGATGGGTGGGTAGGTTTGTTATTTGGACATGAGCCTAATGAGACTTCTTTATGTGATTTGCAGGATGCCACGGGTGATATGGCGAGAGAGGGAGATGCCAGAGGACTTAGTGACTGCCATTCGAGAGGACCGTCGGGTGCGGTCCATGCTGGGGCTCTTTGGACTGCTTAAGTTCGCTGAGATCCTGATTATATGGTCAGCAGGGTTACTGCTGAACCGCTTGATTGATTTCTGGGAGCCCGAGACACAGGCGTTTCGGGTGCAGGGAGAGAGGGTGGACCTCACCCTGATTGATGTGTATTTCTTGACGGGGTTACCCTGCCTGGGGAGGGTAGCAGATACCCAGCCGCGGGTCTCCGTGGATCTGGATATAGATGACTTGGCAGTGCGGTTCTGCAGGGCAGACGCGAGGGTGCATAGGAATGCACTCCGGATTCAGGACTTACGGGAGCCAGCAGTACGTGCGATGGAGGCCTGTGTGGTACGGATTTTGGGATCCCAGGCACCTGAGAAGGTGTCCAGGGGTCAGATGCTGATCATAGAGCGAGTACTGGCTGGGACTTACTTTGCGTGGGGCCAGATGTTCCTGACCTGCGTGCAGCGACAGCTGACCGCAGCGAAGGAAGCTGGCAAGGGATTCTGTTTTGGTTCCTTTCTAGTTGCATTCTTCATGGAGAGGGTCCCCACACTGCGGCCGCGGGTGCCGGTCAGAGAGGGAGGCTTGAGGGAGCCTCAGATGATATGGTGGGGAGAGATGATGCGTCGTCATGGCGGCGGGGACGTTGGGAGGTATTTTACGCGGGAGCTATATATGCAGTGGCTCCAGCTACCACTTGCGCTGGAGGATTATCCCTACAGAGATATGGACTTCACAGGGGATCCAGATGCGCCATGGCCACCAGGACAGGCATGGGGTCCAGATGGTATGTATGATTTAATTGTATTGTCCAGTTTTTATATATGATATATGGTTGATATATGTGACTGACAACTGGGTGTTTGCAGATGTGGGTCCGAGGCCGCCGCCGGATCATGTGCCCCGTAGAGGGGTTGTGGCCATTCCATCTTTGCCTGGGCAGGGAGCGGGTCGTCGCCCAGACCCTGAGGAGACACTGCAGGCCTTACGGGTGCTGTTAGAGCGGCTACTGGAGGGAGTGACTGACCAGGCGTGGCGATACTTAGATCCTGCTGTGATCCGGGATTGCTTGGAGGCGCCGCGCGACTTTAGAGCGATTGTGATCCGTGTAGCTCTATTGGCGGACCGGGCACGGGCTTAGGGGCCCGGGCGAGATGAGGACTTGCCGTTGGAGGGACAGGGGGAGGATTCCGAGGCTACTGACACAGATAGTGATCCAGGGTATGATTCCCATTAGGGAGAGCAGGGGACTCTCCCCGATTTTTTGTAGCTACGGCTTGTAGTATATGAGGCTTGATGGATGTATATGCATTTTTTGTATAGCTGAGTACAGGGGTACTCAGGACATGTATAGTCTTGTAACATGTATTTTTTGGATATGTATATACTTATGCACGTGGATGCACTTTTTGTTGTGATATTGGCTTGGTTGTACGCACATGGATGCGCTTTATGATGTTTTTGATGTGTTTGTATTGCACATGGATGCAAGTAGTCTAGGGTGTTGGGCACGTGGATGCCCCCTGCATATTTTATGTGATGCAGTATGATGTATGTATGATTAGGCACGTGGATGCCCTATGGATATTTATGTTTTATGTGTATGGATGCAAATGTTGATGTAATGCAGTATTTTTTGTTTTTTTTTTGTTTTATATATATATATGTGGATGAGATGCATGATGGAGGTGTTTATATGGTATGATTGATATGCCAATCGAGGATACTATTGGCCATTTGATCAGCAACACTATTTTGAGCTCTTGGGACATGTGTGAATGTAATGGATTCAAACTGTCGGCTAAGTTGTTTTGTACGCAGGAATTTTCTAAAGAGGCAAGGATCGCGTACTTGGTAGCAGTTGTTGAGCTGGGAGACAAGTAGCTGGGAGTCTAAGAACACCTGAAGGTGACGTATGCCCATTTGGAGGGCAGCAGTCAGGAGACCGGTTACATCATCATACTCTGCCTGGTTATTGGTAGCAGCACCTATACATGTTCCGTCAAGGTGAATCAGTTCGTGGGAAGGGGAATACAAGACCCATGCTGCAGAAGCCAAGTTGGGAGACCAGCGGCTTGCCCCATCAGTGTAGCCAATGTAACGAGGTGGAAGATGGTCCATCTATGGGCATGCAAAGACGATGAATGTGAGATTATGGTAAAAAAAAGGGGTAAAAAAAAAAAAGGAGAGCGAACTGTACGATGCGGACCAATGAGGTTGCGGTTTCAGTTATGGGTAAAAACGTTTAAGGTACAACCCATTATGGGGGTTGCGTAAAGGTTGGCCTTCAGAGTTAGCTAACACATATGCCCCCTTGCCGAGGCAAGTCTGCACAATGTAAGGGCCTTGCCACATGGATTCGAACTTTCCTTTACCTTTTTTTTCGTTGGCTTGGTCATAGGCGAGGACGAGGTCCCCCTTGTGGAAAGTTCAGGGGTGAACATGTTTGTCATAACTGGCTTGGGAGCGGATTTTGGCAGCCTCGATGTTCTGGAGGGTGGCACGATGATCTTCATCGGCTTGTTCGAGGGATAACAGACGGTGCTCAAGGGGGGAGGTATCGGGTATAAGCTCGACGACGATGTGTAAGGCAGGTATCTGACACTCGATGGGGAGGACAGACTCTACACCGTGAACTAAATGAAACGGGGTAAAACCGGTGGCAGTTTTGGTGGAGGTACGGTAAGCCCATAAGGTAGGGAATAGCATATGGTGCCAATTGGACTTATGCCGATCAACAGTACGTTGGAATATGGTTTTGAGGATTTTGTTAACAGCTTCGACTTGACCATTCCCTTGAGGGTAGTAAGCCGAGGAAAACTGGTGTTGAAATTTGAGGAAGGTGGATAATTCGCGCCAAACGGAATCTTCAAAGTGTGATCCATGGTTGGAGACTAACTGTTTAGGGACCCCGAATCGCGTGATGACATGGTTGAAAAAGAAACGGGCAGCAGTCTCAGCGGTGCAGTTGAAGGTGGGCATGGCTTCTGCCCATTTGGTGAAGTAATCGACGGTGACAATGATGTACTTATGGCCGTTCACAGATGTGGGTCTACACTCCATGAAGTCGATGGCCCACTTACAAAAGGGACCAACGGTGACGACTGGGTGTAACGGAACAGGTGGTGTCCTGGCTTTGGGGGCAAAAAGTTGGCAGTTATGGCAATGCTTGACCGCAGTGATGCAGTCAGTGAAAAGTGTAGGCTAGAAGTATCCTACGCGGACAACCTTTTGGGCAGTGGCCATCCCTGAGAAATGTCCGCCGCAGGCACCGCTATGACAATCATTAAGGACCTATTCAGCTTCCTCGTGTGTAAGGCAATGACGAAGAATCGTGTCGATTCCTCGCCGGTAAAGGACATCTCCGATGAGGAGGTAGCGAGAGGCGTGATGACAGATACAACGATGTCCATTACGAGTGACGGTGGGTCGGAACTTTTGCGTGCCCAGGTATAACAAGATATCACTGTACCACGGGTCTTCGGACGAGATGGTGAATAAGTGATTATCGGGTAACTCCTCGGAGATAGGTGGGGCCGGGATGAAGGAGGGGAGATCAATGATGAGCTGGGAAAGCGCAAGGGCTTTAGTGCTCTTAGGTGTTCGGAATGTGAGGTCATATTCCTGGAGGATAATGACCCATTTAGCCACACGACCTTGCATGAGACGTCGGTTTAAGAGATATACCATGGGGTTAGAATCGACGACAACTGTGGTATGACTAAGTAAAATGTAGTGTCTCAATTTTTGGACGAAAAATACCACGGCTAAGGCTAGTCTCTCCTCATATGGGTAACGTAGGGGTGGGCCAGACAAGGTCTGGCTGACGTAGTAAATGACATGCTCTTGGTGTGATGTGTCTTCTTGAATCAAGACTCCGGACACAGCATGTTCAGATGCCGAGACGTAGAGGATGAAATATTTAGAGAAATCCGGAGGGGAGATCAAGGGGGCTTGTGTGAGAGCTTTCTTGAGGTCTTCGAATGCAGCTTCTGCTTGCGCATCCCAGACAAAGGGTACGTGGGTACGGAGCAGGCGCAAGAAACCGTGGACGGTTGTGGCGTAATCAGGAACGAAGCGTCGAAGAAAATTGGATCGCCCTTGCATACTTTGGAGTTGTCGGAGCGTTTGAGGAGAAGGAAGGTCTAAGATGGCTTGGACTTTCAGGGGATCAACAGTAATTCCATTCTGGGAAATGATGAAACCCAATAATCGGCCTTCCGGAATGCAAAAGACACACTTGTGTGGGTTCAAGCGGATATGATATTTGCGACAATGCAGAAAACTTGCCGAAGGTCATTAAGGTGGTCTGATCGTTTTTGGGAATGAGCTGTAAGGTCATCAAGGTAGACGAGCAGGATATGGACCAAATCATGAAAACAATAGGTCATGGCCTGCTGGAATGTGGCACCAGCATTTTTTAGGCTGAAAGGCATGACGCGATAGGCAAAGGTGCCCCATGGGGTAGTAAAAGCTGTTTTGTACTGGTCTTCCTTTCGGATTTGGATTTGATTGTATCTGGAAAAACCGTCCATGAACGAGAGGACTTCATGCCCCACACACGCATCAATGAGCTGGTCAATGAATGGCGTAGGGAAATTGTCTTTGGGACAGGCACGGTTTAATTCTTGGAAGTCAGTGCATACTCAAATGGTGCCTTGTTTCTTGTTGACAGGAACAGGGTTTGAAACCCAGGTGGTATAGGCAATAGGATAAATGAATCTTGCCGTGTGAAGCTTCTCAATCTCTGCTTTGACAGCTGGGAGTTTTGAGGGATGAATAGGACGCTGTTTCTGACGAACGGGGGGTACGTCAGGCCATGTGTCGATGTGGTGCTCTATAATGGCAGGGTCAAGACCAGGCATTTCGGTATAGGACCAGGCAAAGACATCACAAAATTCTTTGAAGAGTGTTTTGTATTCCTCGATCTCCTGCTCAGTGCAAGATGCTCCTAAAGCGATGAGTTCGGGGGTGCTTCCGGGGGCAGCGATATCAATTTTGATGACAGGTGAGATATTGTCCATGTTACCCTCTTCGAAGGTGTCAGGAGCAGGAATCGGGTCTTTGAACCAGTCAACCTTGGGGGGAAGGAAGTCTTTGGACTCGACTGTAAATTGGGTAGCAGTGTTAGAGGAATATTCATCTGGGAGAAAGTAGGAACGATGGTGCATGTCATCCCAAGGATAGTCCGGGGCAGTGAGAGCTTCGAGAATTTCCTCATCCGTACGGAATGTTTGGGTCGTCAAATAGATTGACGGGGGTGTAGTGACGGAAGAGATCATATATATGGTATTAATCTCTTCGGAAGAGGGAGAGTTCGGGGGGTGGATCTCCACAATGGTGGGTGATGGCTTTGCAAGATCTAAATGGTTCATCTCAAAAAGAATGGGATTGACCTTTCCGGAAGGGGGAGAGACCGGGAAGTGGATTTCCTTAATGGTGAGGCGGGCCATCTCGAGATCCAGATTGTTTATCTTAAAGAGAGTGGTATTAACCTCTTCGGTAGGGGAAGAGACCGGGGAATGGATTTCCTCAATAATGAGTGGTGCCGTCTCAAGTTCCGGATTGTTCATATCAAAGAGAGCTAGCCTGTACTCAGGGAGATCGGGACAGTGATGGGAGTAGTGCCCGTAAACATCGCATAAGGCACAGGAGTGGTTAGTGCGCAGGGATTTGTCGCGAGGCGTAGGGGTTGGATCTAGATGGACAACTGGGATGGTGGGGTCGTCGTCGAGTATTTGCATGTACTTCTTTAATGCTGGTAACTGAGGGAATAGGTGAGTCGCATGGCCCAACTCATCGCATAGCGCGCATTTGGGAGGAGCATGAAACACAGGGGGGTTTTTGATTGTCTTAGCAGGTGGGACAGCAGTGTAAGGTTGGGGGCCTCTGCCCCCAGTGGGTTTGGTAAGAGGAGGGGGAGGTTTTGCGGAGGGCGACGGGGTAGCGACACCGGGAGGTGGTTGATTAGTAGTGATGATGGGTTGCACCGGTTGCAGGATGAAATTTGGTGTCGGGGGACGAATGGGAGGCGAAAGATACCAAACGGGTAATCCCAAGGTTAAACCAGGGAGGTTGAGGGTAGCCATGACCGGGGTGCTAGCCACTCCTGAGGGAGGGAAGAGGAAAGGAATGGTATGAATGGGTGTAGCACCAATGTGACTAGGTACCAAAGGGGGTTTAGGCAACAAAGGTGTTTGATTAGTAGGAGTCTGCGTGATGTGGGACATGGTGCATAGGTCGAACACTTCAGTGGTAGGAGACGGGGGTGGAATAGATGGGAAGGTTGAGATCATTGGTGCATTTGAGTAAACGCCGGGACCCACTGAAGACACGAATGAGGTGGTGGCATCTGAAATAGGTAGTTCAACCATGGGGAGCACGGGCCCTATAGAAGAAACGACTGTGTTGGTGGCACCTGAGATAGGTTGTTCTACCATGGGGAGGACGTTTTCGGGTGCCGCAGGGGCATTGGGATCGTGGTAAGTAAGCTGGTCAACCGTGACCACGCGTCCCTCATGGGGGAACATCATGATACGAAAGACGGTAGAAGCGACTGCCTGCATGGCATACATGTAGCTGCGGCCAAGTAACAGGTTATAATCGAGCTGGGCATTGATAACCTTGATGTTGATTAGGACGGTTTTGCCAGCCAGCTGGACGGGGACATTGGTCAATAGGCCTTGTGGTTGAGCTGAACGGCCGTCATAGGCTCGCAACGCAGTAGAGGACTGCTGGAGAGGGGGGGATCCCATTTTTTGCCAGATGGAGATGGGCATGACACATGTAGAGGCACCTTCATCAATAATGCATCGATGGACGACAAAATTCCGAATGGAGACAGAAACTTGGAATGATAAATTGGAAGGCAGGCGGGGTTTGGATTGGTCCAAATCAAATGCCATTAACTGTGAATCATTTGGATCGATAGCTCCAATGGCTGAGAGTAAAGTCTTACTCTGCGAAGGGTATTTTTTCAAGACTTCTAACGCAGACATGGCTGTGGGGGATTGGGCTAAATCATCGACAATGTTGTAGTTAGACGCAGCCCGTGCATTGGGGTTGTTGTTGATACGGCGAAGTGGGAAATGGGCTGTTTTGGAAGCTCCATCTAGTGGAGGTGGAGGTATTAGTAACGCTTGATCAGTGGGATGAGCGTTAGCGGGGTTATTGGAAGGAGGGGCTTCCGGGGTGGAGCCATATTGGTTCCGCCGAGTTTGGAGGTTGACCTCATCGGAGGACATCATCAACAGATGGTGGGTACCTGAGTCAAATATGGGTTGATCAGGAGCCGCGTAAGTGATTTGTTGGATGGGCGCAGTAGCTGGAGGTGGAGCCAATGGTTCAGTGTTCACTAAGCCTTGGTTAGGTAAGGGGTTTTGTAGCACCAAAGGTGGCTGCTGAGGTTGTGGGGGATTGGGTGGTGCTTGAGGAGCCGCCTGTCCGTGGCGTAGTCTATCAGCAGCCAAAAGTTGTTGAACTCGTTCCATAAGTGGACAAAAATGCGTGTAGTGGCCATAGACCCCGCAAACAGAACAAGGATAGTTCGTTCGCAAATTAGGGTTTTTAGCCTGCTTGGGCAGGCGATCAGGGTTTTGGTTGGTAGGGGCCGCGTTATTAGTAGCGGGGAGATTAGGGTGTTGACCAGCTTGCTCGGTCTGTTGGTTGTTCCCACGATTGCGGCCTCTGCCGCGGTTTTGTTGGCCCTGGTTGCGTTGGTTGTTCTGGTTTAGCAGTGGGTTTTCTTGGGCGTAAACCTGCCCTTGGGTAGTAGGTGGATTCTGAGTTTGCGCAGGTGTGGGAGCGGGCTGCGATGGATAGTATGGAGGTGGAGGCTGCACTGGTGCAGCTACGTGAGGGGGTTGTTGATAGTGCTGTGGAGCGGGTTGTGGGTTTGCTG
>LPNX011041995.1:261473-401945 GCA_001517045.1 Pseudotsuga menziesii | reverse complement strand
CAGATCGTAGGTTTTTGGCTAACAGCTGCGGTCGGACCGCGGGTTTGAAGGCAACAGTCGCGGTCGGGTCGCGTGTAGGGGCTGAAAAGTCGTGGGCGGACCGCGGGTTTGAAAAAAAAAGGTGCGATCGGGTCGCGGATTTATGGACAAAAGGCGCGGTCGGACCGCGGAAAACAGAGAAAAAACGACGGTTTACGGCGACCGAAAACGACAGCCGAAAGGACAAAACGGAAAAGAAAATAAAGAAAAAATCCAGCGGAGTCGCCAAAACTGTTGCTAGGGTTTTATCCCTAGCTTGTACGAATGAGTACCTACTAAGGACAATGGATTCCTTAGTAGCAGTTCAATGATATTTGAATTAAAAGCTATAAGTGAAGTAAAAACTAAATTTAAACATTCATGAAGCAAAACAGTAGAAAGTAAATAACATGAAACAAAAACAGTAAATAGTAAATAATGACCTTTATTGATGTTACCTCCAATGTGGAGGTTGGTGAAGTCCGTTGTGCTGGTCCGATGTCGGTGGCTCCGAGCTTCAAGCTGCTTCTTCTCTTTCTCCAATGGTGGAAATGGGCCAAAAGGGGCTCTTACGGTGAAAGTAACTCGATGGTGAGCTAGGGTTTCAAGAGCAATTTTGGAAGAGGCAGGATACTTTTGATTGTGGATATGAAATGAGGGGTCTCCATCACTTATTTATAGTTGGAAACCATGCGGTTTTAGGGTTAGGGGTTTTTCCTCTTTTTCCTCATTATTTTATATTTTTTATTCCTTTTTGGAGATTTTTGCTTTTTTGGAGGAAAAAGGGGTTTATGGCCTTTTTTGAAGGCATTTTAAGCCTTTTGGAGGCTTTTTGCATGGTTTTATGGGTTTTTGATGGAAATATGGTGGGAAAATGGACAAATGAGCCATGTAATGGGGTAGATGAGGTAGTGAACCCTTTTTGGGTGATAACAATCGGCAATCCTGTAATAAAATCCATGGAAATAAGTTCTCATTTCCATTTCGGAACTGGAAAATGCTACAACAAACCTGCTAGATGTTGATGCTCAACCTTTACCTGTTGACATTTTTACACCTTGAAATGTATTTAGCCATGTCCTTTTTCATTCCTGGCCAAAAGTACTGCTTTCTAGCTGTAACAGTTGTCTTTTGATATCCTGGGTGACCAGAATATGGAGCTTGATGGATTTCATCCATGACAACTCTCCTCAAATATGCTACCTTTAGAATATAAATTCTGCCTTTATAAGTGAGAATTCCATCTTCTTCCAATTTATATCCCTCATACCTCTTCTCAAGACTTTGTTGCTGCAACTTGTCTTTGACCTGCTCATACAATTCATCTCCAGCAACATGTTCAATGATCTGCTGCCTCAAATCTGATTGGAAAACACTAAGAGATGCCACATGCATTTCCTGCACCTTCCTGCTGAGTGCATCAACTACCTTATTCTCTTTTCCTTTTATGTGCTTGATTTCAAAATCAAATTCACATAAAAACTCTAGCCATCTTGCTTGCCTAGCATTCAAAGTAGGCTGATCAAACAAATACTTCAGTCCATAGTGATCCGTTCTAAGCTCACATCTTCTACCCATTAAGTAATGTCTCCACATCTTGAGGGAATGTACTATGGTTGCAAGCTCTAGATCATGAGTGGCATAGTTCTTCTCATGTTCCTTCAGCTTTCTTGACTCATAACATATCACGTGGTTCCTGCATAAGGAATCCTCCAAGCCCTTGTCCGCATGCATCGGTACACACCACAAAATCTTTCTCGGGATCTGCAATCTTCAACACTGGTGCACTAGTGAGAAGATTCTTCAACTGCTGGAAGCTTTCTTCACACCTCAATGTCCATTCAAACTTCATCCCCTTCTTTTGCAAAGAAGTGATGGCATGCGCAACTTTGGAGAATCCCTCAATGAATCTCCTATAGTATCTTGCAAGTCCCATAAAAGATCTTACATTTGTCACATTTCTTGGAGTAGGCCAATTCATAATGGCTTCAATCTTTTCAGGGCCCACAAATATACCCTCCTCTGAGATAATGTGACCCAAGTACTGAATTCTATCTCTACAGAAGTCACACTTGTTCAGTTTTGCATACCACTGGTGCTCCCTGAGCAAATTCAATGTCAATCTCAAATGCTCTTCATGCTCCTTCTCATTCTTGGAATAAACAAGAATGTCATCAAGGAAGACAAGAATAAACTTGTCCAAATACCTGCTGAAGACACTATTCATAAGGCACATAAATGTAGCTAGCACATTTGTGAGGCCAAATGGTACCACTACAAACTCATAATTCCCATACCTTGTCCTGAAGGCTGTCTTATGAATGTCTTCATCCTTGATTCTCACTTGATGGTAACCAGACCTCAAGTCAATCTTGGAAAATACCTTTGCTCCTCTCATTTGATCAAAGAGGTCATCAATCCTAGGCAAAGGATATTTATTCTTCACAGTAACCTTATTCAATTGTCTGTAGTCAATACATAACCTGCGTGTACCATCTTTCTTCTTTACAAACAGAACTGGTGCTCCCCAAGGGGACACACTCGGCGGGATATACTTCTTGTCCAACAACTCTTGTAGTTGCATCTTCAACTCTAACATCTTCGGTGTACTCATCCTGTAGGGTGCCTTGGACACTGGTGCTACTCCTGGAACAAGTTCAATAGTGAAATCAATGTCCCTCTTTGGAGGAAGCCCTGGAATCTCATCAGGAAACACATCATTGAATTCCTGTAGCACCTGATAGTCCTCCAACCTAGGAGTTTCATCTCTCGTTTCCTCTAAAATCTGAGCTGCATACAACTGGAAACCCTTCCTACAGAACTTCTTTAACTGCATTGTTGAAACCTGCTTCACTGAAATGACCTTTGGAATGCCTTTCACAACTACTAGGTTCCCTTCTTCATTCATGCATTCAAAAGTCTTATTGTAGCAATCAAGCTTCACCCTGTGAGCTTCTAACCAATCCATTCCAATGAGAACATCATAGGAACCAAGCGGTAGAACATTCAAATCCACACAAGTGACCAATCCATTCATGACCAATTGACACTTCTCTACCACTTCACTGACCTTTCTCTTAGTTCCAGTGGTTAGCTAAACTAACCAAGACTTCCTATGCTTTACTTTCTTAAAAGCACAAATCTCCACTACTCTAGGAGTAATGTAACTGTGCGTAGAACCAGGGTCAATCAAAATAGAAACAGATTGCTCAACAATCTTACCTGCTACTTCAACCATAGTTGATTGGTGATCTGCTTGGCGGTCCTCCAGTGCTGCATAAATCCTAGGGACTGCCCTTGCTACTTGACCCACTGTTTCTGCTTCCCGAATGTTATAAGCTGGCCTTGCACTCTCATTCTCGAGTGGACAATTCCTGCGCATGTGGGGTCCTCCACATTTCCAACATTGAAGTGGCCCTCTATTCTGTTGTGGATCCTTAGGATTTTCTCCTGTCACTCCAACTGGCTTACTTGCAGCTTGAGATGGCTGCTTCTGCTGATTCCTGAAGCTAGAAGGTTTGAAACCTTTCTTCCTTTGGTCAAAATTCTCATTCTTCTTGTCCTTCCAAGCCTTGTGGTAATCAGGTTTACCTTTTGCTTTGCTCATAGCAATACTTAGCTTTTCTTATTGCTTCTTCAAGAGTTCTAGGTTCATAAAACTCAATTCTATCTTTGTAAGACTGAGGTAATCCACTCAGAAAACGCTGGACCTTTACTTTTTCATCTCTGATGTATCGGACATACCTCAACAACTCCAAAAAATTATTTGCATACTCTTCCATGGTTTGCTGTCCCAATCTCAGCTCATGGAACTCCTTAATCTTGTCATCATAATACCTGTCAGAGAGGTATTTTTGCTTGAAATACTTCTTGAACTGTTTCCACTTAAGTCTCCTTTTATTGATCCTCTTCACTTGCTTGAAGTGTTCCCACCAAATGGATGCTCTTCCATTTAGATTGAATATGGCAACTCTTGCCTTCATGTTTCCTGAATAATCATGCACTTGAAAGTACTTCTTAATACCAAGAAGCCAAGCTTCAGCCTCTTGTCCAGTCTTTACCTCACCATCAAACGTAGGAGGTTTAGCTTTCTTAAATTCATCTCGAGAGTGATCCCTATGGTGTCTCTTTCTTTTCCTTTTATGCGAAGAAGCGCTTGAATCCCCGCTGGATTCTTCAGAATCAGGTGACCCACTAGAAGTCCTTCTCCTTCTCCTAGTACTGCTCTTACTACCTTCTGGTCTTGCAGTACCTCGTCCCGAGTCTATATTTCTCTGCAAGTCTGTCAAACTCTGCAACATAGCAGCATTCAACTGATGCTGATCTTCCTAGGATTTGATCAGGATTCTCATGGTAGCTACAACATCTGACGGTGTCTCTTGGAATCTCTTTCCATTAGACTCTATGTCATCATTTCTATTACGGACATTTTCTCCCATGGCATCTTCTGCTCGCTCATAGGAATCCCGTGCATCATACCCATCATGGGTTCTCATACTGAACCACCACTTACTTACCAACTGCACTACCTGGAGTACTGTCATAGAAGGTTTCTATGACTCTGCAAACGTGTTAATAACACAATTGTTAGATGCATAGCATATAAATTAGAATCACTTACCTTCTCTTGGAAAAATCATAAACTACAAATTTTCCCAACACAGGATTTCTTCATCAAAGAATGTCTATCTGAGGGGGACGATGGGGGTCAAGGGGGATTACCCCCTTGTGGCTCATAAGATCGCTGCCTCTTTTCTCATTTTCAGCCCTGAAAATTCACTGTAAAAACTGCTAAAAATTCCACTGAAAAATAGTCAAAATTCGCTGGTTAAACCCCATGGAAAACCCAAATTTTCCTTGCGCAGAATCGGGTCTCATTTCCACTAACCATCCACAGAATCGGCTCTCGGAACACTTTCTCTTCCGCAACGGCGGCTCTCAAAACACTTTCTCTTCCGTAATGGCGGCTCTCGAAACACTTCCTCTTCCGCAACGGCGGCTCTTAGAACACTTCCTCTTCCGCAACGGCGGCTCTCGGAACACTTCCTCTTCCACAACGACGGCTATTCCCTTGAAACAATTTTTAAAATTTTCTTGTGGTGTCGGCTGTCTTCCTGATCGGCTGGCTAATGTCTTTGGCTTCCGCAACGACGGAACACCAAACCATTATTTCTTCCGATCGGCGTCGACAGTATTTCTAGTCGGAAGACTTAACGCTTTGGCTTCCGCAATGGCGGTGTAACAACTTAAATAATAACAACAAACAATAATAATAATAATAATAATAAACATATATATATATAAAATAAATAATAATAATCAATAATGTCTTTACGAAAAGACATGACTATTAATGAAAGGGTATTTCACCACAATATAAATAACAGACCCTCATATGTAATTCATCATCTTATCTTATTCAATATTTATTACTACCTACCAACATGTGGGATTCAGATTACCTGTGGGCATTTTAGAGAATTTACGAACGTTAAAGAAGCTTTTACTGCTTCAAGTGGTATCAGAGCCACGTTGGCTAGATCCCGGCCTTTGGCCATATTTTGGCTTTTAGCCATCACCCAGGTTTCCTGGAATTTTTGGATTTCCCAAAAAAATAGGACCTTGTCCTTAAAAAATAAAAATAAAAAGGGTAAAAGTAACTCCCCCCAAAAAATAGAGAGTTAAAAAAAAAGTGAAGAAAAAAGTAAAAAAAACAAAAAAAAACTAAAAGAACGAGAAAAAAAAGGGAAAGAAAAAAAAAGGGTTAAAAAAGAAAAGATAAAAGTAAAAAGTGCATAATAATATAAAAAGTGCATAATAATAACTATTAAAAGAAGTAATTGGGATTTGAACCTAGGTGGGGAAGGTAACACTTACTCCTCCCAACCACCCAATCTACTTGCATTTTAAAAAGGTATTGGAAAAAAATAAAAGTCAAGGACTAGAATTTGGAAGGTTATATATTATTTATATAACTTAAGTTTAAAAATAATAATAATTATTATTATAATTATTTTATTAAAAAAATTTATTTTTGGAAAAAATAAAGGTTATTTGACATAACAAGAAATAGTCGAAGAAAGTTTTTCCAAAAGAGACATATTGAGAATTATTAAAGCTTTTGTATCTACCCTTCTAAAAGAAACGAAGACAAAAGTGAAGTAGAAACATAGTCACAAACAATGGCTACTACATATTCGGAAATGAAGGCACAACTACAAACAACAGTGGACGAGTTAGAACAATACAAGGCGATCAATAAAAGTCTACAAGCTGAGGTTGAGACGAAAAAGTGGTTGAAAGAGTGGAAAGATGATGAGAATATCCGCTTATGGAATCAGAATCGACAGCTAGAACGAACCATAAAAGATAACAAGAAAATGTTATCTGATCAGGATAAAGAAATATCATGTTTAAAAATTCATAATCAAAACCTAGAAGACCAGATCAAAAAGTCAAAAAATGACAACAAATCACCATATGGATGCAATAATGAATTAGAAGAAGAAATAAAGAATCTAAACAAACTCATCATTGAAAAAGATGCTGAATTGGCGCAAGTCCGGATGAGGTTAGAAAATCAAGGAGCAGATTTACGTCTTCATAAACAACAAAAAGAAAAACTCCAGCAGCAGTATGATGACAATAAGAAGACACATAAGTTAGAACTGACAAAAGTCAACAAGATTTTATCAAGCCATTCCGAAGAAATTTTCAGATTAGGTAATCATAACAAGACACTAGTCACAAAAATTAAGAAGTTGAAAAGTAGTCGGAAGACAAAACAATCTACGGAAGACATTGAAGGAAAACTTCTAGACAAATAGGAAGAAAATCATTGTATCAGAAGGCATAATGAAGATCTTAAGGAACAACTTAAGAAGTATGAATATGACAGAAAATCACATGTAGAAGTGATTAAGAAGTTTCAAAATGATAACATGCAGTTAGAAAACAAGTCGAAAAAGATACAGAACAAAGCTTTAAAACCTCAAGAGACGAAAACACAACTTTCTACTCAGATCAATGCTAAACAAATGGCACTCATAAAAGACAATGACATTGTGAAAATTCCATATCGACACCCCAACCATAAAAACAGATATTCTAAAAAGTGGGAAATGTCGAAAGATAGCGATATCAATGTGATCAAATCTCCTAACGATAGATCAGTACGGAATGCCAACAGTCACAACAAATAAATTTGGGATGGATTGATTCATCCACATATCAAAAGTTGTGCTCAACTCTTAGTAGTTCATATCGACACTTTTCATCAGCTGTGACAGCACACAAGATGATGTAGAAACATTATAAGGCTTTGAGGACAAAGCCTTTATAAGGGAGTGGCAATGTAACAACTTAAATAATAACAAAAAACAACAACAATAATAATAATAAACATATATATATAAAATAAATAATAATAATCAATAATGTCTTTACGAAAAGACATGACTATTAATGAAAGGGTATTTCACCACAATATAAATAACAGACCCTCATATGTAATTCATCATCTTATCTTATTCAATATTTATTACTACTTACCAACATGTGGGATTCAGATTACCTGTGGGCATTTTAGAGAATTTACGAACATTAAAGAAGCTTTTATTGATTTAGGTGGAATGCCAAATACTAACTTCTTCCAATCGGCACTTAGAACAATTTTAAACTTTCGGCTTCGGCGGCCTTTCCGGTCGGAAGCCTTAGTGTTTTGGCTTCTGCAACGGCGGTGCAGGAAACCCCACCTTCTTCCGATCAGCGACACAACCAAATCGGTGTCGGCGCTCATTCCCCATCGGTCGGATAATGACTTTGACTTCCACAACAGCGGAACACCAAAGATGAACTCCTTCTGATGGCCATGGATTTCTTAGAAAAATTTTAAGTTTTTCTTGCGGCGTCGAAGGTCTTTATCATCGAAAGCCTTAGGGGTTTTGGCTTCCGTAACGGTGGTAGTTTACTTTGCCAAATATTCCGATTGGTGAACTAACTTTGAGCCTTAACCCTTTTGACGTGCGATCAGAGGACTTTCCAGTCGGATGCGTAGTTGTTTTGCCATCCGCAACGATAGACGCTCATCAAATAAATCCCTCCGATGGTCGCCCAACACTTAGAAATTTCTACGATTTTCTTCCCTGTCGGAATACTTAATGGTTTGGACTTCCTCAACGGTAGACGGGAAACCGCTAACTCTTCTACTACAGCGGAAGTCTTTCTGCTGGTGGCTCGACTACTCAACACTTAGACTGTTTTATTTTGAATTTTACCATTCATCCACTGATTTTTGCTGGGCAGAATGAGATACAACCTCTGTCAGTTGCTCCTTCTTGGCCCATAGAGGTCCATTGTTGCAACCTAAGGCTCTGATACCATACTATCACGTCCCCATGCCTCCGACCGGTGAAGAGGACGCGACTACAAGCTTCAAACACGCGGGATAAGAGCCCCATGAACATAAGCATGCACAAAATTGCTGAAACAAAATGCTGAACGGAAATACATTGAAGTAAAACATGCACATATGCAATTAATCATCATACACAGTGGAAACCAACAGCATTCATACATGCATGCATTTAACATGTTCATCATATCATTAACAGAAAATATAGTTGCAGAAGTAAAAATGGGCAAGATCACTTATCTTATAATAACTCGCTCCACAACCAGCTACGTCGCTGCAACGTTCCACCCAACCATAGGCTAGCGTGCTCCTTAATCTATTAGCAATGCTGCCAGCCCTGAGCTGGGCATGATTCTCCAAGGAATAAGGGAACAAGCAGGCTTACACATAGCCAGTAATACACAAAACACAGCCAAGCCAACACAGTTGGGTTTATCAGGCCATCCAGGAGTTGGGGAAAGGATAAATGCTAAGCTGGTGAGCTCATTATAGAGCCAAGAACACCCACACCAGAACTAGCCTGATCTCTAAGACACCCACCACACCCAACATAAGGAATCAGTCCCTTCTCTGCTACACAGTCCCTCAGGCCATGCATTCCCTTCGAGTGCTATTCAGAGGTGATGGAGAAGAAGGCCATCCCTCTAGCTCTGTCTGTGTGGTTTCCAGCCACCAGGTTTATCAAGCAAAACTAAGTCCCCATCCCTACTCCTTACACAGTCCGAAGACCAACCATTGTACACATGCAATTACTCAGCTATTACAGCTTAGATAGCTTAACAGGGGAAATGGCTCCCAAACAGATTTTCAATAGCCCACTGAATGTGTCAGTGCACACAAATTACAACCGTCTCCCAAGATGTGAATAATACCACGACAAACACAGATAGACACGTGGGGAAATCAGCGACCCGTCGAACAGTGAAGTCACCACAGAGCTTATACAGTCCAAGGATAGAAAGGGAAAACCACATTCACAGCTGGGCAGAGGTAAACATATGTACAGGCCATGAATTGGTAAGGAAAGACATACATAAACCACGCCGAGGAAGAGAAAAATACCGACTTCCAACCGGCGTGTGAGATGAGAAGACTCCCATCCCAAAACGTAAGGAAGACCACAGCTACACAACATATCGTGGATGAAAACGCACAGCTCCCAGCTCGCTGTGTGAGTCCAAAATAGAAGAATACCTGTGTGTGAGGGTGAACAGTCTACAGAGAGGATGCAAATTGGAGGTGCGTGAGTGTTCAGCATAGGTATGGATGGACAGAAAACCAGCAGTGTGTGAAAGGGAAGTGCGTGATTGTTTCATCTTGTCGTGGGAAGAGTGGAATCACCTGCCTAAGTGAGGACGGTGGTTTCTTCCATTATGAAGTCAACCACTGTGGTGGAGTGTGCGTGTGGGTGAGGACTAACAGTCTTGCCACCCCACTCCCAAATACCATAACTGCCTCAACCACCAGCAACCATTCTTTATGAAAGTGGTTGGAATAAAACAAGGGAAGAAGACACATGGGTATTTTCCCTTATTGGCCAAGGTTGACATTTTCCCCTCCCTTATCCTTGTGAAAACCATGCCCCCTTCTCATTTTATTTGCCGCGATCATAGATGGTCGGGTTCATTTAATTAATTATAGATGCATATTTACATGATGCTGAAACTTAATATATGCCGCATGCCCCGATATACCATCGGTGACAAATTTGAATCCAAAACATAGCATAACCGATCCATGGTGGGGCCTTGGCCTTTAGCTCCACACCGTGATCATTTACAATATATACATCATGTACATTTAATGCAATGGGGTCAAAACCGAGGTGTTACATATTGGGTACACCACCACCTTGCTCAACAGTTTTTCCTCGTAATACGAACCCTTGGCCTGCGGGATATCGCTCATTTGATGATTCTATAAAACCCATTGAACCTATTCTAGATCGCGCTATGATTCCGCATAATCCAGGTCAAACTACCAACCCCACCACCTCCCATATTATGTCTGTTCCAAATCCTCCTGGGTCTTCTGCACCTAGGGAACAACATTCAATTCCTGTTTCATCAACACCTTCTAGTGCCGAGGGGAAACCCCCAGCAAGACCTTTGTTACCTGTCACTGGAATTGTAGCTAGTAATGGACAAACCTCTAGTATAGAACAATCTGCAGTCTATGTCCCTCCTACCAATATGAATGTGCTTAACCCCCCGTTTAGTTCAGGTCATCCCTTATGGGAACAACCTGTAACCAATCAAACCTCTTGTGGGTATGGTTACATAGCAAATCAAGTACCTATAGCAAATATCAATTACCAACCAACCCTGTAGGAATTCCTTATGCTGGAATTCCATATCCTGGTAATAATTTCACTCCATGGGGGCAACCCAACTGGGTGTACATGCTAGCTATGGGAGGGATACCTATACATACTGCAGGGGGTGTCAGAGGACCACCTTATGAAGGTCCTCCCTCTGGGGGGCCTAATGGTCCTAGAGGGCCTGGTGGTTTTCCTCCTTATGGTCCTAATGGTCCTGGTGGTCCTAGGGGGCTTGGTGGCTTCCCTCCTAATGGTCTTGGAGGGTCTGGTGGCTTTCCTCCTAGTGGTTCTGGAGGCTCCAGAGGTTTACCTCCCAGGGGGCTTGGAGGGTCTAGTGGTCCTCGTCCTGGTGGCCTAGGTGGTCCTGGTGGTCCTGGTGAACCTGGTGGTCCTAGAGGCTTTGGTGGTCCTCCTGCTGGAGGCTCCGGTGGTCCTAACAATCCCGATGTTGGAAATCAACCCCCTGTAGGTGGATCTTCTGGCAGTTCTTCATCACAACAACCATTTCAACAACTTGTCTATCAGTCTACTTATTGTCCTATTGGTACTTATATGCCCTATTAATACTACCAGTATGTACAACCTAATCACCAGTTACCTTTCCTAGCAACTTTGGACTTGCCTAATTTGTCCAAGTTGATTAATGATCCCATTTGACATAACCCTTCGTGGCCTCCCATTCCGGTAAAGTTACCATCAGACATCCCAAAATTCGATGGGAAGTAGGGAGATGATCCACAAAACCATGTCATGACATTCCATTTGTGGTGTTCTTCAAACTCCCTAATGGATGATTCAGTTCGTTTAAGACTCTTCCAGCGAACTTTGACTGGTACTGCCGCGAAATGGTACATTGAAATTCTAAAACATTCGTTTGTGGATTTTGGTTCTTAGGAAATTGTCTTTCTTACACACTTTTAGCTTCCTATCCACTATGAAATGGGTACATATATTTTAAATTCTCTTTGTTAGAACCCCTCCATGCACATATCAGATCATATCCATAAGTGGAGAATGCAGAGAAGACTTATTAAGGCTCATATCCTAGATCAATTGTTAGCTAATTAATTTACTAAATATTTGTTGCCTCCAATCGCCCAAGATGTGGCTATGGGTAGTGTCGTTACCGAGGAGCAATCCATTAGTCGGGTCCAATATCTGGACTTGGTATATTCATAGTCTGGAATGTTGTATGACTTGATCCCTCAAGCTCCTCTCCCAAGCATTGATCCTGCCAAGCCACCAGCTGAAACCCTTGTTGATGGGATTCTTGGTTTAATCCAGTCCCTACTAACAACAAAGTCTACCAAGCAACCCCAAAATTCCACTCCTACTCCTTCAAATCCCAAGGTTTCCTCTGAGGTAAATTCCATTTAGAGTATACAAACACCTGGCAACAATAAAAATAAAGGTAAAGCCAAAAACAAAAAAACTGGAAAACCATAGGAGAATCCAAAACCAACCATCAACGAGAATGATAAAGGGAAAAGAAAAGTGAAATATGCATGTCTGCTATGCAGAGTTGACCACTTCATGAAAGAGTTTCCTCGTCATGAAAAAATCAATCAATTTCTAAAAGTTAATCCCACACCAACAGTTCTATGGGATCCTTTTCCCTCTCAACAACAACTGATAGACCACATGTCTAATCAGGGATATTCTAGTTCTTCAGAGGAAATTCGCATGATGTCCTTCGACACTATTAATTTGAAAACTTGAATTTAGAGTTATGACAAACCCACAAACAAGAAAGAACATAATTATTCTTTAGGAAAAGCTCCCTCTACTAGTTCTCCAGAGTCCTTGTCTACTGGTCCCCTAACCGTTAAGAAACCTAATCTCGACATGGTTTTGCACCCACCCAAGAGTACTCTTAGGAAGGCTATTTTTAACCCTAATGCCCGAGATACCTAGTTTTATAATGTAGTTGAAGATATTTCTCAGGCACCATGTGCAATTTCTACCTTGGAAGTACTCCAAAGTTGTCCAACGCAACACAAAAACTTGTTAACCGCGTGTTGCAGTTGCAACATTTTCCCAAAATTCAAAAAATTTCAGGACCCTCCTTTTGCTTATTTTGGTTTAACTTTTGATTTGGTTTGATGATTTTACAGCCTGGTTCCTAATGCCATAAGTGATTCACCACTTGTTTAAGTTTACCTTTCCATTGAATGCTTTTTTGAGTATTTGAGTCAGAAGTTTAGTCACTTGCGCTCCCGCCGCTGCGGAGAAGTAATAAGCAACTAGCTCCGATAATTTTCTCTGATGCACTTTATCTCAATCAGCTGTCATTTGGTTTCCCATCAGAAAATTTTGTTCTTACGTTCTCCACAGTTACAGATGGCATACTGCAAAGTCTCCCGACAATTGCATTAACTGTTTCCAATCCCATCGATTTATTTCACTAATCCTTAAGTTTTCGGCGTCTGTCGTTGCGGCGATGAAAAGTGCTATCTTTTCGGTGGTTTGATTTTGTTTTCCGTGGAAATTGATGTCTTGTATATTTTCACCGTTGTGGCTCCTCATCCTTCTAATGCTCTGAGGTTTAATATTGCGAGCTCTGATGCTTTTTGGTTTCTCCTGGATGTCTTGGCAGCTCACCTAGTTGTTTTACCACCCGACGTTACGGGAGGAGATGTTCATATGATCTCCGATCCTTGCGTTTTCACCGTTCGATGTTTTCTCTCGCTGCTTATGGTTGACCGGATATATATATATATATATATATATATATATATATATATATATATATGTGGGGTCGGGTAAGTTGATTATTTTATTGTTATTTCGAACTGTTGCTGCGTTGTCGGTACCCTCGTTCCTAGGTGGCTCCGCCGTGGAAACTCAATGGCCTTCCTCCCGCTAGTCGCGCAGCAGTTCCAGGTAGGCTCTTGTACCCATTATCCCTTTCCATTCAACTAGGTGTTGTAATTGTTTGTTGCCGTGGTTAGTTTTTTCACACCGTTTTCCATCGTAACATGTATATATGCGAAGGAAAGTCTTGGCACTGTCAGTAGGGGAGTTTTGGTGCCCACGGGTAGTTTCCTTCCGTGGCCATTATGGTTTTCGACCCTGCACTTGATGGTTGGGGAAATTGGTGCAGATGGATGTTACGCTGTCTGCACCGGTTTGCCCCATTTTACGCTTGGTGGAATTGCGGGGGATGTTCAGGGTTTTCCTCGAGAAAGTCAAAATGTTTCCACTGGTTCGGTCTCCAGTGTCTTACGAACCATGACCTTATTTTACCTCGTTGTTTCGAGTGACCTGATTCGCGGTCGAATTCGAACCCAAACTGGTCTGGGGTAGTATAGCATCACCCAACCTAAGATGGATCGTAGAATGCACATATGCAGTTCTATTTCCTGAAACGCCCCGTTGAATGGCTAGAATAAGTGCCCCTGCCGTTCCACATAGCGCAGTGGTCATGGCGCCCATAAAAAGCTCGAGGTTTCTTCATTTTAACATAGACTTTGTTTCCCACTCAAGCTTTGTTGACTGAGCCGATTTCAGTATTAGACAAGAGTATTGGTGTGAACATATTGGCTTAATTGGATTAATTTCCATCATGTTGAACGCAGATGAGGTAAAATATTTACATTGTTATCCCAATTTCTACAATTTGTTTGGAAATAACCTAACAATTACAATTTTATATGTGATAAGAAAATTCGTCCGAACCCAAAATGTCTAAGCGTCTAAATGTCAAAATGTCCGAACTCGACGTCGAAGTCATCACCAAGACCGAATATATTTATGAAGACACTAAATGCATAGCTGGTATAGAGCCTGAGTATCAGTGGGGAGACATCTACAGGTTGATCACGCACTGAGAGGTGCCTGATATAGGTTTTGAGGAAGAAAGCATAAATGCCAACATAGAAAGGTATTCGTTGATGAATATTGCTACAAGACCGGAGCTCTTTCCATGCTCTGAAGTGATTCGGTGGATTCTGCCCAAGACAGATGTAACCACTATGATTCTTGAGAATGTTGATAAACAAGGCTATGCTGCCTATAGCCCAGGATATGTAGCCCTGGCCTACCACTTGCCAGAAGCACAAATATATTTAACAGAATATTGGCTGAGAAACATCAGGATGGACCTCGTTGAGACCCTCAAGAGGATGCTCATGCCTGGAAGAAACTTTAGAACCAGGCCGACGGGAGAATATGACACCGCAAGCTTGAGAACCCCTTACCGGTTCATTGCCTTAATGCTCAATAGAATTTTTGGGAGAGCCCATGGAAAAAGATTCAAGTTGGAGTGGATGCCGATAATTTTTTATGTCGCAGCATAGGGGACCATTTTCAACTGGGCCAACATAGTGTCCAATAGCCTTTCGGCCTGTATGGCCTCAGCTTTGGGAGGAGTGTCCCAAAAGAGGTCAGAATTTTACATGAGCTCCATACTCATTGATTGCATACTATGAAATCAACCTTTCCCCGGCCTAAGGTGCATCTAGGACTGGGAAAGAATACCTGTTTACTCCGCATACAAGCCACTGTGGGCTCACAAGTACCACAGTCACTATAAGTAGGTCTGTGAACATTTTATCATGCCATTATACACTCTCATTTTCTTAAAAGAATGTGACTGCATGTTTGAGGAGGCACTGTAGGTGATCGAGGAATATGTTGATTATTACCTGACTGAGGAGGGGCTCTATTTCAGAATGTTTGGAGGCTCTAGAGCACCCTCTCTACTGCCTAAGTATGCCACAGACTATATAGTTCAAAAAGAGGCAGTTAGGCAAGTCTTCCTAGATGGCATAGGAAGCTTTTTATTTGAACATAAGAAGGCTGCATATCCTCCTTTGCCTTTCAGGTTGGGGAGTTATAAGTTTACTAGAGTTAAGAAGGCCAATAAATTCGTGGAGGAGTTCGAAAAGTTTCATTTTGGGGAAATTCCCTTCCACAGGAATGACTCCCACAACAAGGTTGCAGAGCACTACAAAGAAGCCAATGTCCATTTTGAGTACACTCACCACTGGGACAGGGAAGAGTCTATTTTCCATAGTGCATTAAACATAATGGCCTTGAGGAAAAGGTTTAAAAAGAAGATCACCACCAAAGGTGGAAAGGGGCAGGATGAGCAAGCAAAGGCCGATGAGGAAACCAGGAAAAGAAATGAAGAAGCCCAAAGGTTAGCCCAAGAAGCCGAAGGGTGGCTGAAGGGAGAAGAGGAAGAGAAAAGAAGAGCTGCACAAGAGGCAGCCAGAAAAGCAGAAGAAGATGCCAAGATTGAAGAAAAAGAAAGAAAAAGGAAGCTAGATGAGGAGCTTCAGAAATAGGAGGTAGATAGGATGAAGCTGACCCAAACAGTGACAGAACAGTCAGCCTCTGACATAGCAGACATTCAGACCCAGGATGTGGAGAACCCCTATGTTCAAGACCCTAAAGTACCTGTTGTTAGCACACTTGGACAGTCTATGGACCCCACCCTTAGACTAGTCCCCTTTGAACAGAAGATAGGGGAAGAGGTCCCTGAGTTTAATACTATATTCTATGATAAAGAAAGGAAAAGGATAGTAAAAAGAACTGAAAAGAAGGTTGAAATAGGGGGTCTATCTGGTAAGATGATAACTGATACGACCATTATATACGGAACAGACAGAGACCCCAGATTCACTATTAGAGCAGGGGCTGCATTGATCCACGCTTCATAGGATAATGTAGATAAAATAATGACAGACCTGGAGCAGTCTAAGAAGTCTTCTTCTCAACTAAAAGACACACTAAGAAAGGAAAGAGAAGAAAACAATAAGTTGAAGAGAAAATTTGAAGACGTGCAAAAGGAGATAAAGTCTTCAAAGGCTGAACTTCAGGTTCTCCAAGCAAAGAGAGGATCTATGGAGTCTGGCCAGGAATATCTGGAGAAGATACAATAATAATATCAAGAGTTTAGGGCAGAGAAAGAACAGCTGCTAGGAAAGATAGAGGATCTGGAGCTACAAAAGACCACCTTGGAGGCGAATGAGAGGCAATCTCAAGAACAAAAGAAAAAAATTCAAGAGCAGATTACCTCTCTGACAGCAGCTTTGGAGGAAACCAAAGAACAACAGGTTAATCTCCAACCTTTCAAGGAACATGTGCTTGAATAGAAAGCAAAGATGCTTCAGTTGCAGATGGCCATAGAAGAGGAAAGATGCAAGGTTTTACAAGTAGATGGTCAGTTGGACGAGATTTTGGAGACCTCCTCATATTTTGTTGACGGATCTCAGGACATCCTGGAAGTCCTGACAGCAAGGATGGCAATACTTGAAAAAAATGAAGAAGCTCCTGTAGAGTTTCCCTCGAAATATGGACAGGCCCTTAGGTAGGACTACGACTTATTGGATTTTTCCATAAACACAGTCGAGGAATTCAAGAAGGCTGTTAGAAAGACAAAAGGGGCATGTACAAAATTATTCAGAAGGCTCCTGATTACTTATAACCGATGCCAAGTAGAAAATGAACAGAGGATAGATGCTTTTTCAGACCACAACTTGTTTGTGGAAATTCTGCAGAAAAGGTACCAAGAAGAGGAAAGTGAAATACAACACATCAAAGCTCTCGATGACCAGACCTTAAGGAATGAGGTAGGTCATTCCGCAGTCAGTATGCAGCTATTAGAAGATCAGCTTCGTTTGAGTGTAGCCAAAATTGAAGCCATCAAGAACCAGGCTGCAAAATTCGAGATAAATATTTGCTTTTTGGAACCTTTTGAGTTTGAAGGCATCACCTCAGAGGCTTTAGCTTGGAAAATTTTTCTAAATAATCAAGCGGGGCCCTCCTCATGAATATTTGTCCATTTTTGTAATATGTTGCAAATTTGTAAACACTTAGTAAAAGCAAAATTTTGGGAGGCCAAGAGTTATTCGTAGGTAGCCCAACAGTCTTATTCTTTTTGTATAAATATAGAGGACTTAGAAGAAAGAGGGACCTTTTTCCCAGTTAGACAAGAAAAGAGATATTGTAAGAAGAACTACATTTTTTTGCAATAAAGAATTATTGTTTTCCTGTCGGAGAAAGTTTGGTGGGATGTTCAAATGTTATGCTATGGATTGGTGGAAGATGAACTATTTTGTTTTTCCAGCTTTTTGTCCATTAACTGGAGATCGTTCTAACTCTTAGGGCCTATGTTCTTGTTTGAATGATTTCTGGTTTATTCTGTGAAATTACCACCATGAGTAATGAATGTTGTTCATAAGCAATTGGATATCTGATTGTCTAAATATCTTTAATCGTTCATGTGTTGTGGGAAGGAATATCAGCTATCTATAATTTCTCTTTATAATGCATTTACAATATACATTACTCATTAATAAGTTACATTTCGGCTCCCCGGGGATAGGTAGATAGTTAGATTTACTTTATTACTGTGTATGTGATTTATATTCTTGTGAGTTATAAGACAAAAGGTAAGAACCTACGCATCACTTTGTGACTACTCCTTGCATCCTTTATCACCCTGCATGTTAATCAGGCACGTGCATATCATCCTTTAAGTCAAAAATACAAAAATATATACGGTGGACCGGGCCGTAACTGGTAAAACCTTTAGTTTTGTTACTTGACCTACGATAGCCGGACCGCAAACTGGACGTATTACCTACACCAAACAGTCACGGGCTAGTTGGGAACGTTGACTGGGGAGAATCCCTTGCTGTTGCTGCCTGCAATTTTCCAGGCCTCAACACTGCATTAGGATATTTAGACCCGCACAACACTAATTTGATTCACTTTAATGTTGAGAACTATAAGTCTAGACTACCTCACAAACTCACTTTCCAAATCATAATGAAAGTAGTTGGAAAGAAGGTCTTTAGAACTATCTTAGATGAAGGAGCTTCAACTTCAGTTTTGTCCCTGTATTGTTGGAAAGTTATTGGCTCTCCTGAGCTTGTAACATCACCAACGACTCTGAAAGCCTTTGATGGATGAGGTTTCCAGCACCATGGACTCATACATCCCTTTCAGTCGATTTTGGGGGAAAAACCGTTTCCATTCAAGTGGAAGTAGTAGATGCCCCATTAGAATACAACCTCCTATTAGGAAGAATTTTTTTTTATGCCATGACTAATGTCGCTTCGACGGTATTTCGAACCGTTCAGTTTCCGCATCTTAGGAGGATTGTAACCATTAACCAACTCGATTTCTATACGTTGGATGTTACCACCCCTATGGCTAATAACATACCTATGTTAGGCTAGTACCCTCCTCCTTACCAGTCGATTGGGGTAGGCACGCTGAAGGATTCTTCCCTTATGGGGATTTTTTCGTCAAACCCTCCTAACACAGAAACAACGACAATAAATATGATTTCTTCATTTGATTATGATCCAAAGGGAAAATTTTTTTTTGGGTCCACCTCGTTGAGTCCGCATGAAGCAATGTACAACATTATCCAAACCCTTTTTGATGACCACACTAATGACCTTCATCTGGTGGCTTCGGATGCTTACCACCTGCCCTATTGGTTAGAACCCTCTCTTCCTACTCTGGATTATCTCTCCCAGACTTTTCCTTTTGATGAGTCCATTATGGAGATTATGAGTATAAATGAATCTATATGGGAGGATCATCATCATAGATCCTCATTCCTTCCCAACACCAGTTCGGTAGACCATGATTTTGCATCCCTTTTACTACTAATATTGTCAAAACACCTCAAAATCCTATATTGTTGCAAAACATGGATTTTGAAGGAAACCTATGCAACATCACTCAAACAAATCCAATTGACATATCAGCCAAGCCTGGCACCCTTGAGCATGTTCATGTTGGGCAGAACTGCTCAATAGAAGAATATGAAACATATAGAGCACTTTTCAAAGAATTCTGAGATGTCTTTGCTTGGTCCTACGAAGAAATGTCGGGGATAGACCCATCCATTATGGTTCATGAAATATAAACCTATCCCATTGCAAAACCTATCAGGAAAAAACTGAGACAAATCCATCGACGGAAAGCCGCAGCTATCAAAGCTGAAATAGAAAAAATTCTCAAAGCAGGGTTTATTTATCCCGTACCCCTGATAGAATGGGTATCGAACATTGTCCCTATGAATAAAAAGCAGGGCATCATTAGAGTCTGCATCAATTTCAGATATTTGAACAAAGTTTGTCCCAAAGACAACTTTCCCACTCCGCATATCGACCAGATTATCGACAACTGTGCAAGAAGTGTCATCTTCTCATTTATGGATGGCTTTTCAGGTTATAATTAGATTGAGATTTCACCCATCAATCTGCACAAGACAACATTTATTTTCCCATGGGGAACCTTTGCATATAGGAAGTTACCATTCAGCCTGAAAAATGCTAGAGCCACTTTCCAGTGTGCTATGTCCTATGCGTTTCATGAAATAAAACATATTGTAGAACCGTACCTTGATAACCTCCCAGCTCATTCACAGTGACGGGAGGACCACCATGGTCATCTTAGAGACATTTTCCTGATATGCCATCATTATAACATACAGTTCAATCCTCATAAATGTGTTTTTTGAGTTGAAATGGGATGCCTGTTAAGTTTTGTGGTTTCTAAGGATGGCATCTGGATAGATCCATTAAAAATTGCCACTATTCTAGCCCTACTAGCCCCAACCAACCTTCTAGAACTCCAAAGTTTGCAAGGGAAGGAAAAATTCCTCTGTCGTTTCGTTTGCAATTTTGTAGAGAAAACATACGGTTATATGCATCTCCTTAATAAGGAAACTCCGTTCTTTTGGGATGACCAAGCCCAATGGGCCTTTGATAATCTCAAACACGCTCTGACTCACTCACCTGTGATACACCCACCAGATTATTCAAAGGATTTTCTCTTATACATTGCTGCCTCCACTACTACCATCGCTATGGTTATGGTGCAGGAGAATCCCGATGGTCAAGAGCACGTGATCTACTATGCTAGTAAGAATCTCATGGATTTTGAAACTCGATACTCACACGTGGAGAAATTAGTATTGGCCACGGTCATTGCTGTTCAAAAATTTTGTCACTACATTTTGCTCTGCACAACCACCATATTGGCAGACCAGAACCTTATGTATTAAATCTTGACTCGTCAGGTGCTCAGGGGAAAATATTCCCGATGGATAGTCCTCCTACAAGAATTTGATCTGGAATTTACCAAAGCTATGCCAAAGAAATCCTTGGTCTTTGTTGAGCTCATGTGTGATATTCCCTGTGCTTTGATAGAATTTGAGCCCAGTGATTCATTCCTGGATGAATTCCTCTTCCCGATAAACACTACCGACCCATGGTATGGATATTTGCTCATTTATCTCTAGACACAAATATTTCAGCCCACTCTATCCAGTGATGATTGCCGCCGTATCCGTCACCATGCAAAATACTACCTCATCTTGAATGACACTCTGTACAGACGTGGTATCGATTCTGTTCTCCAACAGTGCCTGACCCACGAGGAAGCTGAACAAGTTTTGAATGAATTCCACTCTGAATCATGTGGCGGTCATCTATCTGAGATGGCTATGGCCCAAAAAATCATTCGTGCTGGCTATTTATGGCCTTCAATCTTTAAATATTATCACGAGGATGTTAAGAAATACCCACCCTATCAACATTTCTATCCAAAAAAGTTCACCCACCATGTTCCATTACACCCCGTCATTGTCATTGGTCCTTTCGCCAAATGGGGGATCGATTACATGCATTGTTAGCCTACCGCAGCCGAGGGGCATGGTTACATCATTGTAGCCATTGATTATTTTACGAAATGGGCTGAGGCTATGCCTACATATGCAGAGGATAGTAAGACTACCACTCTCTTCCTATTCAATCATGTGATAGCAAGATTCAGAGTCCCGCGGTCCATAGTTATGGATCACGGATCACATTTCTATAACCAAATGATGGAGGAATTAAGTTCCAAGCTAGGTTTTCGTCATGAAAACTCAACGCCCTATTATCCGTAAGTTAATGGTCAAGTCGATACCATTAACAAAGTTTTGAAAACAATGCCGCGTCGGATGGTTGGAGACCATAAATCCAACTGGAACCATATTCTTTTCTTCGCTCTTTGGGATTATAGGACTTTGGTAAAAATAGCTACTGGTTTTACACCCTTCCAGCTTGTCTATGGACTAGAAGCTATCTTGCCTATTCAATGTAAAATTCCATCCCTAAAACTTGCCATTGAACTTCTCCCATACACTTCCATAGAGGAAGAAAGATTTCTCTACTTGAACAACCTTGACAAAACTAGAAGAGATGCTTCCTTATCCAATGAGGCACATAAGAAATGCATCAAGGAGTAGTGTGACAAGTCTGTCCAACCTCGTGCCTTTAAAAAAGGTGGCCTAGTTTTAACCTATGATCAGAGATATGACAAACTAGGGAAAGAGAAGTTTGAATCCATATGGTACGGTCCTTTCGTTATTTCCAAAGTTCTATAGAAAGGGGCCTACGAGCTCGTGGACTATAATAGAATCCCCTTAGGACAACCTCGCAATGGGTTGTACCTGAAGATGTACTATTCCTATACCTTTCTTGTATAGTACCTTATATATGTGTATATTACTTGAATTTTTAGTGTGCTTAAGTATTTTCAATATGGTTTTGAGTTTAGTGTCGGTATCTATTTATACCATGTTTTGGTCGTGCAGAGTAGATGGATTTCTATGGCTTCGTTGATGGTGCTTGCCACCACACCTTAAATCTTGCCTCAGCTGCTTGGGTTCTCTATTCCCCAGCTTACGATTTGGTCAGTTCATGAGTGGTTTGTATTTGTCCCACTACCAACAATATCGCCGAGTATTGAGCAGTTATAGGTTTCCTGACTAAAGCTGCCTCCCAAGATGTTTTCAACTTGGTAGTTTTTATGGACTCACAACTAGTGGTTTATCATTTAAACCATGTCTATACCATTAGGAATTACGTGCTTCTCCATCTCTTTTGGAGGGTACGTTTATTGGAGAGGTCATTTGAAGCTATTACCTATAGGCATATCCCTAGGGAAGATAATGTAGTTGCTGATTTGTTGGAAAATTATATCCTAGACTAGCATATTTCCCATTCACGACGTGAAAATTAGACATGGTTCACTGTAAATAAATTGTAAAAGACACATAAAACTCATATAAATACATTTTCCATTTGAGACATATAAATACCAAAAGTAGAAGTCTGTATATATATATATTTTACAAAAAATAGGTCACGAGACGTCATCTGAAGCGCTCAGGATTTCAAGTAAAAAATCATCATACAAAAATCCTGAAGCTATCTATCAGCTTTCAATAATACATCATGCAGCATATCATCTAGTGATGCTCGTGGTAACACATGACCACCTAGGCTACTCAACGTAGTAGTCTACTGAAATGACTTGGTACTCCCGTAGTGGGCCTCTGGTACCTCAGTGGGAGGTCTTCGATTGAGGCATCTCGTATGTCTAGAGTTAACCTCTCAAGGTTCTCCTATAGCTCCTCTGTCACATCATCGCCTTGTGGGAAAAAATGAGCTCCGGCTCGCCTGTCTAGTGGGGAGGATCCCCCAGGTCGTGCTACTCTGAAATCTACATGAAAACATTTAAGTCTTGTTACTACACATAAAAATATAAAACATTAAAACATAAAAACACAATTGCCATTTTAGGGTCTTTGTTTCTTACCAATATCACCCCACTGTCCACCAGGTGGAAGCAGTAGATTAGGGTCACCATTGAAGCCAGTACCCGCGTATGCATAGTCCTTAACCATGAGGAGCTGATCCCTCAGCCATTAGAAAAATGGGTCTCTGAACTTCACCTTTCCTCTACCAACCCCTGTGTGAGCCATGATCTAGACCCACCTCAGCATGCGAGGGTCTCTCGCCCTCAAATCTGTAAATACTACCTGAGGTCTCATTTGGGGAACCCACTTGAAAAATAAACATACTAACATGGATCTGAAATCGAACTGTTTCAGCTCCCCCTATTGACACTTGGTCAGCTGATCTTTAAAAATAGGAAGTAGAGCCTCCTCCCAGTTGAAGAATGTGGGTGTCATGGCCTCTATAGCATAGAGCATATGTGCTCTAGATTCCTGATGAACCCATTGGCTCCCCACCACTCTCTGCATGGTAAATAAAAATGTGCGAAGAGGGCCATCCACCACTTATTTTATGGGAATTTTCTTCCCTGATATTCTAGTCCTAGGAATACAATGGCAATTTATTAGTTCCTGGGTGGTGATGTCCCCTCCACGGGAACCAGTCAAAGAGATGGGAGCACCCTGTCTCGATAGGCCTGTCAGGAAGTAGATATATTCTACCTCAATTATCAATACATGAGCACCCACCTCAAAATACTGTTTCTATGGATTCCACATACAGAGAATATGATCTAATAAGCACTCATGTGACACCATGCTGGGTGTGCAGAAAAACTTTAGAAGACCATAGTCTCTCAATGTGGCTGTACAACCCGCATTTCGTTCGGTAAATGCATCATCATTGTCATGTTGCCTCTCTTTCCAAATAAGCATTTTTAATCAATAGAAACCTGCCCAAAACCATCACAAGGCCAACTAGAAACATCGTCAACCATTGAAATCATAAAAAATCATCCATTTTGCCTTGTACATGTGTTTTTATTTACCCATGGCCGACATTGCCTAAGTGAAGTGTTTTAGGCGTGGTTCTTGCGGGGTACCGCTTATCCTGCAAGGGATAAGAGCGGTTCCTGCATTCATGGTTTTAGGGTTCTCTCAAATATCCCAAAACACCGCCAAAAATAAAAAATGAAAGCATAAAATAAAAGAGCAAGGTTCAAGATTTACCTGGAACTGACGATGCGTAAATCTGACGGTAGATGCTCCTGGAATCACCAACTGAAATTTTGACCAAGAAACTTCTCCAAAGGCTCTCCACTATTAGTAAATGGTAAAATGTTTTGTTTTTTACTATTTGCATAACTTTTATAAGCATTCTAGGTTTTGGCATGTCATAGTTTTTAAAATCTATCAATCATGATCCTTTAATTTCGTTTATTGGAGAGTTTAACAGTTATTTTTAAGTCGTTGCAGGATGAAGAGCGGTAGTAGTAGAAGTTTTGGGAGTTTGTTTTTGACATTTTTGTACTACCATAAAATATAAAAAGTCTTTGAGAATTTATTGTGACACTTTGGTCATGCTCTCCAAACTTAGCATCGAAGGTCTGAGTCCTTTTCTGATTCTATTTAGACTCATAAAATCCCTCATCATGAAAAGAGACCTATTGGAGTCTTCTTTATAACTCTTTTTGGGCTCCTTAAATACGAAAAGATTGTCGAGTGATATTGTCTTCTTCACACTCATTAAAGCACTTGAAGAGTCATTCATCTGACGATAGGTTATCACTTTTTCGGTTCAGATGAACTATTTACGAAAAATGACCCTGTGGAGTCTTCTTCCATAGTTGTTTAGACTCTCTAAACATGAACGATACTGAGTTAACTTTCATTGGGATCGTTAAATTAAACATTGAGAGACCCTGTTTTGGGAAGGAACCCCTCCTCTCTCAGGTTCATAAAACATATGATTTTGGACTTGTCTTCGGACAAGCTACAATGAGTGTTTGTTGCCCTCTTTGTACTCATAAAAATGAAAAGAGGCACTCATCAACCATGATGGGGAATTAAGGGAAGGGAATCATTTTGTAAATAAATGGAAGTTTTTCGTTACATTTGAACATGGCACTTGTATGCATATCATTTCAGTCAATTGGGTATTTAGTTGATTTCCATGACGATCCACTTTCATGAGTCATGTCACTCCTTTGCGTTTTTCAAAAGAATGCATTATCCACTGTCGCATTGTGTGTCTATCTGGTCTAGTCATGCTGCCAAGTCTTTGGTCATGCCATCTGATGTTCAAAGGGAATTTGAACAAGTTTACCTCTGCAGTAAAAACCATCTATGTGTTCGTACTTTTGATTCAGTCTTATGGTTACCTCATTCACATCATTCTAGAACTTTGTTTTGAGTTTCGTGTCATTGATGTGGGATTAATCATGGCCCTCCTTCGATGAGACTATTCCTGTCGACATCAGCTCATCATCCAGGAAATAGTATTGGAAACAAATTTAGTACCTTGAGATCTGTATGCCTCAATGACAGATTCTCTTTCTCTTGACATAGGTTCACATCATTAACCTTTGATCGATAGAATCGACTGGGTGTTCGACATCAAGACATCTATTCACACTCAGTAGATTCTACTAGGATACCTTGGGAATCATTGACATCAATGGTGATCTCCCTCAAACTTGTTAACGGTTCACATCATTGGATGGTAATCAAGTTGTTTCTACCATTCTTGACTTTAGAACATTGTAACCACATGGATATAATCGTACTTTGTGGAAAACTAGATGAATACCTTGGGTACTTGTTTAGCACTCATTACCTTCCCCAGGTTGCGATGGATTTTTGTATATCTAGCATGGATCCACATTTGTATGGTCGTGGTTATGCTCAAATTTGTGTCTGTATGAAATAGATCTACGTTGTATGTCTGGTAGCTATGTCTAAGTTTGAGTCCTCTATCACATGGATCTACGCTGTATTCTAGTAGCCATGGTTATTTATTCCTCTCATGGATCTTCCTTGTATTGGTCTGCAGCCATGAGTTGGTTACATTTGTATATGAGTCAAAAGTATTAATGTATTACAGATTCCTACTCAATGACACTCTCCGATCAAGCTGACTCTCACCTCGAAGTGACAACTTGTTCTCTCAAAGCTCTTGCTTATCGTATCCCTCTAAGCCTCATGCTTTGGAGGGAATTTTGTTATACCCAAATCTTTTCATGAACATGTGATGAGATCCTTAACCCCTATGCTTGTCCTAAATCCCAAACTTGGAGTGGAAACTTACTCTAGATGTTAATTCTACATAAAAAACCCTAGCACCGCTTTTTCCCTTTGGCTGATGAGTGGTACTATGTTCAGCACCACCCGAGTCCTGTTATAGAAAAGCGGTGTCACCGCATATGTGCTTTGTTCTTAAAGTAGTTCTCACATAAACCACTCTATCATAAAGGAACATAAGCGGTACCCTTGGTAAAATTGGAAAAACAGAGGATTCTCGAGGTTTCTAGAATATGAACCTCGTGTTCTCCCTTATCCCTATCAATCTAGGTTAGTTGGAGTTGAGATCCCTCTTTGTAGGATCTTATGGCCACCTCACCCACAATTATCTCAACTATCCCTATCCATTGAGCCCTATGGACAAGGTTTCCAGCCCCATGGACTCATACCAGCCCTTTCAGTCGAGCTTGGGGGAAAACCCGTTTCCATTCAAAAGGAAGTAGTAGATGCGGGTTAGAATACAACCTCCTATTAGGAATAAATTTGTTTTACACCATGACTGATGTCACTTCGATGGTATTTCGAACCGTCCAGTTTCTGCATCTTAGGACGATTGTAACCATTGACCAACTCGATTTCTGTACGCTGGATGTTACCACCCCTACAGCTAATAACATCCCTATGTTAGGCCAGTCCCCTCCTCCTTACCAGTCGATTGGGGTAGGCATGCTGAAGGATTCTTCCCTTATGGGGATTTTTTGTCAAACCCTCCTAACACAGAAACGATGACGGTAAATATGATTTCTTCATTTGATTATGATCCAAAGGGAAAACAAATTGTTGGTTCCACCTCGTTGAGTCTGCATGAAGCAACGTACAACATTATCCAAACCCTTTTCGATGACCACACTAATGACCTTCATCTGGTGGCTTCGGATGGTTACCACCTGCCCTATTGGTTAGAACCCTCTCTTCCTACTCTGGATTATCTCTCCCAGACTTTTCCTTCTGATGAGTCTATTATGGAGATTATGAGTATGAATGAATCTATATGGGAGGATCATCATCATAGATCATCATTCCTTCCCAAAACCAGTTCGGTAGACCATGATTTTGCATCCCTTTTACTACTGATTATATTGTCAAAAAACCTCAAACTCCTATATTGTTGCAGAACATAGATTCTGAAGTAAACCTATGCAACATCACTCATACAATTCCAATTGACATATCAGCCAAGCCTGGAACCCTTGAGCATGTTCATGTTGGGAAGAACTACTCAGTAGAAGAATCTGAAACATATAGAGCACTTTTCAAAGAATTTTGAGATGTCTTTGCTTGGTCCTATCAAGAAATGTTGGGGATAGACCCATCCATTGTGGTTCATGAAATAAAAAATTATCCCACTGCAAAAACTGTCAAGAAAAAACTGAGACAATTCCATCCATGGAAAGCCATAGCTATCAAAGATGAAATAGAAAAACTTCTCAAAGCAGGGTTTATTTATCCTGTACCCATGACAGAATGGGTATTGAACATCGTCCCTATGAATAAAAAGCAGGGCACCATTAGAGTCTGCATCAATTTCAGAGATTTGAACAAAGTTTGTCCTAAAGACAACTTTCCCACTCTGCATATCGACCAGATTATCGACAACTATGCCAGAAGTGTCATCTTCTCATTTATGGATGGCTTTTCGGGTTATAATCAGATTGAGATTTTACCCACCGATCAGCATAAGACAACATTTATTTTCCCATGGGGAACCTTTGCATATAGGAAGTTACCATTCGGCCTTAGAAATGCTGGAGCCACTTTCCAGCATGCTGTGTCCTATGCATTTCATGAAATAAAACATATTGTAGAACCATACCTTGACAACCTCCCAGCTCATTCACAGTGACATGAGGACCACCCTGGTCATCTTAGAGACATTTTCCTGAGATGCCATCATTATAACATACAACTCAATCCTCATAAATGTGTTTTTTGAGTCAAAATGGGATGCCTATTAAGTTTTGTGGTTTCTAAGGATGGAATCTAGATATATACATTAAAAATTGCCACTGTTCTAGCCCTACCAGCCCCAACCAGCCTTCTAGAACTCCAAAATTTGCAAGGGAAGGAAAACTTCCTCCGTCATTTCGTTTGCAATTTTGCAGAGAAAACATACGGTTATATGCATCTCCTTAAGAAGGACACTCCTTTCTTTTGGGATGACCAAGCCCAATAGGCCTTTGATAATCTCAAACACGCTCTGACTCACTCACTCGTGATACACCCCCCAGATTATTCAAAGGATTTTCTCTTATACATTGCTGCCTCCACTACTACCATCGCTATGGTTATGGTGCAGGAGAATCGTGATGGTCAGGAGCAGGCGATCTACTATGCTACTAAGAATCTCATGGATTTTGAAACTTGATACTCACACGTGGAGAAATTAGTATTGGCCACGGTCATTGCTGTTCAAAAATATTGTCACTACATTTTTCTCCGTACAACCACCATATTGGCAGACTAGAACCATATGTATTAAATCCTAACTCGTCAAGTGCTCAGGGGAAAATATTCCTGATGGATAGTCACCCTACAAGAATTTGATCTAGAATTTACCAAAGCTACGTCAAAGAAATCCTTGGTCTTTGTTGAGCTCATGTGTGATATTCCCTGTGCTTTGACGGAATCTGAGCTCAGTGATTCATTCCCGGATGAATTCCTGTTCTTGATAAGCAATATTGACCCATGGTATGGATATTTGCTCATTTATCTCCAGACACAAATATTTCAGCCCACTCTATCCTATGATGATTGCCACCGTATCCGTCACCATGCAAAATACTACCTCACCATGCGTCTACAATTTCCCAGGATGCTTCAAATATTTTCTGTTGTACAACAACACAAGTCCTTTGAATTCAAAATGCTTAGTTTTAATATGGAGATCATGTCATGCTTTCTGTCTCTTCTTTTCTATGTGTTGATGAAATCCTATGATGAAGCACTCTTCCTCCATTTGAACAATTTGTGATAGTCTCTGCTCGACAACGTCTACGTCAGTCATTTCCATTAATGCAACAATTCTTATGCTTGCCACAATATATTTTGTCGACACAAAAAATTCTTGTCCATACACTAGTGTAAATGGAGCGTGTCTTGTCAATCACTTGCAAGTTGTGTGGTACGTCCATAACACAAATGAAACTTTCTGATCCCAATCATCTCTATGTGCATTGCATACTTTGTTTAATGCATTTTCCAGAATCTTGTTGAAGGATTCAACTGTTCCATTCACCTGAGGATGATAGGGTGTTGTTTTCCTATGCTGAATCTAGAACTCTGTAGTAAGCTCATCAATCATTTTGTTAACAAAATGTGTACCTTGATCACTTAGAAGAATTGTTGGGCAGTTGAATCTAGTCACCACGTTTTCAAATAAAAAGTTCTCCATAATACAATCTTTAATAGGTGCGGCTTCATCCCATCTGGTTAAGTAGTTCATTGCTATGATAATATAGTGTGCACCGGTCCTTTTCCCTCACAGATTGATCGGTGCAAAGAAATCAATGACTTACATATCAAATGCTTGAAGGGTTATCTATGGTGCTAGCAGCATCTCGTCGCATCCTGACATTTTTCCTGTTCTCTGTCAAACATCACAACATTGACAAAATATCGTAGTATCCATATGTATGGTTGGCCACCATAACCCAGCTTGAAATATCTTTCCCACGATTTCCTTTCTATCACAGTGTCCTCCTACGACACCATCATTTGCTTCACTCATTATCCAATGTCAATCGTGGTAAAAAACACATTGTCGCAATATTTCATTAGGGACCACCATGTATAGTTTCCCAAAAATCAACTTAAAATCAGCAGCTTTGACAACCAACTATTTCTTCTGTGTAGTGGTGAACCCTTCAGGTGCATAACCTGTACTCAAAAGGTGAATGATAGCCTCAAACTTTTTATCAACCAAAATGACCACAAATAATTACGATTCAGAAAAGTTATCCTTCAGTTTGGTTGGTTCTTTCCTACTTTCTATCCTCGACAAGTGATCAGGTCCCACATTCAGTCGACCAGGTTTAATAATGACTTCAAAATCAAATTCTTGAAACATGAGTAGCCATTGACAGATCTTCCCCCCCAACACTAGATTGTTGATTAGGTATTTTAATTCTGAATGATCAGTGTACATTTTAAAATGTCCACCCAAAAAATAGTGTTGGAACTTATGCAGCGCATATACCATGGTGAGTCCCTCTCTTTCTCTCGTAGTGTAGTTTTTCTCTGTCATCAACAATTTTCTGCTGGAAAAATAAATAGGGTGATCAAGTGTGCCCTCACCTAATTGCGTCAGGACTATGCCGAGTGTGACAAATGATGCGTCGACATGAACATGGAACAACTTCTTCCAGTCCGGAAATACCAATATTGTCGCGGTGGCCATATTTCTCTTTAACTTGTCTAAACTTTCTTGACAATCTTCTGTCCACTGAAATTTTGCATCTTTCTTCAATAGTTTGTCCATAGGTGCAATTATCTCTGCATATCCTCTGATAAATTTTCTATAATAGCCTGTGTGTGCTAGCAATGATATGAGTTGTGTGATTGATGTAGGTGGTGGAAAGTCAAGGATAATCGCAACTTTCACTGGGTTGACCGAAATTCCCTCACGACACACGACATGTCCTAACAATACACCAAATGGTGCACAAAAAATACATTTCTTTGAATTAAGCACGATTTGATACTGGCGACAATGTTCCAGCATCATGCGCAGACTCTCAATATGGTCTCTTACTAGACCAAACATAGTCCGATCATCAAAGTAGACTTCAAGAAATTTATGTATGAAATATTTAAAAGCAGAGACTACTATTCTAGAAAAAATAGTAGAAGCATTCTTGAGTTCAAAGGGCATTACCGTATACTAATAACATCCCCATTATGTGACAAAGTTTGTTTTGTGTCGATCCTCCTTCACTATTTTGACTTGGTTATAGCCAAAGAAACTATTGGCGAATGAATACATATCCTTCCCTTCGACACTTTCAAGTACTTCATCTGTGGATGGTGTTGGGAATGGATCGTGCAAGCATGCATCATTGAGCTTCCTTAGGTCGACAAAGTTTCTGACTTCACCTGTTTTCTTCTTATCCTGAATCACTATAGGATTGATCCATTCTGATTCTTTAACATGTTCAATGATTCCTACATGGAGCATTCGGTCTAGTTCAACTTTCACTTTCTCTTATACCTTGGATTCAACCTATAAGGTCGATGTTTAACTAGTTTTGCATCTAGTTTCAGGGGTAGTTTCATTTCACCCAGATCTCCTACTATTCCCTTCATCTTTGAGAAGTTGGTAGGGAACAGATCCTGAAACTCATGCAACAAGTTTGTGATCTTTGCTACTGTTTCCTCATCCCAATAATCTCCCATATTGGCAAACTTCGGGTTTTCTGGTGAACCAATGTTAACTTTCTTGATTTTTAGCAGCTTGAGGAATTGTTCGCTTGAAATACCACTTCCTTCCACCTCGTGCGTACCCTCCAATTTTGGTATATTGAGGTTGGTAGGATCATCATCTGGTTCTCCATCCAGATTGTAACAATCCATCCATTGCTGGATTGTCGCGCTGCACTGGTGGGAATTCACCACTTCAACATGTATTTAAACAAATATATTCTCCTTTTTCATTTGAAGCACAACTGTAACACCTCAGTTTTGAACCCATTTGCATTAATGTATGTGATGTATATATTGTAATGAATCATGGTGTCGAGCTGAAGGCAAAAATCCCCACCATCGATTCGGTTGTGTTATGTTTCAGTGATTGGAACTATTACCGATGGTATATCGGGACATGTGGCATACATATTAAATTATGGCATCATGTAAATATGCATCTTAATTAATTGAACCCAGCTAGCTATGTTCACTGCAACTAAATTGAGAAGAGGCATGATTTCCTAAGGATAAGGAGGGGGAAAGTTAAATCCTGAGCCATGGGGGGGGAAAAGCCATAGTCACCACTCTTTTCACTCACCCTCCCTTGTCTCATCCAACCACCACCCTTCATTTTTCTGTTGTTAGTGGGGCATCTATTCGCTGACAACAAGACCACTACACCAGGATTGCCATTCTCCCCACACGCCTGCACTCTCTACACGACACACCTTCTGAATTGTGGATGGTCTTTCCACTATCCAATTGGTAGTTGTCCATCCACCTTCACGTGGGCTGAGTTAAAATGATCGACATTCCATTGTTTGGGGTTCACTTTTTTTCTCAGGATCGCTAGTCTGTGAATTTTCTTCCCCTGTTCACATAGACCGTTGGTCTCTTCCTACCATTGTTAGACTGTTGTGATTTTCCTCATCGATCACTGGTTGGAGCTTCCTCTACGAATTGTCGACTGTGTTTTTCCTATACAATGCGGAAATTGTTGTAGATTTCTATGGTTTTACTCTATGGTTCGTTGGCTGTTATTCCATCGTGGAATCCTGGTCATGATTTCCTTTCCAGCTATGTGTTTTAGCTATGTCTTGTTCTTTTCCTTCATGCATAGATTGAGAGTCGGCCTCTTCCCATTTCCTGGACTATTTGTTTTTCTTCAGTCATTGCAATGAAGATTTTGTGCTATGGGCTCAAGCAGCTCGTGGGCTATTAATAGCCACGATTACTGAACCGTGTTTTCCCTTGTAAAAGCGTGAAGAGATTTTTGGCTACTTGCATGTAGTGGTTTTGTCCTTGGACTGCATTGGAGTGGTGAATGAGGACCTGAGGTGCTTGATAAACCTGGTGGGTTGAGAACCACACAGACAGATCCGCTGAGCTGGTATTCTTCTCCACAACCCCTGAATAGCACTAGAAGGGAGACCAGGGTCTGAGGGACTGCGTTGCAAAGAAAGGACTGATTTCCTTGTGTTGGTGTGTGTGGGTGTTCTAGAATCCAGTTTGGTTCTAGTGTTGGTGCACCAACTTAGCATTAGCATTTCCTAGCTCCTGGATGGCCTGATAAACCCAATTTTGTTGGCTTGGCTGATCCGGTGTTCACCTGATAAACCCAACTATGTTGGCTTGGCTGAAATGTGTACCCTGGTGGTGTTGTTATCCTTGGCTATGTGTAAGCCTGTTAGTTCCTTATTCCTTGGGGAATCATGCCCGAATCAGGGGTGGAAGCATTGCTGAGAGATTAAAGAGAACGCAGGCCTATGGTTGGGTGGAACGTTGCAGCGATGTAGCTGGTTGCGGAACAAGCTCTTTATAAGATAAGTATTCTTGCCTAACTTGTATCTGCAATTATAATTACCATTGATGAATGATGTTATACATGTTAAATGCTGATCCGTATATGCATGAATGCTAATTGATATGTTTTCCTTCCGTTGTGTATATGAATGACTATGATTCGTAATATTTTTTATGTTTTAAGTATCATGCTTCAGAAATATATTTATGTATGTTCATGTTCATGGGGCTAGATCCCCAGATGATTTGACGTATCGTAGCGTCCTCTTCGTCGGTCGGAGGGTCGGGGACATTACAGTGTGGTATCAGAGCCCTGGTTGTAGTATGGGCCTAAATGGGCTGTGAAGATGCAGTGGCAGAGTTTATATTGCAGCATTGGGCCTCAGAAGGCCATGAACAGTTAATAGAGGTAGGTTTCCTACTGCCCTGAAGAAACCAGGAAAATGGGTGAAGCCCAGGAAAATTCACAAAATTTTCTAAGTGTTTCTTCGTCAACCCATTGGAACACTTAGATAGATGGATCGTCGATGTTTAGCCGATGGCACAGAAGTTCCGAAATGTTCTAAGTGTTGACTTCATTGGCCAGTGAAGCATGTTAGTGGAATTCATCGCTGATGAACAACGAAAGGGATCAAAGGATTGTAGACCCACTGTTGTGGATAATTAGAGAGCTATCCTCTCGACGGATAGTTGATCCGACCGCTGATGGCGCAAAAAGTTAAATTTTTTTTTTCTAAGTGATGAAAACATCGATCATTGAAAGAAGATAGTGGTTTATGCATCCACCGTTGCGGAAGCCTAGAGCCCTAGTATTCCGACATTGAGAAGCTCTGGATGCCGATGCCGACTGAAATCATGTCTCAGTTCACCAATCAGAAAGCATTAGTGGATTGGACCACTGATTGGAAAAGGATCGAAGATGATGAGCCACCATTGCAGCTACTGATCGAACTAACCGACCGATGCATTAGTATTCCACTCGTCGATGCCAAAGTGCTAGTGGATTATGGTTGATGCTGAAGTGTTAGTGTTAGTGGGAGATGGAGCTGATAGATTTGGTGGAAGATAAGTGATCGATGAGCTGATGGCGCAAAGGGAAGGAAGACTGAAAAGAGAAAAATTTTGAAATTTTTTCTAAGGCATGGAATTATCGACGATCGGTGATGGTTAGTTGAGCAGATCGTCGATGATCAGATGATGCAGTCACTGATAGAATTACGGTTGCAGAAGACAAAGGAAGATGAAGTTTGATTGTGGTCTACCATTGTGGAAGCTGAAAGGACTAACCGCCCGATGCGTAGGACACCCGACCGTCAATAGAAGAAGAAAGTTTCGAAATTTTGTTTAAGTGTTGAAATTATCGACGGAAGTTATTTGATGAGACCGTCGATGGATGTTGGTAGAAGTTAGTTGATCGAGTAGCCGCCGTTGTGAAAGCTTAGACAACTATCCCACTGATGCATTAGTCTCTCCACTTGCTGATGCCGAGGTGTTTAGTGTATAATGGTTCTGAGATCTGATAACCTACTACAGTGAAGTGAAGTGCTCAGGAGTGCCGACACTGTGGAAGATTTAGGGCTTATAGAAACCACTGTTGTGGATTCCTAGAGGACTAAGTGTCTGATGCCACAGTAGGATGCTGTTCTGATCACCGACAAACTTTGGTCCGTGGAAATTATAACAGGATTGTTGGCCGCCATTGCAGAATGATAAACCATTGCAAGCCCGGTACTGCGGATGAAAATAGACCAACAGGTCATCGATAAAGACACGGGATAATAGATCGATCGAAAGAAAACTTTGAAGAGTAAAAAAGCATCAGAAAATTGTTGATGATCGGATCGTCAATCGGAAGCTCAACCGCATTCACCGCAGAAATGGTAGGAAGATCATTTCCACTGTTGTGGCTGCTCAACGGACTATGCACCCGATGCACAGATAGTTTGCTCACTGATACAGATCGGGAGTCTAGTTTTTTTACCCGCTGAAACGCCAAAAAGGAATAAACAACAGACCGTCGATGAACAGACAATTTTTTGCCGATGCAGATCAGAGGCGTAGTTTTTTTGACCACCACAATGTCGGAGAATTAGTTGGGAGGAGTTCCGATTGGACCTAAGAAGATTTGGGTTTTTCAGAAGAATTTCTTAGTGATTTTTCGAGCAGTTTTCGACTGTCTTTCATTCGATTTTCAGCAGATTTCAGTAGACTGCCCATGGTCACAGGGTTGAAAAGAAATAGAGAAAATTTTATATTTTAACATAATTTTTGTTTTATGAAATTTCCAGAAGAAAAAGGTAAGTAGTTTGATTTATATTAATGTATGCATCTAACAGTTTGCTGCTAACACATTTGCAGAACTTTAGATAAATTCCAAGAGTAGTATTCCAGAAAGAACAGTGTGGTAAAGTAAGAGGCGGTCCAATCATGAGAACCCATGATGGGTATGATGCTCGGGATTCTTACGAGCGAGCAAAAGATGCCATGGGAGAAAATGTCCGTAATGGAAATGATGACATAGAGTCTAATTGAAGGAGATTCCAGGGGACATCATCCGAGGTTGCAGCCACCATGAGAAGCTTGGTTAAATCCCAGGAAGAGCAGCATCAGTTGAATGCTTCCATATTGCAGAGTTTGACAGACTTGTAGAAAAAGATAGACTCTAGATGAGATACATAAGGCGAGAAGGCAGCAAGAGAAACACTAGGAGAAGGAGAAAGACTTCTAGTGGATCATCTGATTTTGAAGTATCCAGCAAGGATACCAGCTCATATTCTCATAAGAGAAGAAGAAGACACCATAGGGATCACTCTCGAGATGAATTTAAGAAAGAAAAACCTCATACCTTTGATGGTGAGATAAAGACTAGACAAGAGGCTGAAGCTTGGATTCTTGGGATAAAGAAGTACTTTCAGGTGCAGGATTATTCAGGAAACATGAAGGCTAGAGTTGCCATATTCAATATGAATGGATGAGCATCCATTTGGTGGGAACACTTCAAGCAAGTAAAGAGGATCAGTGAAAGGAAATTGAAGTGGAAACAGTTCAAGAAGTATTTCAGGCAGAAATACCTTTTTGACAGGTATTATGATGACAAGATCAAGGAGTTCCATGAGATGAGATTGGGACAGCAGACCATGGATGAATATGAAAATATTTTTTTGGAATTATTGAGGTATGTTCAGTACAACAGAGATCAAAAGGTGAAGATTCAGTGGTTTCTGAGTGGATTGCCTCAAGCCTACAAAGATAGAATTGAGTTCTATGAGCCAAGGACTCTTGAAGAAGCAATAAGAAAGGCTAAATATTACTATGAGCAAAGCAAAGGTAAACTTGATTACCATAAGGCACGGAAGGACAAGAAGAATGAGAAGTTTGAGCAAAGAAAGAAAGGGTTCAAAACTTCTAGATTTAGGAATCAGCAGAAGCAACCATCCCAAGATGCGAGTAATCCAGTTGGAGTGTCAGGAGAAAAGCCTAAAGATCCACATCAGAATAAAGGTCCACTCAAATGTTGGAAATGTGAAGGACCCCACTTGTGCAGATATTGTCCACTTGAGAATGAAAGTGCAAGGCCAACTTATAAGATTTGGGAAGCAGAAACAGTGGGTCAGGTAGCCAGAGCAGTCCCTAGAATTTATGCAGCACTGGAGGATCACCAGGTAGATCATCAGTCAACTGTAGTTGAAGTTGTAGGTAAGATTGTTGAACAATCTGTTTCTATTTTGATTGAACCTGGTTCTACTCATAGTTACATTACTCCTAGAGTAGTGAATATTTGTGTTTTTAAGAAGGTAAAGCATAGAAAATCTTGGTTAGTTCAGCTAGCCACTGGGACTAAGAGAAAGGTCAGTGAACTGGTAGAGAAATGTCCATTGGTTATGAATGGATTGATCACTTGTGGAGATTTGAATGTTCTACCACTTGGTTCCTATGATGTTCTCATTGGAATGGATTGGTTAGAATCTCACAGAGTGAAGCTTGACTGTTATAACAAAAATTTTGAATGCATGGATGAAGAAGGAAACCCGATAGTTGTAAAGGGTATTCCAAAGGTAATTTCGGTAAGACAGGTTTCAGCAATGCAGTTGAAGAAGTTATGTAGGAAAGGTTTCCAGTTGTATGCAACTCATATTCTGGAACCAACAAGAGATGAAACTCCTAGGTTGGAAGACTATCAGGTGTTACAAGAATTCAAGTATGTGTAACCTGATGAAATTCTAGGGCTTCCTCCAAAGAGGGACATTGATTTCACCATTGAACTTGTGCCAGGAGCAGCACTAGTGTCCAAGACACCCTACAGAATGAGTACACCAAATATGCTAGAGTTGAAGATGCAACTGCAAGAGTTGTTGGAAAAGAAGTATATCCGACCTAGTGTGTCTCCTTGGGGAGCACCTGTTCTGTTTGTAAACAAGAAATATGGTACACTCAGGTTATGTATTGATTACAGATAGTTGAACAAGGTTACTATGAAGAATAAATATCCTTTTCCCAGGATTGATGCCTCTTTGACCAAATGAGAGGAGCAAAGGTATTTTCCAATATTGACTTGAGGTTTGGTTATCATCAGGTAAGAATCAAGGATGAATACATTCATAAGATAGCCTTGAGGACAAGGTATGGACATTATGAGTTTGTAGTGGTACCATTTGGTCTCACAAATGCACTAGCTACATTTATGTGCCTTATGAACAGTGTCTTAAGTAAGTATTTGGACAAGTTTGTTCTTGTTTTCCTTGACGACATTGTTGTTTATTCTAAGAATGAGGAAGAGCATGAAGAGCATTTGAGATTGACATTGCAAGTGCTCAGGGAACATTAGTTGTATGCAAAGCTGAGCAAGTGTGGCTTCTATAGGGATAGAATTCAGTACTTGGGTCACATTATCTCCAAAGAGGTTAAATCAATAGACCTTGAGAAGATTGAAGCCATCATGAATTGGCCTACTTCAAGAAATGTGACAGATGTAAGATATTTTATGGGACTTGTAGGATACTACAAGAGATTCATTGAAGGATTTTCCAAGGTTACACATGCCATCACTTCTTTGCAAAAGAAGGGGATAAAGTTTGAATGGACTTCGAAGTGTGAAGAAAGCTTCCAGTGGTTGAAGAGTATTCTCACCAGTGCACCAGTATTGAAGGTTGTAGACCCAGAGAAAGATTTTGTGGTATGTACCGATGCATGCAGACAAGGGCTTGGAGGAGTCCTTATGCAGGATAACCATGTGGTATGTTATGAGTTGAGAAAGATGAAGGAGCATGAGAATAACTATGCCACTCATTATTTAGAGCTTGCAGCCATAGCACATGCTCTCAATATGTGGAGACATTACTTGATGGGTAGAAGATTTGAACTTAGAATAGATCACTATGGACTGAAGTATTTGTTTGATCAGCCTACTTGAATGCTAGGCAAGCGAGATGGCTGGAATTTTTACGTGAGTTTGATTTCTAAATAAAGAACATAAAAAGAAAAGAAAACAAGGTAGCTGATGCACTCAACCGGAAGGTACATGAAATGCATGTGGCATCTCTGAGTATTTTCCAATCAGATTTGAGGTAGCAGATTGTTAATCATGTTGCCAGAGATGAATTGTATGAACAGGTAAAAGACAAATTGCAGCAGCATAGTCTTGAGAAGAAGTATGAGGGATATAAATTGGAAGAAGATGGATTTCTCACTTTTAAGGGCAGAGTTTATATTCCAAATGTAGCATATTTGAGGAGAGTTGTTATGGATGAAATCCATCAAGCTCCGTATTCTGGTCACCAAGGATATCAGAAGACAATTACGAAAGCTATAAAGCAATACTTTTGGCCAAGAATGAAAAAGGAGATGGCTGAGTACATTTCAAGGTGCATGAAATGTCAACAGGTAAAGGTTGAGCATCAACATCCAGCAGGTTTGTTGCAGCCTTTGCTAGTTCCGGAATGGAAATGGGAAGTTATTTCCATGGATTTTATTACAGGATTTTCGATGACTTGGAGACAACATGATTCCATCATGGTTGTGGTAGACAAGTTGACAAAAGAAACACATTTTATACCAGTGAAGTCTACGCACAAGACTGATTAAATTACAAAGATCTTCATGAAGGAGATTTTCAAGTTGCATGGATTGCCAAAGGCAATAATTTCTGACAGGGATGTCAAGTTCACTTCCAATTTTTGGAAGGGGTTGTTTGCATATTTGGGTACAAAGTTAAAATTCAGCATTGCATACCATCCTTAGATAGATGGGTAGATAGAAAGAGTTAATCAGGTGCTTGAAGATATGCTTTGCATGTATGTGATGGACAAACCAACCAAGTGGGAAGATTACTTACACTTGGTAGAGTTTGCTTACAACAATTGACAGTAGGAATCCTAGGGGATGAGTCCATATGAAGCTTTGTATGGAAGAAGGTGTAGGACACCAGTGACTTGGGATAACCTAGTGAACAGAGTTGTGCTTGGACCAGAATTGCTCAAGGAAATGGAGCAAGAGGTTGTAAAGATTAGGTAGAATCTGAAAGCAGCACAGAACAGACAGAAAAGCTATGCAGACAAGCATAGGATGAACATATAATTTAGTGTTGGGGATCTTGTCTACCTCAGAGTGAAAGAAAGGAAAAGTTCCTTGAAGCTTGGAAGTTGTGCCAAGCTGTCATCTAGATATTGTGGGCCGTTTGAAGTGATTGAAATAATAGGGCCTGCTGGATATAGAATTGCATTTCTTGCTAGTACTAGAGCTCATAATGTTTTTCATGTTTCCTTGCTTAATAAATATGTACATGCTCCTAACCATGTGATAAATTGGGATGTGATTCAGGTGGAACCTGAGGGAGAGTTCCAAATCAAGCCAATGCGCATCCTTGACAGGAAGGTCACAATGCTCCGAAACTGGGCCATAGGGCAGGTAAAGGTGCAATGGGAGCATTATGGACCTGGAGAGGCTACATGGGAGCTGGAGGATGCCATGCAATTGGCACATCCATCTTTTTTCAATTCTGCAGAACACTGAGGCGGTACCAGTGTAGCATTTTGTTCAATTTTGCAGAGCACTAAGGATAGTGCTATTGAAGGGGGAGGGGAATCTAACACATTGGTTTTGACCCCATTTGCATTAATGTATGTGATGTATATATTGTAATGAATCATGGTGTGTAGCTGAAGGCAAAATTCCCACCATCGATTCGATTGTGTTATGTTTCATTGATTAGAACTGTTATCGATGGTATATTGGGACATGTGACATACATATTAAATTGTGGCATCATGTAAATATGCATATTAATTAATTGAACCCAGCCAACTATGTTCACTGCAACTAAATTGAGAAGGGGCATGATTTCTTAAGGGTAAGGAGGGGGAAAGTTAAATCCCGATCCATGGGGTAGGAAACGCCATGTTCCCTTGTCTCATCCAACCACCACCCTTCATTGTTATGTTGTTAGTGGGGCATCTATTCACTGACAATAAGACCACTACGCTAGGATTTCCATTCTCCCCACGCACTTGCACTCTCTACACAACACACCTTCTGAATTGTGGATGGTCTATCCACTATCCGATTGGTGGCTATCCATCCACCTTCACACGAGCTGAGTTAAAAGGATCGATATTCCATTGTTTGGGGTTTTCTTTTTCTCTTAGGATCGCTAGCCTGTGAATTTTCTTCCCCTGTTCATGTAGAGCATTGGTCTCTTCCTACCATTGTTAGACTATTGTGATTTTCCTGACCGATCGTCGGTTACAGCTTCCTCCATGCATTACCGACTGTGTTTTTCCTGTACAATGCGAAAATTGCTATAGATTGCTGTGGTTTTCCTCTGTGGTTCATTGGCTATTATTCCATCATGGAATTGTGGTCATGATTGCCTTTCCAGCTATGTGTTTTAGCTATGTCTTGTTCTTTTCCTTCATGCACAGATTGAGAGTTGGCCTCTTCCCATTTGCTGGACTGTGTATTTTTATTCAGCGATTGCAGTGAATATTTTGTGCTGTGGGCTCAGGTTACTTGTGGGATATTAATGGCCATGATTACTGAACCGTGTTTTTCCCTGTAAAATCTTGAAGAGCTGTTTGGCTGCTTGCATGCAGTGGTTTTGTCCTCGGACTGCATTGGAGTGGTGAATGAGGGCATGAGGTGCTTTATAAACCTGGTGGGTTGAGAACCACACAGACAGAGCCGTTGAGCTGGTCTTCTTCTCCACAACCCCTGAATAGCATTGGAAGGGAGATTAGGGTCAGAGGGACTATGTTGTAGAGAAAGGACTAATTTCCTTATGTTGGGTGTGTGTGGGTGTTCTAGAAGCTAGTCTGGTTCTAGTGTCGGTGCACCAGCTTAGCATTAGCCTTTCCCAGCTCCTGGATGGCCTGATAAACCCAACTTTGTTGGCTTGGTTGATTCGTTGTTTGCCTAATAAACCCAACTGTGTTGGCTTGGATGAACTGTGTGCCCTGGTGGTGTTGTTATCCTTGGCTATGTGTAAGCCTATTAGTTCCTTATTCCTTGGGGAATCATGCCCAGCTCAGGGGTGGCAGCGTTGCTGAGAGATTAAAGAGCACACATGCCTATGGTTGGGTGGAACGTTGCAGTGACGTAGCTAGTTGCGGAACAAGCTCTTTATAAGATAAGTATTCTTTCCTAACTTGTATCCAAAATTATAATTACCATTGATGAATGATGTTATACATGTTAAATGCTGATCCGTATATGCATGAATGCTGATTGATATGTTTTGCTTCCATTGTGTATATGAATGACTATGATTCATAATATTTTTTATGTTTTAAGTATCATGCTTCAACAGTATATTTATGTATGTTCATGCTCATGGGGCTAGAACCCCAGATGATTTGATGTATCGTAGCGTCCTCTTCGCCGGTTGGAGGGTGTGGGATGTTACAACAACATTGACCGTCGGCTACTCATCAGCAAATGAAAAGGTGTGCATGAATTGTTTAACCACCTCATCCTAATTCTAAGTTCCTTGTCACAACTCCATGGATGTATACCAGCTCCTGGGTGTCATTTCCAAGGTGTGTATGAAATAATGGACCCATTCTTGTCGCGGGTATTATGCAAATATCGTGCAACACTGATTGAGGTGTTCGATAGGGATCGATAACCCTACGTAATTTTAACTCACAACTATGACTTGTTCACTGAATCTGACCTCTATCAACCTTCTGCATTGTGACCATTCAAATATGGATTGCATATGCATACCCCACCATCTAGTGGGCATAGCTTTCAGCACATAGTCTAACGTGGACAAGCGTTGTTGTTCTGTCACTAGTCCTTCAAACTCACTTAAAAAGGTTGCAAGATTAGGAAAGCCATCATACATGGGTAACTCCCTTAACTGATTCTCCACCCATCAGAAAGAACTAGTAACCCTGGTGCATCTCCTCATAGAGACTTCATGCAGTCTATTTTTCCAATTCTCTAATGCCTCTCTGGAATCTGATGTCATGAGTTAGTACTCTGCCATCTTAGATTCCAATCTACTATAGGATTGATGTAATCCTCTTTTAAGGCAGTGACATCGTAGATACGGTCCAAATAATCACCCTGTCCTTCACTATAGACTGGTTCGACATATCTTTGTCCCTCCAGTGGGTCAATGGGTGACACTACCCTCATCTCATCATACTCAAATGAGAGGATTCTTTTCTTAAAGTTTATGATGGTTTGATTTTCTATTTCCCAATCTATCCCTAGAAGCACAGGATATGGGTTTGTATCGTTGACAATGTTGATAAACTCAAAATATGAAAAAGTATGCAGCCCCTCAATGTCGAAAATAACTTGAATTAGCCTACTAATTAGTAGGACCTTCGCATGATTTGAAAGCCTCAACTGAATAGGGGACCAATCCAAGCATGGCTTGCTCATTCTCTCCCAAGTTTGTCGTGTTAGAATATTGACATCTGAACCTAGATCTAGGATAATGTAATCCATGTCGTAGTCTACTATCTGCATAGTCATTCTTAAATCATGCCTAGTTTTGAATGACTTGGTTAACTCTTCTCTTAGGTTTTGACAGGGTTTCTTTTATAAGTTCTTTCAATTTTGTGACAACATATTTATCTTGAATTAGCTCTAAGAAACTTGATAGAAATGACTTGAGCTTACTAACCTTGTTTGGAACTTGTTTCCAGAATAGCTGTTGAAATATTTCAGGCATCTCCCTGACTTCAGCTAAGGTCGACGATTGTTCTGGATCCACAAAATCTGGTTGCATGTCCAAAAATAATTGCTTATGTTTTTGAATGTTGAATGGTACTTTCTTTTGTGCTGCGATTCGCACTTGCGGCTGTTCCTTGGGTATATTTCAATCAGCTCCAGTCAAATCACCTCCTCGTGTTATGAAAACAACGTTGGGTTCTCTCGGCTCAACAACAATCATTTGAACATTTGGGTTAGGATTTGGATTTGGATTCTATGCGGGATTAGGACCTTTGACAGTCCTAGCTTGCCACTTTGCAATCAACTGGGGACATTGTTCCACATTATGGTCCTATGCTTTGCAATATGAACATGTCTTTGTAGGTTCATGGAAATATCTAGCATAATGGGCCGAATATCCACAATTATAACATACAACTTAACCTCTTCTGCTGCCAAATCCTCCTCCTCTACCTTTGAAATTTCCACCCCCACTACCCTGAGGGTGCGGTTGCTATGGTGGATACTAATTCTACTGGTATTGAGGTTGATACTAGGGATAATGTGTAGGAGGGTAGTGTTCTTGCACCTGTTTAGCCTAAATCTTCCCATCGTTATTCATTAAGTAGGTGTCTACTATCTTCTCCTTCAAGAGCTGGTATGCTCTGCAATCCTTCTCATCGTTCCCTACTGACTTACAAAATTTACAGAAAAGGATGGATGGGGTACTTACAATATTTTGCAAGTATAGACATTCCTCATCGTGATTCCCTCTAGTTTTTCATATTCTGCACTAGGGTAGTCCCTGGGCACTCAATGGATTAGGCGGACCCAACAAGATATAGTTCATGTACGACGATAAATTATCCTTGTGGTATCCTTTTGATCTACATCTGGTACACCATAAATATTCCTGGAATTCTTTTCCTTTCTTAATATCTTGAAGCTATATGGCCATATTAGCTAATTGTGATTGAATCTGCATCATTCCTGCGGAACCATCTCCGATCGGCGAGGATTCCAGCTTCATCGCTATTTCTAGTGCTTTTGTCTGTGACACAATCTTCTGTTGCATTAAAGGAGATTGTATGTGTGGTAATAGCGCATCAATAAACCATTCTTTATGTTGTACATTTGACATTTGGAAACTAAATTTGGCCATCAAAGTTTTAAATCGCTGATCAAAATCCCATATGGACTCCGTCAGTAACTACTTTATCTCCTTGATCTTGGTGATACGTTGCGACTTAGATTTAGGTTTTCTAAACTCACAAATCATCGTGAGTCAGATCTCATCAAGGGTCTTCTTGGGGTTTCCTACTGGCACTATGCACAACTTCATAAACCATTCTAGAACATGACCCTGCAGAGTCGTAATCATCTGCGCTTTCCTTATGTCCGCATTGTGAACTTGGTGAACCATCCAAACAGCTTCACAGAGGAACCAATGTTGCTATGGATCTTCTACTCTATTCCCATTGAATGTAGGTAATCTAATATCTTCCCCAACCATTGAGTTGGCGTCAAGGATGTTAAATGAATGACTTAATGAAGATGGACTTCCTTGCACACTAGTCGCAGCACTAGTACCACTAGTATTCACAGTTATTTTAGGAGATGAGGTTCTAGACCTTACCTCTAGAGATGCTCCTGGTGTGGTTTAGTGACGTTCTGATTTTGGTGTCTCCATAGAATCCTTTGACTCTTCTACTGTAGAAATTGGCTAATACTCTTCCTCTTCATCTCAAGACCCTTCATCTAGCCACGACTCAACTTCATAGTCACTTTCTCCGAACATAATAGGTATCCATTTACCTCTTATTGTCTTTCTCCTTTTTCCTAACCAGGATATCCTTCCACTTCTTAGAAATCCATATTCTAGTTCATGTTCTGTACTTCCTAGGAACATCTCATCTCACCATTTCCCATTTTATTTATAGGTTGTCTACGACATATCCGTCCTCCTGGATATGCGACTCAATTGCTCAATTGAAAAATCCCCTTCTCATAGACGAACATCTTTATCCATGTATTTATAGATAAAAAATACCTCCTTCGAGGTCCTTGGAAAAATTTTCTTTTAGCCTCACTATACTAGGTTATTGTCTCAACTGCAAACTCAGTAATATATCCTTGCAAAATAATATCGACCCAAAAATCAATAGCTCTAGATATGGGGTTACTTACACTGGTTAACTCGCATACTAGTTGAGCACTCCACTCGACTATTTCTCTTCTTTGAAAGTTTATATGTCGATTCGCCAACTAACCAACCAACCCTTATACAAAATGGGTTCTTCCTATTTATAGATTCTACAAGACCACGTAGGTTCAACTAGGTACATCTCATTTAATATAGTCATAAATAGCCACAAAACCGTCTTTCATTACATTTATACATGTCATAACTAGCCACAGAAACGTCTTTCATTACATTTGTACAGGCCATAACTAGCCGCAAAAACGTATTTCATTACATTTGTACAAGCCATAAATAGCCACAGAAACATCTTTCAGTCTTCCACCAAATCAAGCACCTACGGTCTTTCTGACATGTTGCTTTCCATCCTTTACTCTTCTACCTGCCCATAGATTCTCTTTTCCTTCATTGCACTGCTCCTCATCACAACTTTCTCTCTTTTGTGCTTCCTTTCCTTCCTTTACCTCTCCGTTCTTGTCACGCACTCGCTTTTCCTTCATGTTCCTTCACTTCTATTTCTTCCTTGTGCTCTTTCCTATCCCAACAAATTGAGATCTATTTATCTCTGAACTGTTTTGGAGAATTTGTGATTTTGTGCAGAAGTAATATGACACGATGGAAGTTGAGCTGAATCATTGTGTTATTTTATATTTTCCTATTTTACTTTCTTCTGCAAATCAATTATGAATGCAATGTAGTTCTGTGACATGGATCTATAAATGATGTGATGTTTCCATGCTTTAAATGATGTTATTCTATTGGATTTGTTTGCACATCAATGTGTTTATTGTAGTTCTAATATAATGGTGCGATTTGTGGAATGATAATGAGGTTTTGTTAAAGCATAAGTTGAATGATGAGATTTGTTAATATTGTGCTAAGATGATAAGTAGATGCACATGGTCCTCTCTCATTCTACAGAAACTTGGTTTCATTTGTTCCCCCTCGAACATCTCGGGTGAGACTTCATCCCCTCGGTGGGTGTTACTGGACAGGGTAAAACCTATCTGGGTTGGTGCTCAGGGAGATCATAGTGGTTTGGGTGTCGACAGAGTGGGAACCCCGGTGAACTATTTTTTTTACTGAGTTTATGTCAACAAATGGTTCGGTTGCTGGGACCTTAGTGTTAACCCAAAAAATCCCTCACTAAGCTCTCCATGACCTATACCACCCAAGGACACCACTTCACGACCCTCCATTAGACCACCACACCCTAAAAAATGCTTAAGGATGAAGAAAAGGGATTAAAAACCCCAAAAATGAGCCTAAAATACTCTCCTAGGAGCTAAATCCCCCAAAAAGGGGCTAAAACCCTAAAAGGAGCTAAAATTAGGGTGAAAGGGGATAAAATCCCAAAAAGAGGCTAAAGCTCAGACCAAGGGATTAAAACCCTAAAACCCCAAAAAAGCTATAAAAGGAGGGTGGGGGGTCACTCTCAAAACACTTCTCCCTTGCATACTGTTATGCTTCCCGTGGATGCCTTGAGACCCTTTGTCTCTCAAGACACCCACACTCCCTCTCCTCCATCTCCATTGAGCCATAGCTCCCCCATCCAAGAGAGGTGTTTCTTCAAGCTAGGGCATGGTGGCCCATTCCACCCAAAGAGAAGGTATAGCTTGTTCTTTGTTGTATTTTCTTAGTTTTTTCTTTTCTTTCTAATCCATGGTTTCATTTGTAGGTTTATTTCCTAACATGTTTTGCAGGTATTTTGGTTTACTGTAGCTTAATGATTGTTTGCATGTTATTGGAAGCAGAACCCTAACCTTTGTTTGCAGAGGGGTTCTCCATATTTCTCTTCCATCTTTGTTTTCATTACTGTTCTTTACATTCTGTTTTCCCTTTCAGTTTTTCCACAAGAAGGAACCTACCTTTATATCCTATAGATAGAAGGGAGCTATTCCTGCCCCTGTAGTAAGGAGAAATCCCTGCTACAGAACTGGCGACCATACCAGGTCGATCCCACAGGATCCCTAGTACATATTTTTAAATTTTCAAGTTTTTCAAGTTTTTACCTAGTTTTTAAAATTTCATGTCAAATCCAGTTTATATCTAGTTTATTTCCAGTTCTTAGTGTTGATGAAGCCTCTCCTAGGAAAATCAGAGTCAGTTTGGCCACAGTACAGGTTACTGTCGGCCGGATTTGACTCAGGATCAGAAAAACCCCAAATCCAGGATAGGTTGCACTTATCAGGCCTAAACAGGGGATGAGGGCACACTTAATGGCCTAAAATGCATGCCTAGGGTGCACTTAATCCCCCAAAAGGTGTGAATTCACTCAGAAACATAGACTGTGACTGTCTGTGAAATCTATGCGACCCCCTCGCTAGTTTCTGAATTTTTTTGCAACCCCCTCTCCAAATTTGATTAGAAATGTGTGGTCTGTTAATCAGAGGTTCAATTTCAGTTTAATCGGAGTTTAATTTCAGTTTAATAGGGACTATGTGTGTGGCTCATCTGCCTCTATCCAGCATACTAGTTTAATTTCAGTTTCTATTTTAATTTCCTATAATTGCATCAACAAACAAAGTGTAAATTCAAAGTAAATTTTAGTGGCTTAAATAAATGAATGTAGCTTAACTAAAAGCAACCTAAAACTAACTGTCTTGCTTACCCTTCCTCCTCTACCCATTCATCACCCTCCGGGGTATACTGGGATACAATGAAAGGCAAGCTCATATAGACCTAGACCCTTCATTGAATATTTTTCTAAACCATTAAAACCAGATGACCTAGAAGGTAGAGGGGGTAGAGAAGGAGGGCTTCTCACAGCACTAAGCGTCCTCCCTGTTGACCAACATTGCATCCAGGAGGTGACCTGTGGATCTACGGATGGGATTAGTCCCATTGTGTTGAGATCCCAACACCTTCTCTTGGTTGAAGAGGAATATCAGTGTGAGGTATTCATCTAGTTAGGCCATAAACATTCAGGGTTAAAAACTATATTTGTTTACAAATTTCTGCTTATTCATTGCATGCACAACAATGATATGAACTCTGCCACAATATTATGAATTCATAAACCATTTGCAGCTACCAAATACCAGAAATATAGACAAACAAATACACCATACCAAGTAATCAACCCAACTCAGTTCATGACGCTGAGAGAGCCTTAAAATTTATCAATATTACACTAAGTACAAACAAATCTGTATTCTTTGAGGACATAATTCCCTGGCTGCTTCAACTATGGGAAGTACTTGGGCTCTACCTAGAAACTGATTGTGAGGAGTACCATAGGAACACCAAAGTAGTTGGCCGCTGAGAGGAATTGCCAAGCGAAACAGGCAACAACCCCTTTTGATTGAGTAGAAACGCTTGTAATGAAAAAGCCAAGCACTGTCTTCTGGAAGTCTTGGTGGCCGAGTGACCACCTACAACCAATAGGAAGCCACTAAAACCAGGGTCCAAACATCATTTCCATTAGTTTGATAAAAATTTAACACAATTTATCCATCATGCTCTTCCTTGCGCCTAAGAGGTGAACCACCAAAATTCAGAACACTCAACCCGCACCGTCGAAACCATTCTCAGCAATCTACCACACCATCAGAAGTCCACATAGCCTTTGATTCAGATTCAGACCCATATCAGTCTGAACCAGACCTCCATACTACACCATCAAGCCCCATGGCTGGTGCCAACCTGGATCCATTTTTTGGCATAACCATAGCAAGTGGACCCATGTCCACACCACAACCTGTCACCAATAACCCTACAGGTGGCCCAAGCATAGTCATGCAAACTGTCATCAGTCAGCTGCCACCACCTATAGTGACCAACCAAACTGGCCCACTTGCAACACATGGGGTCAGTGGCCCTTCCACACACACTGCCCCTCCTACCACACAGGGGGGTAGTGGACCATTCACTTACATTTCCCCTACTATCATACATGGGGGAAATGTCCTAGCCACCCATACTATCCCCCCCATAACACTTGGGGGAATTGGACCATCCACAATGGTGCCACCACAAGTGCCCCCAGCTTTGCAAATGCATTATGCACCTGCAAATCACACCACCATCGCAGCTCCATCCCACATCAACCTGGGGTCAAATATGCCATTCATGGCTCATCTTAACCTACCTGATTCGGCTCAATTAACAAATGACCCCATCCGCCACCAATCTTTCTAGCCACCCATGCCAACTAAGATGCCATCAGACATCCCTAAGTTTGAAGGTAAGGCAGGGGAATTTCCCCAAAACCATATTATGACATTCCATCTATGGTGCTCATCCAACAGCATTCTAGATGATTCCATCAGGCTGAGGCTATTCCAACACACCCTTACGGGTGCTGCGGCCAAATGGTACATTGAGCTTCCACAAGCCAAGTACCCTGATTTCAATTCCCTAGCTTTCATGTTCCTACAGTATTTCCAACTCCCCATCAGATATGATGAGGGGGTGGAGATCCTGCTATCCTACCATCAGAACACAACCACTCATATAACTGACCATATCCATGAGTGGTGGCGATGCCATAGCCTATGCAAAATCCAAATTGACGACAGGATCTTCTTGGATTGGTTCCTTAAGACCTTGCTCCCACCCATAGCAAAGGACGTCACATCCAAGCATCACCAATCCGAAGAAGAGGCCATACTGAAAGCTCAACAGTTTGACCTTATCTACGCTCAGTATGGATACCTATACACTGTCATCCTAGACACTCCCCGTGCAGGAACCTCTTACCGCGACGCACTAAGGGCATCTCATGCTGTGGACGACATCATAGGCTCGGTCTCCCAACAACCATAGCACCGTCTGGCACCACCTTCCATTACACCACAACCAACCAACACTGCTAATGTTACTTACCAAAACCAAGCTCCGGACTACACTAGAATGGTGTCCTAGTCCAGACCAACAACTTCCTACACACAGCCTGCGCCACTGCAACAGGCTCAGGCCATGGATTGGCCAACATAGAAGTATGTGGGGAAAATTCCCACATTTATGGCATCACCTCCCACTCAAATCTACTATGCATCGCCAGTGCAGGTAGTTCAAGCCCCCACCCCCAATCCACCCACTCTGTTGGGACAAATGTTTGCACAACAAAATTGTCCCAACCAGCCTACCCCCAACAACCAACAAGGGAAAGCTAGAAATAATCGGCCTCGGAACCAAGGAAACAACCAACCATAGGGAGGTGGTCAACAACTGAACCCTCCCAACAATGTCGTGAAAAATCAGCCAGCTCAAAACCCCCCACTACCAAATGCACCAAGACGCAACGACCCATTGCGCACAAACCAACCATGCACACTCTATGATGTTTATGGGCACTACACATTTGACTGTCCCCTCATGGGTCGAGCTAAGCAGGCCATTCAGAACGAAGTTTAACAGGCCGCCACGGCTGCAAATCAAGCCCAACCTAACCCAACACCATAAGGACCTCCTCCTATGGTGCTTCAAAACCCACTACAGGTACAAGGGTTGGTGGCAACTGTACCCCCTCCCCAACCCAATCCCAATGCTCCGGGGGCACCTCCCATAGCCGAAACAGGTGTTCACCACCTGCTAGCCATGATGACTAAAGATGTCAACTTACAAACTAGACAAAATCGGTACTATACCACCACCGAACCCGCTAACACTTTAGTGGCATCTACGCCCAAGTCAGTCAACGCACCTCTTCAATTACCCCCTTTCACTTACCCCCCCATACATGGAATTTCCAATAACACTATGGCTAGAGCTGCAGTCAGCTATAGCATTGTGGATGATTTGGCCCAAATGCCAACCACCATGTCTGCTCTTGAGGTACCTAAAATGTGCCCAACACAGCAGAAAGCCTTACTAGCCACCCTTGGGGCAGTAGACCCCTCCGACTCCAAGTTGATCACATTCGACACGGAGAACGAAGAACCACACATGCCATTGACCATTGCTGTTATAGCGGATTTCACCACACTAGGTGAATCACACATTGTATGGCCTTCCCCTGTCTCGCTGCAGACTCATTAGCCCCTATGGACCACTTTTTGTCTTTTGATGTATCATTGACCATCCCTAAAAACATTAGAAAAATTATATACACGGCCTTTTCCCCGATAACCGTGTACATACGCGGATATTCCCTCTATAGTCACGTACATCGGGATGTGTACATAATCCAAAATCCTTTGGAGCGTTCCTTGAATTGGATCCGACTCATATGAATCCTGGCCTTCCATATGCCTTGAGATCGCACGGATTCGACCTTTCAGTATCCATTTGAAAAGCTATATAAGGAACCCATTGAGACATTGAAAGCATAAGAGAGAATTGAGAGCATTGAAACTATAGCCCATTGTTGCCAGAACTTATGCTTGAGTCTGCATCCCTTTGTCCCTTGGAGCACTGTTGTGTTCTTCCCAAGCTTTCCTTTTGCTAGTAAGCTTGCTATCGAAGTGATGGAGGATTGAGGTGGTGGAGGCCCAAGTGGGGGATTCAGTTTCTCTGGTTCGCAGACGTGCCGTCAGAGGTTGTCACTTGTAATCTCTGATTCATATTAATAGAAATATCTTTTCCTGTCCACTAATGTGTATTTGAATGAATATTGTATCCATTATAATATGTCAAATGCTTATACATTATTGATTATATATGTTAGAATAGATCTAACACCATGAAATATAGTATGCTTGTATTGTTTACTTGTTGTTGAGGACGTGCTATAACAATTCAAGCTGAAGATTGGAAAGCTCAATGGGGATCTACTTCAATCGTCCGGAATAAGGTACAAGGTTCGATCCTTTAGTGTTAGATGTTTTTATTTCTATTTCATAGTGGGAAAGATTGATTTCTGGAGTCTAGCTGTCTGTTGTGGTACCCAAGCCATAGGAATTTCTCTCCGTAACAATTTCCTTTCAAATCCTAGTGTCCATTTAGAATTTGGTTGTGCATCAGTGCATAGTAGATGAGGGGGAATTCACGTGCGTTATGTCTACCTTGGTATGGCAGAAACTTGGATCACCAATTATACAACCATCCTCCACAACTCTGTGGGCTTATAATGGACATCCCACTAAATCGCAAGGAATCCTCCCCCACGTCCCCATCAAATTAGCCGAGAAGATAGTGCTGATCGACATAGAGGTCGTCAGTGCTCAACTAGACTATAACCTTCTCCTCGGAAGAAGTTATATGTACGCCATGAGAGCGGTCACATCAACTGTCTTCCATCTCATGATGTTCTCCCATGAAGGAAATATTGTGACGGTTAATCAACTCACTTATCATGATCCGCAAGGGTTAATGACACCCACCAACATTATCCCTACCATCACCACCATTGAGCCGCAAGGGATGACCACACACACCAATGTCATCCCTGCAATCAACATTATGGTTGACAACACACCAACCTACCCCTTGTTGAATGTGGGCCTTGGGTTGTTTGCCGATCCCACCATGACAGCTCCTTTCCCCTCTATGTCACCGCCTCTGACATAAAATGAGACTGTGGACTTGTGCATGGTCTCATCCAACACCCCTGCACCCAAATAACAACCGCAGCCATAACCCCAACCACAACCACAACATCGTCTACAACCGTAACATTACTCGTAGAAGCAACATTTCGTGCAGCCGCAACCACAACCTCATTCACACATGCAATCGTCAGGGAGTTATCTGGGCTCATCTCTAGTCCATATGATTCCCTTCCTCTTCCCCCCACTTGGTTTCATGAGCAAGCCGGTAATGGCCACCTTGAGCCTACCCAAATTCACATTGAGAATTCCAATGTGGTATCTTGGTCCACCGGCTCAACCAGTAATGCCCCATGTTGTTTTAACCCTGGTGCAACCCATCATGGTGGAGTCTCACCCTCCACTCGACCTGCAAAAGCCAACCTTCACACCAACACCCGTACCGCCCCACCCGAAAAGGGCCAGGGGAAAGAATGCCAAAGCCATTGCAAAACCGCAATAAGCCCCACCTTGCACTGTTTGTGACCAATAGGGCCACCCAACTTAGATTTGCCCTGAAATCCCAATGATCTGTGCGCATTTAGATGCCATGGATACAAATGAAAACATCCCCATGGTTGAACTTCCAACCACGCCAATAGTAAAAAACAAGTCACTGAGAACAAACCATGCTTGCACCCTCTGCGGTTTGTATGGACATTATTCTCACCATTTCCAAGACTTGCCCAAATTTTGAATGTCTCTATCCAACTTTTGACAACATTCCCTTGAATTTGAGATCACTCTGATCGAAGAAGTCCATCCCCCACCTCCTTCTTCAGACACCATGTCCATTTACATGATGTCCAGTTCTACAGACCCTCTTGTCTCCACCATCACCGATGGTCCATCAGACTTGTCTCTTTCATTGTTTCCCCAACCATATCCACAACCTCAGTTGCAACCTCAACCTCAGTTACCAGGGAAACATTGGGGTTTATTCCTGATCAACATAATCCTTTTCCTTTTCCTTTTTCTTTTCCCTTTTGTTTTCCTACCATCCGAGATCATGAGTAAGTCTGTCTTGGCAATTTGCAATCTACATGATTTCACACTAGGAGATCCTGTGTGGTACCTTGAACCACCTACCCTACCTCTAAGGCCCCAAGATGTGTTGACTCATGTCCATCCAATTGAGATGATGTTGCACCTACCTCCAGGTCCATCAAAGACTCCTCTTGTCTCTAGGCCTGCCCCTCTTCCTCCAACAAAGACTGGGGTCAAGGCCACAAAAACCACAACCAATACCATTTACATGATCTCTAGCACTAGTTTACCTTCCGTCTCATTAGATGTGGAAGATCCACCTGATCTATCACAGCACCACTTATGCGATGATGGAGATATATGTAAGACCTCCTTCAGTTTTTCCCCATTCCCTTTAAACCATAGTGTGGAATCGGTTCTTCCCATAAAATACTAGATTCTATCACCCCACCTTGCCAATGACCTTCGTCTCAGTAAGGGGGAATACCTCTTCGTTGACTCTAATGGAAAACTCTTGGAGAACCACCGCAATGGGATCTACCTCAAGATATTTTATGCTTAACATCACCAATGAGTCGCTTCATTTTCTTTTCTGGATTTTCAACATTTTTTAGCACAAGTCAGGGGCAGCACCATTCACTACTAATCTAAACTCACCCGAAACCTATTCGAGACACCTCTCATGACTCCAGGCCCAAATTTCTATCTCTTTATGAGACCATTGTCTCATGTTTAATAAATCAATTTCGGGACCATTTCCCAAAAGTCACCTTGGTTTACGAGCCATGACATGATGATGCAAGTGTCTATGGACCTGTACTTGTATCACACTTCCCGATCGCTACTCATGCGAGTTCTTGGGCCACTGCCCGTTTATGAATGCTATTTTTTACTTTTATTTTGTATTTTAACACATAGTTGTCTTATTCATCCACCACACCTTACACGGACTTCTGGACCATTGTCCACAAAACAATTTACTTTTATTAACATATTTGGCATATAACTGCCCCCGGACTTGCACTCACATCGCATGTAGTCAAGTTCTTCGACCACAACACACACACATGCTCTCCTAAACTCTGTCTAAGAGCCACCTCGGCTTGCATGCCTCTATCGCACTGATTCGTGAGCCTCTGCCATGATCTATCCCACACACGTATTGGTATGTTTGAGAGCCTTCTGCTCCATCCATACTACATGGATGACCTTTGGACCTCTGTCCACTGTCCCGACATGGGGCACCACTTGTGCCACCGCAATCGGTTGACCACACTGGAGTTTCATTTAAGCTCTTTTATGAGTCCTTAAAACAATGAAAAGATATCCAAGCACAGTCGCTTCCTTTCCCACTCACTAAAGTATAGGAAATGGCATCTACATCGTCTCATTTACCTTCTTTTGTGAACCATGCAGACCATCAATTGAAAAGGACCTCCTTGGCACATTCAAGCCAAGACCATTCCCCTCTGCATACTTTTATGCTTTCTCGGGCAGAGGGGCCACACTTTACAAAAAATCTCACCATGGGTTGTCGTTAAGCTCTTTTCAAGCCTTCTCATCAAGAAAATATTGTCGAGCAAAATTGGTTTCGTTCATGCTCGTAAAAGTATATGAATGACCTCCCAGTCAGTATAGGTTTAACCTTTTTCGGCCTGATTGGACTATCAATGGTAAAGAAGTCTCTCATCCCCTACGGGATGGGTGAGCTCTTGTATGTATACTTTTATCCTTTTTTGGGCACAGGAGACTACCAACGAAAAAGAGCCCCCACTGGAGTCTTCTTCGTGCTTTCAGACTCTCTAAAATTGAAAGCACTATCGAGCATTTACCTTCTTGGGTTCTCAAAAGATCCACGAGATCATACCATAATGGTGTCCCTAGACACCACCCCATAGAAAATAGTTTGGAAGAATTCCCCCTTTGGGTCTCCTTTGTTCAGAGTACTCTGCAATGTGTCTTTCTTGGATCCCATCAATATCAAAAGTGTCTACCTCTTCCAAGTATTTCCCATCTGCAGTGACATTCCCGATATTACAGCTATGATCCCATTCCCATGAGTCAAGTTTTATTTGCTACCTAGTCCCCCCTACCATCATACTCTGAACAAAGGAAGTTTGAGTCCACCACACTCCCCTTACCCCTGTTCAATTATTTCCCTCCCCCTCCCCCCACTCATTCAGTGGGTCAGTCCGCAGATTGTCTCACAGCTTTCAGTTATCTCCCTTGCACTCCTGGTCAAGGAAACATCATTGCCTTGACTAGGGGCAGGTCTCCCTCTATCGACGACAACACATATATTCTAGAGGATAGACCTAGAGGTCCCTATACCTTGGTTTCATAAACATCATTGATGAGTTCCTTGGACCACTTGAGAGGAGTACTTATTGCCTCTTGGGATGGTTGTTTCTCACGTGCTCGACTTCAACTACATCATCGCACCGTTGAGATTCATACAGGGTTTCATCCGAACAGTACTTGGTCGAAGACCCCGGATGTCACCTGACTCTAGCACATTGATGAGTCTACTCGAGGGACCTAAATAGGTTATGTCCCTTCTAATTTTCGGGTTGCATTGGAGACAGTGTTCAGAAGCCCTAGCAGTGCTTTGATATACCTTTATGATTGATGCAACATACTTGTACCACAGAGACTCTAACTCTCAATCAACGAGTCCACACAGCTATGTACTATTCCAGATCCAGCACACTGCCAGTCATAAAGATATAGCATTCCATGAGAATGCCATGGGTCCAATGTACCAAATCAGTATTATATTCCGCCTCACATTGAGGCAACCATTATTGTAACATCAATTGTATATGATCGGCTCTTGTATTTTAGAGCATAGATCAAATCATTATTTTGACATTGTCACGAGCATGGGGATGCCCTCCTCATCCATATACATGTCACACATTATTTGTATCTCACCCATTGATGGGAACCATGTTAATACCAAAACCAAAAGCCACCATGCCCCAACCCCAGAAGCACCACCTCTATGCAACAAATCCTATGATGTCCGTCGGCCATATGATGAGCTCATGCCCTCACACATCAGGGGGAAATCTGTTAACCCAAAAAATCCCTTACTAAGCTCTCCATGACCTACACCACCCAAAGACACCACTTCACAACCCTCCATTAGACCCCCACACCCTAAAAAATGCTTAAGGATGAAGAAAAGGGCTTAAAAACCCTAATAAGGAGCCTAAAATACTCTCCTAGGAGCTAAAGCCCCCAAAAAGGGGCTAAAACCCTAAAAGGAGCTAAAATTAGGGAAGAAGGGGCTAAAATCCCAAACAAGGGGCTAAAGCCCAGACCAAGGGCTTAAAACCCTAAAACCCCAAAAAATCTATAAAAGGAGGGTGGGGGGTCACTCCCAAAACAATTCTCCCTTGCATACTGTTATGCTGCCCATGGATTCCTTGAGACCCTTTGTCTCTCAAGCCACCCACACTCCCTCTCCTCCATCTCCATTGAGCCATAGCTCCCCCATCCAAGAGAGGTGCTTCTTCAAGCTAGGGCATGGTGGCCCATTCCACCCAAAGAGAAGGTATAGCTTGTTATTTGTTGTATTTGCTTAGTTTTTTCTATGCTTTCTAATCCATGGTTTCATTTACAAGTTTATTTCCTAACTTGTTTTGTAGGTATTTTGGTTTACTGTAGCTTAATTATTGTTTACAGGTTATTGGAAACGAAACCCTAACCTTTGTTTGCAGAGGGGTTCTCCATATTTCTCTTCCATCTTTGTTTTCATTACTGTTCTTTACATTCCATTTTCCCTTTCAGTTTTTCCACAAGAAGGAACCTACCCTTTTGTCCTATATACAGAAGGGATCCATTCTTTCCCTTGTAGCAACGAGAAATCCCTGCTACACTTAGTGCGACTAAAGGGAGGACATGTTGCAGCATCCAACGACACCGTAAATTTAAGATTGGTTCTACTAGAAGCTATGAGAATTCGGTGAGAAGGAAAATCAGAACCCTAGACTGACAATGGATATGTGGTTGGAAAAATACATACATGATGGTCCACATGAGTATTTTTTCTCTTATCATTTTGTATGAGTGGTTGGATTGGTTGACCTATTGGAAGACAAATTTCCAAGGAGGTGAGCCAACTTCCTGGACCCCAGAATTGATCCAGGAATTGTAGAAGGTAGACAATAGATCATCGCAGGCTGTCGAAGTTTGCCTCGATAGTATATTGGAGGGCTATATCATTGAGTTCACGGTTGATACAACTAAATACTATAGCAAAGCAAAACAAGAGTTCTTCAATGGGCCACGAAGTAGGTTTCTTTTGTCTTTGCAATTGTCCATTAAGATGCTCATCTGTGAAAAGGGCATATTGAATATGCACCTTCAATAGTAGAACTCTGGTGTGCGGAGGCTGTGGATACCACGAAGACAGGGGGGAGATGAATGGAATGATACGGGGTATATGGGTGAAAGTTATGATGAGACTATGAGATAAGCCAAGGAAGAGAGTGGTATTACGAGAGGAGGAGCAAGGTTTCGACAAGAGAAGAGGAAGATGATAGGGGAAGGCCTTGCTGGGATCGGAACGCAAGACCGTGAAGGAAGACCACATGGGACGAAGCGACCCTATAGTGACGATGATGACAACTAGACTACATCCAGGGTAGAGGTAAGATCAACCACTAGCAGCAATGTACCCACACCTCCATACACTACATCACAATCAGGAAGAAATGCGAGTTCAACACTGATGTGTCCAATGTGCCAACAACACTCTAATAGTAGTAGATCAACATCTATAGGAAGAAGGCCTAGGATGGTGGGAAATGATGCAAAGTTTCCTCTATTCCACAAGAACAAGAATGAGGATATAGAGCAGTACTGACTCAGGTGTGAGGCAGTATGGACTGTCAGACAAATTGTGGATGATGAAGTCAAGAAGGGCCAATTGGAGACAACTATTCGAGGTCATGCACTAGATTGGTTTATGAAATTTGTACAAGTTCCTATGGGAAATACAATGAAGAAATTGGCTGAAGTTAGAAAAGGATTAATTGAAGAGTTCATAAAACCAAAATCTAAAGCACAATACATTACAATGCTGAAGGAAATTAAGCAGTATCCAAATGAAACTATTTGGGATTTTTATCAAATATTTAAGACATTAATGGAAAGAGTCAACTTTGAGATGAGCGACATTCATCATAAGGAATGGTTCATTGTAGCGTTGCTAACTCATATCAGACTACCACCCATGCAACAAAATATTTTGACACAGAGCGAGGATCTATATATTGCAATGAAGTTGGAAGCTTCACCTGTTGGAGAAAATGCAGTCGGTATGAACCAGATCCAGACACAACTGGAAAACTTGATGCTCCAATCACAAGATATTAAGAAGGGAAAAGAACAACATGAGGAGCTTTGGTGCACTCGGTGTCCTGCAGACAAAAATACCAAGGATAATTGCTCGGATTTTTGAAACACATTTTGTCAAGAGCACTGAACCCATTGAGTTGTGGCAGTGTACCATGGTGCCACATTTTTCAAGTATATGGGCATCGACATGAAGAGTGTGGATACATGCAGATGATGGTGACGAAGCTGACGAACTTATACTGCACATTTTGTCGATCTGTGGGGCATGAAGATAAGGATTGTCACACATATGACCTACTCCAAGAAAGACAATATGACTCATATTATGTGAAGGGAGAGGATCATCGAGCAGTGCAATAGTTGAAGGTGGTACAACCACCACCTCAACCACAGTTTGTACCACAACAACAACCATAGATGCAGTTTATACCGCATTAACCATAACAATAATTTGTACCATAGCTGTAGTATAATTAGATGTAGATGGATCTGCAACAGCCACAGTATGTTCAGTCAACGCAGTATGTTTAGCAACAACCGAATCGCCTACAATAGGAATTTAATCAACAACAGTACCAACAACAAGGAGGATTCCGCAGAGGACGAGGTGGAGGATTTGGTCGAGGAGGAAGATGAAGTCTTGGAACAATGAAATGTTATAATTGTGGTGTACTGGGACATTATCAGAGAGATTTCCCATAATTGAAGTGTACGTATATGTATTGTACCGCTATTTATCACACTGTTGAGAACTGTCCACAGCTAATCACGAGGTGGCAGGTAGGAAATGTTCCGCAGTTGCAGAACCAGAACCAATTGCAGAATCAAAACCAATTGAAGAACCATAATCAAGTGCAATACCAGAACTAGTTGCACAATCAGAACTAGAACCAAATTCCAATTCAAAATCAGAAGACAAATCAAAACGTAAATCAACCTATGAATCCACCATTGAACCAAAATCAGGGACCGACTGTTGTAACGATCTTAGCGGAACTAAGGACGTGGGATGCTGACATCATAGTCATCACTCGCAGAGGTGTGGTGATGGAAGAATATAGCCCCCTTTCACAAATTCGGATGGCCGAGAATAAGAAGGTGGAGTTCAACATCGATTCTGATAAAGACACATTCTTTAAAGCACGTGATGTGGATGAAAGGAATCCCGGTAAGTTACATGTTTATGAAATTCCCACTGCTTTTGATATAACATTGGTAGTAGGACCATCACGACAACATGGTACCTTGCATAACTTATTTGAGAGTTTCTTGTCTCTAGTAGGAGATCCCGATGCTCTTTTCAAGATTACGAATCTATTGCATCGACCAACCAAGGGACAGAAGGATTCCACGGTGAATTATTTGCATAAGAAAAAGATGGGGAAATAAATGCACATGAATATCCATATTGGGGAGTATGAGGTAGATTCAGTCATCCTGGATCTAGGCTCAGATGTTAGTATTTTGACAAGAAAGACATGGAAAAATATGGGGGTCCCAACACTGAGCTGGTCTCCTATGTAGCTGCAACTGGCTAATTAGGCCAGAGTAACACAGATCGAGCGAGTACTGCACCTCACAGAAGAAGTTGAAGGGATGAAAACCTAGGATAATTTAGATGTGATTGAAGTTATTGATGGTGGAGGCTCCTATCCCACACTGATGGGGATTGGATGGGACATTGATAGTATGATAATGATTAATTTTAAGAAGTGCATAATGACCTTTGAGAATCAAGACATCCAAGTCATCGCTCCGATGGATCCAAACGAAGGGTGAAGGTATGTTGAGCTAATGAAGGATGAAGTTGTCAAGGGATGGGATCTTGCATATAAAATTTCAGAATGTTACATCCATCTGAATGTCGATGGGGAACTCGGTTATTGCAATGCTAACTCTGTGTCTTCTGATTCTGATGATGCATTAGAGAAATGGAAGAACTGCTTGCATGAGGTGTTGCTAAGAAAGTGCGGCTTGATTACGTAGTCACTGTGTCACATCATGAATAAGACCATTGAGTTACCAATTTATGAAGGACTTCCTGATTTATCTGAGTTTCTTGTTGAATTCAAAGATAAGGTGTTAGAACCACATTAGTTGCTGGAGTTAGAGGAAGCATTGAAGGCGACTCCATCACATTGGTGGACGACCCATAAGAAGTTGATCACTGGATAGTTGCAATGTTGAATATTGATGACAGTTCACTTTGGAGATGCATAGGTGTACCATGTTGGAAGGTACGATGGGAGGAATAGCCCCATGGATCATCTGATTGAGTGTCAGATTTTGTGGGAATCAAGACCAAAGGATGAGTGGGTGCATGCCTTCATCCACAAGTTGGATGAAATGCCATGATATTGGTATGTATCAGCTAAGTTACACAGAGAGATCACTACATGGGAGGAATTGATGGTTTGATTCAATCACACCTTCAGTTTCATGGATTCCAATCTAGATGTTCATAATGCACTGTAGCTGATCCGTGATGTTGTTCTGAAGGTAGTACCGATTGCATACTCTGTGGATCTGCATGCGCATTGTCAAATTCAGTCGATGATGGAATGTTATAATGTGACTAGAGGACCTGAGGATGATGATGATATGCGGAATATTAATATTCCAGAAACATAAGGGAGTTGGGATGTCACAGCACCTAATGTATCGACGGACCCAATGAACCAACCATTAAAGATCATGAAAGTCAACATTGGGATGGAGGAGAACCCAAAGTTTGCAAATGTCAGGGACTACTGGGATGAAAAAACGATGGAAAATATCATAGATCTATAGCATGAATTTTAATATTTGTTCCCTACTAAGTTTTTTGAGATGAAGTGGATACTAGGAGATTTAGGAGAGATGAAAATCCCATTGAATCCAGATGCAAAACTAGTAAGACAGAGGCCGTATCACCTGAATCTGTGATACAAGGAAAGAGTCAAAACTGAGCTTGATAGGATGATGGATGCTGGAATAATTGAGCTAGTTGAAGAATCAAAATGGATCAATCCCATGGTTGTCTAAGATAAGAAGAAAGGTGAGGTTCGGATTTGTGTCGACCTAATAAAATTGAATGATGCATGTATGCATGATTCATTTTCGACACTATTCACTGATAAATTTCTAGAAGGAGTAGGTGGTTAGGAGATGTATTCTTTCATGGATGGGTTTTCTGGATATCACCAGATCAGGATTACAAAAGAGGATCGCCACAAAACAACATTTGCTACTCAATGGGTGTGTTTTTAGTACACTATGATTCTGTTTGGGTTGAAGAATGCGCCTATGATATTTTCCCATGTTGTTGTCACCGCATTCAAGGATTTTATTCATAAGTTCTTGCAAGTTTATATGGATGATTGGATAGTTTGTGGATTGATCAGAGACCATCTGGAAAACTTGCGACTGATGCTAGAAATATGTCAACATCATCAGATTGCGTTGAACTCAAAAAAGTGTATTTTTTGTGCACCTTTTGGGATGCTATTGGGTCACATCATTTGCAAGCAAGGACTGTTGGTTGACCCTGAGAATATTGCACTGATTTTGAGCTTGCCGCTGCCTATGAATGTGAATATGCTTATAGTGACATTGGGGCACACATGATATTATCGCAAGTTCATATGAGGTTATGTTGTGATCACAGCTCCTATGGATATATTGTTGAAGAAGGATGCTGTATTTGTATGGATTCAAGAGTGTCAAGATAGTTTTGATACACTGAAGGCCAAGATGGCTTCTGCCCCAATACTAGTATTTCTTGATTGGAACAAGGATTTCCATGTTCACATGGATACATCATCCGTTGCACTAGGAGTGGTGCTTGCACATCCAGGAGAAGGAGATCTTGATCACCTAATTTCTTTTTCTATTTGAAAGCTGTTGTATGCGGAAAAAATTTATACAACAACAGAAAGGGAAGGTCTGGCGATGGTATATGCACTACAAAAGTTTAGGCATTACCTATTAGGTGGTCATTTCAAGATGTTTACATACCATTCTGCATTGAAATATCTGGTTAATAAGCCTGTGCTGGGGGGGAATATATGTCACTGGCTACTTCTCTTTCAGGAGTTTGATTTTGAGATAATTGTGAAGCTGGGTTGCTTAAATGTTGGCCCTGATAATTTATCCCGAATTGAGACAGGCGAGGAACCAACAAACATTGAAGACAGACTGCCAGATGCATAGTTGTTCAAATTTGACATGGTTGATGATTACTATGAACAAATCATTCAGTTTTTGGCAACGGGAATTGCACCAGAAGAATTGACTACAAGTCAAAAGAAGCAGTTGGTGGTTAAGGCCTTGGATTTCCAGTTGATCGCTGGACAACTATATAAACTAGGATCGGATGAGATTTTGTGGCGATGTGTCCTACCGCATGAACAAGGGCATATTTTGGTAGAGGCCCATTTGAGAGTTGTTGGTGGACACTATTGAGGTCGACCTACTGGAAGGAAGGTGCTACACGCAGGGCTTCATACGGATGTGACGGATTATGCGTGAACCTGCGATGTCTGTCAATGAACTGAAAAACCATCAAGGAGGGATGATATGCCGCTGGTACCTTAGGTGACATTGAAACCATTTGAGAAATGGGTGATGGAATTTGTGGGACAAATCAACCCACTTGGGAAGAGAACTAGTGTGCGGTATATCATTACAGTGACAAATTATTTGACAAGATGGGCGGAGGCTGCACCTATTGTGTATTGCACCGCTGCAACAACAACGAGGTTTCTATTTGACAACATTGTGACTCAGTTCAGGTGCCTAAGGATATTGATGAGTGACCATGGGAGTCACTTCATCAATCGCACAATAAGTGCATTGACAGAGGAACTTCAGATACAACATAAGAAGAGTACCCCATATCATCCACAAGTGAATGGGACAGTGGAGACATTTAACAAAGTGTTGGAGCATGCACCTACAAAGGTATGTAACACAAATTGCGATGAATGGGATTTGACTATTATAGTAGTATTGTGGGCATATCACACCACTTGCAAAATATTGATGGGATAGACACCGTTTAAATTAGTGTATGGGAAAGAAGCAGTTATGCATATGGAGTACATTGTTATGATTTTATGCATCGCAGTAGCGACAAGCATGGATGATGAAGAAAAATTAGAAGAATGCTTAGAACAATTGGTGTAGCTCAAGGAAGATCTCTTTGTTGTTGTTTTTCACCAGCCCGTCAAGAAGGATCGAAAGAAGTCTTGGCATGATCGCCATATAAAGAACAAATAGTTTCAGTAAGGAGACTTGGTGTTGTTTTATGACAGCAAGTTCATGAAGCATCCATGTAAGTTACAGATGCATTGGTTAGGTCCATATCTCATAAATACCATTACTTCAGGAGGAGCAGTTCAACTATAGCAGTTAGATGGTCAAATGATACCAAAGCTAGTTAATGGTATCATGATGAAGCCCTATAGGACAGGCCCAGAACCACACGATGCCCGAGGCACTATGCAATGAAAAAAAAAGTAGGTAGGATGGATAGATAGAAGGATGGCACACTAGGAGGAAGTGGATGCACAAGTAGGGGAGTCAATAGCATAGTTAGGAGGGCCTGTCACAATAGTCACAGGGTCACGACATAGTCAAATCAACAATAAATGTAGAGAGTTAAATTATTTAACTGATAATTCTTGTTGAAGCGATGCGTATTGATGGTGAATCTGACCATTGGATTGATAGGATCGATGGCAGATTCAGGAAGTTAATGCACGATTTGGTCATGATGAGGGAAAGAAGATTGTGTTGATTTGGTCATGATGGGTATGGTACCAACTTGATGATATAAAAAGGGGATGGATGTGGTCGGAAGACACCATTGTGTAAGATTGAGTAGGGTTGCAGAGCAGAGTAATAGTGAGCCGAGTGAGTTGCTAAGTGAAGTGAGGTTGAGCGATTGTTGAGCATTATGTGGGACTGGTGTGGCATGCAAAGTGAACCAATCATGGTTGAGATTTTGAGTGAAAGGGAATCACCAGTTGGCCTGGTAACCATCAAGGAATAAGTTGCAATTATGCTGATAAGATCATCATCAGTGTCGAAGAAGAAGAGGAAGGGACAACATCTTAGCTCCCTGATGCCGAAGAAGGGGAAGACTAGAACATTTGCGAGGGTAGAGGAGGAAGCTTCGTAGATGGGTCCATCGAGCTCAGGAGTTATGGAGTTAGTATCTCATGTAGGGGTGTACGCTAAGGATATATCTAGGTATATACCACCCTGTCGGCCTGATGCACAACCTAGAAATCTCACCAAGAATCAGAAGTACCAAGTAAATATGTCAATGATACCACATGGGATGGTATGCACTACAAACATGGTTTTCATGCTGATGGAGATGAAGTATGATGACCATGACTTACTCGCACTAGAGGACGTTATGAAGGAACCATATGTGCTGATAGTAGCAGTAGGAGGTGGCACGATAGAGCACATTTTGCAGGACTAGATGCGCGGGATGAATAAAGCAGGATTGTTGGGGTTGATTAACATGCCGCATTTTGGGTGGCTGAATGAGGAAAATGCTTGTGTCAAGCATCTTTTGTCTTGTTTTCATGGAGGGACATTGTGGCTGGACACACTATTCACAATCATAGTATGATTGATCTCAGACATCATGGGGATACCGAAGGATGGGCCGGATCCCTCATAGTATTTTAGAGGAAAGGATAATGACAAGAGACTTACGATGAGGTTAAAGAAGTGTTATGGTTTGCAACGCAATGGGTGGGATTACCACATCGATAGTACCAATGACTAGGTAGTGCATATCGAAGCAAGAATTTTGGTCAACAAAGTGGTCAGGAAGAACCACCCTATCCAATGTAACTTGGGGGTTATTGCATGCACAGAGCAATGCACAGAAGGTGTACAAATGAACTGGTCTCTCTTTTTGATGAACCAGTTGGTGGTCGATGCAGTGGTGTTCTAGGCAGGAGAACGATTCTTTACATACAGTTGTTGTTGATCTTGATTGCGCTCATGGCTTGGATGGAACCAGGTGACTATAAAGGCATGGAGGTGGAAGCGGTAAAATTTTGTAAGGGTGTATGTTACCAGAACCTTTGGTGGGTAAGGGAACCTAAAAGATTGAAGGACTGTGCAATTCAATTTTGGATCTATTGGGAAGTGCTGTAGGAAAAAACTGTGAAATTTCCCTAGTTATCTGAGGAATATGCAACAAAGTATCAAAGGATTGAATGGTTTGCAATTGGCCCTCACGCCATTCATGTGCAAGCGTGGCGTGACCCACATAAGCAATGGTTGTCAACATCATACAAATTGTCTAATGCAGAATTGGAAGCGATTATTAATGATTGGACTACAGCATGGAGAGAACCAGTTAGTTTGGAAGAAGTATCGATAGGACCCCCAACGGATGCACATGTTTATCCTGTGCATAAGGATGACCAATAGAGTCACCATGAATATAATGCAGAGTTGATAGATACACCCAATGACCTGGAAGAAGGGCACGCATTTGACGAGTCAAGAACAAAGAGGCATCATGAATAGGGTTATCCCAGTAACGCAAAACCAGGAATGGAAGCACAGCTGAAGCGACTCATTAAGGTGATTACAATTATGATAGATGCAATGGCTAAAGAGATGAAGAAATACATGCAAGAGGGATTTGCTGAGGTAAGAACACTACTTGATTCTTTATGTGATATAGTTTGGAAGAAAGCACCAGAGATAGTGACTCTGCAGGACTTTACCTCAATCAACACTGGGATGCAGGTTCAGAATGTTCAAATTCCCTAAACTACAATTGAAACCAAAAACAAGGTTTTGAATTCCTCTCTGCAAAAGTTACAGTACTTGTTTATCGACATCAACGTACTTTTCACGCAGATGTTGGTGCATACACAAAGAGTAGCCAATTAGGAGTTGGTAGACAAAGAACATAACATCAACTATATTTTTTTGCGATCCCAGGAGAAGGAAGCAAAAGTGCAGAAAGAGGTTGAAGCATTGAATACGACACAAGAGGAGTTGCAGGACAAGAGTGCTAAAGAAATAGAGGAGTTGAAAAAGGAACAAGATTGACTAATGGTTGAAAAGGCACAACTCTGGAATACTAGAGAGCTGTTGGAAGAGGCCGTTTCAGATTCTTTTCAGTATGTATCAGAGAGCACCGCAGAACTAGATGTAGTAGAGGAAGAAAAATGGCTTGGAGCGGTCATCACACAGTTACAATGAGATAATGTAGAGTTAACTAGTTTGGTACATCTAGATACATCACCTGAACAAGTCGCAGAAAGGAAAAGCACTATGGAGGATCTAGCAACACAACTAGAAGATATGGAGCATGTAGCAAAGAAGGTCACTGATGTGACTACACAATTTTGGGGCAGCATAGTCCAGGATGAGAAATTAGCGCAACTGACCAAGCAGTTCTAGGAGGTAGAGAGGCAGTTGGAAACTCTAAAGATGGCATTGAGAGAAATGCCACCAGTTGTTCAGATCACAAAGTATGTGGAGCTGAAGGAGTTGCAACAACGCATCGAGAAAGCAAGGGAAAGACAACAGAGGAACAATGAGTAGTTATATGAGTTCCAATATTTTGGAGCGAATATTTTGGTCAAGGTAGTTTCTACACTATAGGCCGCGCAGGAAGGAAAAAAGGAGGTTTCTGAGAAGATGGTGGAGCATCCATTGGCACACGACTTGATAGGAAGTCAGGAGATTGCTAAGAAGGTTAAAGATCATGTAAAGGATATTACTTAGTAGTATGAATACTTCAAGTTGAAGATCACTGTGTACATCATGTCCAGCTTACGTGGCTTGAGGGTGAGCCACAAGATTGTGTTGGGGGCCTGTTGGTAGGTAGTTTTGGGATAAGATATTTGTGCAACATCGTGGATGTTGTGCAAGCTAAAATACATCGTGCAAGGAGAAGATTAGAATATTTTGTGGATATGGGTCATTATTTTATAGAATCAGTTAAGAGTTAGTTAAGTGGACTTCGAATGTAAATGTGCAAGCCTATAAGTAGATGTATAATTGTAAGTGTTAAGACACCTTTTGATAATATTTAGAGAGCAATTTGCAAGCAATCTTTGGATCACTCTTGAGAGATTGAGATTGAGTCAGTCTGATTTTTTGGCTATGTGAGATCTGCGCATGAATTGAGATCTGTTGATCTACTGTTTTGGAGAATCTATTATTTTGTGTGGAAGTAATATGACATGAGGGAAGTTGAGCCGAATCATTGTGTTATTTTTTGTTTTCCTATATTAATGTCTTCTGAGACTCAATTATGAATGCAATGTGTATCTGTGAAATGGATCTGTAAATGATGCGATGTTTCCCTGCTTTAAATGATGTTATTATGTTGGATTTGTTTGCACATCAATGCGTTTATTGTAGTTTTGATATAATGCTGTGATTTGTGGAATGATAATGAGATTTTGTTAAAGCATAAATTAAATGATTAGATCTATTAATGTTATGATAAGTTGATAAGTAGATGCACATGGTTCTCTCTCATTCTTCAGAAACTTGGTTCCATCAGCTCTCCCTCGAACATCTCGGGTGATATTTCATTTGCTCTATGGGTGTTGCCATACAGGGTAAAACCTGTCTGGGCTAGTGCTCAGGGAGATCACGGTGGTTTGGGTGTCGACATAATGGGAACCCCTGTCGACTGGTTTTGTTGACTGAGTTTGTGTCAACAAATATTTGTTTGTAAGGTTACCTTAGAATTATCCTTCCACAACCAAAGGGTAAATTCTGAGTGATAATGCATGCCTTAAAGACTTTGAAGTTGTCTAATTGAGCTCAGGGGATGCAATCGAATTATTTCCTCCACCTTCAATGGATTGAACCTAATCCCCTCATTTGATACAAAGAATCCCAATAATCGACCAGTCCTAACACAAAAGATGAACTTCTAGGGGTTCAAATGAATTTTATAACGATGACATCTTTCAAATACCAAATGAAGATGTGCTAGATGATCCACTCTCAGATGAGAGTTAGCACCGAGGTCATCCAGATACACTTTAATAATACAATTAAGGTCATGAAAGGAAAATGACAATGTGGAAATTAAGCCCAAGATTAGATCAATTGAACTCACAAAATTACTTGTAAAACATGCATAGATTCAATCAAAATGGAGACTGTAAATGGAGAATAATACAAAATTATATTGAATAATTTTTATCTCAGACAAACTTATGAAAAAATGGGTTGTCCAAATATATAATTACATCATATATTTGAATGCATAAGGATTCTATTCAAATCAACACAAAAGGAGGCTTACTAAAATGTCAAAATCCCCCCATAGGTGCATAAAACACTTTCCTAATCTGTCAAGAAGGTCACGGATAGGATAAATGAACTGTGATGATAAGTGAAGGAAAGTGGATAAAATCATGCTTTTGTAAGAGAAAAATAAGGAGAGTGAGTTGTACAAAAAACAAGGCAGTTTCCTTAAGACTAACTTTACCTTTTGCCTTAAAAGTTGCTGAAAAACAGTCTAATTATGGATAAGGAAAGAATGCGCACTTACTAAATTGGGAAGTTTGATGGGTTTTCAGAATATTATCTAGAATATTTCCAAATCTCTCCTACAGGAATTTTTGTAAAGTTTGACCATAAGGAAGCAAGTGGATTTCAACTAACTAGTGTAGGACCTAGGATGTAACATCCTTGACCCTATGACTGGCGAAGAGGACACTACGATACATCAAATTATATGGGAATATAGCCCTATGAACATGAAACATACATACATATAGTGCTGAAGCATGATACTTAAAACATAAAACATTTTATGAAGCATAATCATTCATATACACAATGGAAGCAAAACATATCAATCAGCATTCATGCATATATAGATCAGCATTTAACATGTATATCATTGTTCATCAATGGTAATTATAATTGCAGATACAAGTTAGGCAAGAATACTTATCTTATGAAGAACTTGTTCCGCAACCAGCTACATCACTGCAACGTTCCACCCAACCATATGCCTGCGTGCTCTTTAATCTCTCAGCAACGCTGCCACCCCTGAGCCAGGAATGATTCCCCAAGGAATAAGGAACTAACAGGATTACACATAGCCAAGGGTAACAACCGATAAGGGTACACAATTCAGCCAAGCCAACACAGTTGGGTTTATCAGGCGAACAATTGATCAACCAAGCCAACAGAGTTGGGTTTATCAAGCTATCCAGGAGTTGGGAAAGACTAATGATAAGCTGGTGCACCGACACCAGAACCAACTTGGATTCTGGAACACCCACACACACCCAACACAAGGAAATCAGTCCTTTCTCTGCAACGCAATTCGTCAGACCCTGATCTCCCTTTCAGTGCTATTCAGGGGTTGTGGAGAAGAAAACCAGCTCAACGACTCTATCTGTGTGGTTCTCAACCCACCAGGTTTATCAAGCATCTCAGGCCCTCATTTACCACTCCAATACAGTCCAAGGACAAAACCACTGCATGCAAGCAGCCAAACAGCTATTCAAGCTTCTATAGGGAAAAACACAGTCATTCCATTTTGGAAAACAACAACCCACAACAACTATGAACCCACAACAATTTCTTAATGCAATTGTGGTGAAACAATAGTCAACGCACACACATGAACCCACAGCACCCACTCCTCAATACGATCGCTGTGAGAGTTTCACAGACCAAAAAATGGTAAGGGAGCAAACTCTGAAATTACACCTGATGGAAAAGGTCACTGGAAAACAAAACTGGGAAAGAAACTATGACCAGGGCCTAGCAATAGAGTAGCAGTCTTAAGCTCACAATTCAAATATGAAGGTTGGAACAAACGCCCAGTCCAAAAATGCATGGGGCAAATTGATTCTCTGTCTAAATGGAAAGAACACAAAAAATAGACCAATGATTGGTGATGAAACCACAACAGTCTAACGACGGTGGGAAAGACCAACACTCTGTGTGAGCAGGGGAATAATACTCACAGAATAGAAATCCATAAGAGACAGAGGGTGAACCCCAAACAAAGGAATGTGTATTCCTTTAACTTAGTCCGTGTGAGGTGAATGAGTAGCCACCGTTCAGTTAATGGATAGACCATCCGAAATCTAGAAGGTGGTTGTGGAGAGAGTGCATGCGCATGGGGAGAATGGCTGTCGTGGCGTAGTGTCCTTGCTGTCAGCGAATAGATGCCCCACTAACAATAGAACAATGAAGGTGGTGGTTGGATGAGACAAGGGGGGGTGAGTGAAAAGAGTGGTGACACATGGCTTTTCCCCTCCATGGCTCAGGATTTAGCTTCCCCCCTCCTTACCCTTAGGAAATCATGCCCCTTCTCAATTTAGTTGCAGTGAACATAGCTGGCTGTGTTATTTAATTAAATGCGTGTTTATATGATGCAACATTTAATATATATGCCACATGTACCGATATACCATTGGTGACCATTTCAATCCAAAACATATCATAACCAAATCATGGTGGGGACTTGTCCTTTAACTCCACACCAAGATCATTTACAACATATGTATCATATATACTAAATGCAAGCGAGGTCAAAACTGGGGTGTTACATTCCCCTCCCCCTTCAATAGCACTGTCCTCAGTGCTTTACAAAATTTGAACAAAATGCTACACTGGTACTGCCTTAGTGTTTCGTAGAATTGAACAAAAATGGATGTGCCAATCGCATGGCATCCTCTAGATCCCACGTAGCCTCTTCAGGTCCATAATGCTCCCATTGCACCTTTACCTGCCCTATGGCCTGGTTACAGAGCATTATGACCTTCCTGTTGAGGATAAGCATTGACTCGATTTGGAACTCTCCCTGGGGTTCCACCTGAATCACATCCCAATTTATCATATGGTTACGATCATGTACATATTTCTTAAGAAAAGAAACATGAAAAACATTATGAGCTCTAGTACTAGTAAGAAATGCAAGTATATATGCATCAGGCCCTATTCTTTCAAGCACTTCAAATGACCCACAATATCTAGGTGACAACTTGGCACAACTTCCAAGCTTCAAGGAACTTTTCTTTGCTTTCACTCTGAGGTAAACATGATCCCTAACACTGAACTCTCTATTCATCCTATGCTTATCTGCATAGCATTTCTGTTTGTCCTGTGCTGCTTTTAGATTCTGTCTATATATGGAACTCAAATTGTTCCATGCAACCAAAATGGTGTTAGAGTATTGTTTTTCCTTACAACCTCTTGCTCCATTTCCTTGAGCAATTCTGGTCCAAGCACAACTCTGTTCACCGGGTTGTCCCAAGTCACTGGTGTCCTACACCTTCTTCCATACAAAGCTTCATACGGACTCATCCCCAAGGATGCCTTCTGTCGATTGTTGTAAGCAAACTCTACCAAGTGTAAGTAATCTTCCCACTTGGTTGGTTTGTCCATCACATACATGCGAAGCATATCTTCAAGCACCTGATTAACTCTTTCTGTCTGCCCATCTTTCTAAGAATGGTATGCATTAGAGGAAATTTGGGGTCTAAAATGGGCCTCCTAAGGAAAATAATAAAATAATAGTTATTAATTTTGGAGGAAGAATGAAAAAAACTACCTTTTTGTGTTCGTATTTTCGACATATCTCCCTATTTTTTTTACTCAAATTCTAAGAGGGAGAGCTCATTGGATGCAAAATTTAATTTCGCATCCAACGAGTACCCACACTACATACTTTTGACGGACCCTGCTACCCCAAAAACAAGAAATGCCTGAAAAAATGTGATGATGACATCATCATCACGATTTTTCAAGAATTTATTGTTTTTGGGGTAGCAAGGTCTGTCAAAAGTATGTAGTGTGGGTACTCGTTGGATGTAGAATTAAATTCTGCATCCAACGAGCTCTCCCACTTGAAATTTGAGTAAAAACACAGGGAGATATGTCGAAAATATGAACAAAAAAAGTAGTTTTCTTTTATGACAAATATGTCAATTCAAACATTATGGTTGACTCATTTTATTGAAATTTTATTAGTTCTTGAATTCCAACTCACAAAATTTATTGTTGGCACATTTTCTTATAAGGCCCATTTTAGACCCCAAATTTCCTCTAATGCAGTGCTGAAGTTTAGCTTTGTACCCAAATCTGCAAACAATCCCTTCCAAAAATTGGAAGTGAACTTGACATCTCTATCGAAAATTATTGCCTTCGACAATCCATGCAATTTGAAAATCTCCTTCATGAAAATCTTGGAAATGTCATCGGTCTTATGCGTAGACTTCAGTGGTATAAAATGTGCTGCCTTTGTCAACTTGTCTGCTACAACCATGATGGAATCATGTTGTCTCTAAGTCATCGGCAATCCTGTAATAAAATCCATGGAAATAAATTTCCATTTCCATTCTGGAATTGGAAAAGGCTGCAACAAACTTGCTGGTGTTGATGCTCAACCTTTACCTATTGACATTTCATGCACCTTGAAATGTATTCAGCCATGTCCTTTTTCATACCTGTCCAAAAGTACTGCCTTCTAGCTGTAGCAATTGTCTTCTGATATCCTGGGTGACTAGAATATGGAACTTGATGGATTTCATCGATGACGATTCTCCTCAAATCTGCTACATTCAGAATATGAATTCTACCTTTAAAAGTGAAAAGTCCATCTTCTTCCAATTTATATCCCTCATACCTCTTCTCAAGACTTTTCTACTGCAATTTTTCTTTTACCTGCTCATACAATTCATCTCCGGCAACATGATTAACAATCTACTGCCTCAATTCTAATTGGAAAATACTAAGAGATGCCACATGCATTTCCTATACCTTTCTGCTGAGTGCATCAACTACCTTGTTCTCTTTTCCTTTTATATGTTTGATTTCAAAATCAAAATCACATAAAAATTCCGGCCATCTCGCTTTCCCAGCATTCAAAGTAGGTTGATCAAACAAATACTTCAGTCCATAGTGATCGGTTCTGAGTTCAAATATTCTACCCATCAAGTAATGTCTCCACATCTTAAGAGCATGTACGGCTGCAAGCTCTAGATCATGAGTGGGATAGTTATTCTCATGCTCCTTCAATTTTCTTGATTCATAACATATCACGTGGTTGTCTTGCATTAGGAATCCTCCAATCCCTTGTCCACATGCATCGGTACATGCCACAAAATATTTTCCTGGATCTGCAACTTTCAATAATGGTGCACTGGTGAGAATATTTTTCAACTGCTAGAAGCTTTCTTCACACTTTGAAGTCCATTCAAACTTTACTCCCTTCTTTTGCAAAGAAGTGATGGCATGTGTAACCTTGGAAAATCCTTCAATGAATCTCCTATAGTATCCTGCAAGTCCCATAAAAGATCTTACATCTGTCACATTTATTGGAGTAGGCCAATTCATAATGGCTTCGATCTTCTTAGGGTCGACTGATATACCCTCTTTTGAGATAATGTGACCCAAGTACTGAATTCTATTCCTGTAGAAGTCACACTTGCTCAGTTTTGCATACAACTGGTGTTCTTTGAGCACTTTCAATGTCAATCTCAAATGCTCTTCATGCTCTTCCTCATTCTTAGAATAAATAAGAATGTCATCGAGGAAAACAAGAACGAACTTGTCCAAATACTTACTGAAGACACTGTTCATAAGGCACATAATTGTAGATGGTGCATTTGTGAGACCAAATGGTACCACTACAAACTCATAATGTCCATACCTTGTCCTGAAGGCTGTCTTATGAATGTCTTCATCCTTGATTCTCACCTGATGGTAACCAGACCTCAAGTCAATCTTAGAAAATACCTTTGCTCCTCTCATTTGATCAAAGACATCATTAATCATAGGTAAAGGATATTTATTGTTCACAGTAACTTTGTTCAACTGCCCGTAATCAATACATAACCTGAGTGTACCATCTTTCTTCTTTACAAACAGAACTAGTTCTCCCTAAGGAGACACACTCAGTCGGATATACTTCTTTTCCTACAATTCTTGTAGTTGCATCTTAAACTCCAGCATCTCCGGTGTACTCATCCTGTAGGGTGTCTTGGACACTGGTGTTGCTCCTAGCACAAGTTCAATGGTGAAATCAATACCTCTCTTTGGAGGAAGTCCTGGAATCTCATCAGGGAATACATCCTTGAATTCCTATAACACTTGATAGTCCTCCAACCTAGGATTTTCATCTCCTACTTGTTCTAGAATATGAGCTACATACAACTGGAAACCTTTCCTATATAACTTCTTCAACTGCATTGCTGAAACCTGTCTTACTGAAATTACCTTCGGAATACCTTTCACAACTACTGTGTTTCCTTATTCATCCGTGCATTCAAAAGTATTGTTATAATAGTCAAGATTTACTCGGTGAGCTTCTAACCAATCCATTCCAATGAGAACATCATAGGAACCAAGTGGTAGAACATTCAGATCTACCCAAGTTTTCAATCCATTCATAACCAATGGACACTTCTCTACCATGTCACCGACCTTTCTCTTATTTCTAGTGGCTAGTTGAACTAACCAAGGTTTCCTATGCTTGACCTTCTTAAAAGCACAATTCTCCACTACTCTAGGAGTGATATAACTGTGAGTAGAATTAGGGTCAATCAAAATAGAAACATATTGTTCAACAATATTACCTACAACTTCAACCACAGTGTACTGATGATCTGTCTGGCAGTCCTCCAGTGCTGCATAAATTCTAGCGACTGCTCTGGCTACCTGACCCACTGTTTATGCTCCCTGAATGTTATAAGTTTGTCTTGCACTTTAATTCTCAAGTGGACAATATCGGTGTAAGTGGGGTCCTTCACATTTCCAACATTTGAGTGGACCTTTATTCTGGTGTGGCTCTTTAGGATTTCCACCTGTCACTCCAACTAGATTACTCGCAGCTTGGGATGGCTGCTTTTGCTGATTCCTGGATATAGAAGGTTTTAACCCTTTCTTTCTTTGGTCAAACTTCTCATTCTTCTTGTCTTTCCATGCCTTATGGTAATTATTTTTACCCTTGCTTTGCTTATAGCAATATTTATCCTTTCTTATTGCTTCTTCAAGAGTCCTTGGTTCATAGAACTCAATTCTATCTTTGTAAGTTTGAGGCAGTCCACTTAGAAACTGCTAGATCTTCACTTTTTCATCTCTGATGTATCAGACATACCTCAACAATTCCAAAAACTTATTTGCATATTCATCCATGGTATGCTGTCCCAATCTCAACTCATGGAACTCCTTGATCTTGTCATCATAATACCTATTAGAAAGGTATTTCTACCTGAAATGCTTCCACTTCAGTTTCCTTTCACTGATCCTCTTTACTTGCTTGAAGTGTTCCCACCAAATGGATGCTCATCCATTCAGATTGAATATGGAAACTCTTTCCTTCATGTTTCCTGAATATTCCTACACCTGAAAGTACTTCTTTATCCCAAGAAGCCAAGCTTCAGCCTCTTTTCCCATCTTTATCTCACCATCAAATGTAGGAGGTTTAGCTTTCCTAAATTCATCTCGAGAGCGATCCCTATGGTGCCTTCTTCTTTTCCTTTTATGAGAAGATGAACTTTTATCTCCACTGGATTCTTCAGAGTCAGATGATCCACTGGAAGTCTTTGTTCTTCTCCTAGTGCTACTCTTGCTGCCTTCTGACCTTAATGTACCTTGTCCAGAATCTATCTTTTTCTGCAAGTTTGTCAAGCTTTCCAATATGGTATCATTCAACTGATGCTACTCTTCTTGGGCTTTAACCAAGCTTCTCATGGTGGTTGCAACCTCAGAAGGTGTCCCCTAAAATCTCCTTCCATTATATTCTATGTCATCATTTCTATTACAGAAATTTTCTCCCATGGCATCTTCTGCTTGCTTGTAAGAATCTCGAACATCATACCCATCATGGGTTCTCATGACTAAACCACCTTTTGCTTCACCACACTGCTCTTTCTGGAGTACTGCTCTTGGAAGTTATCTATAGTTCTACAAATGTGTTAGTAGCAAACTTTTAGATGCATAACATTAATATAAGCCAAACTACTTACCTTTTTCTTTGGGAAATTTACAAAACAACAATTATGCTAAAACACATAATTTTCTCTATTTATTTTCAGCCTTGTGACCACGGACAGTCTGCTGAATCTAATGAAAATCAACTGAAAGACAGTCGAAAACTGCCTAAAAAATCACTGAGAAATGCCCCTGAAAAACCTAAATCTTCTTAGGCCTAATCAGACCTCCTCCCAACTAATTCTCTGACATTGCGGGGGTCAAAACAACTAACTCATCGACGGTATATTACTTGTTCTCCTTCTGACATTTCGGTGGTGAAACAACTAAACTCCCAATCTGTATTGGTGAGCGGATCAACTGTGCATCGGTTGCATAGTTATTTGAGAAACCGCAACGATGGAACGTGTTCTAATTTCAGTTTCCACGGGCAAAATGACTAGAATCCCACTCGGTATCGGTGAGAAAACCAACTTTTCATCCAGAACACAGTTGCTTGAGTAGCCGCAATAGTGGAAATAAATCTCACTATGATCTCCATGGCAACCTGACTAGGCTTCTGATCGGCGATGTCAATTACTGCTCATCGAGCATTTCAGTGGTCAAAAATTCTAAATCCTCCTGCTATATCATTGAGTTACTCATCTTTTCTTCCACCGTATTGGCCCTGTCGTGGTCTATTATCCCGAGTCTTACCAGCGATCGAAACCCCCTAGAAGTTGGGGCATCAGCACTCAGATGCATTCTTCATCGGGTGATTACTCTCTTCAATCTCCACAATGGCGGACGTTTGCTCAACAATTTTTACCCGTCATGCTCATCGGCGACGAAATCACCTAAGCATCGATGATGTCATCCACTAACCATCATCGATGGCCGATGATTCCATGACTTAAACAAATTTTGAAAATTTTCTCTTCCTTTCCGAACTTTCATCGGCTCAATGATCGCTTATTTTTCGCCGATCCGTTTGTTATCTGTCGGCGAAACCTTTCTCTATCTTCTGCTGACTCATCGGATCCATCTCCCTTATCCTTGGCCAATCAAGTGACTTCTTGTTGTCGACATAATCCACTAATACCTTGGCATTAGTGAGTGCAAGACTAAAGCATCGATGAACTGAAGCATGATTTTTGACTGGCATCAGTAGTTGGAGCTTCTCCCTATCGGAAGACTAGTGCGCTAGGATTCCACAACGACAGATGCATGAAACACTATCTTCTTCCGATGGCTGATGATTTTAGGCCTAAGACAAAATTTTAATATTTATTTATGGCGTCGGTGGTCACAGGATCTATCTGTCGGAAGGATAGTCTTCTAGCTATCCGCAACGGTGGCACAGATAATCTAATACCTTCCGCTGTTCATCGGCGATGCATCCTACTAAATTGCTCCGAAGGCCGACGAAGCCAACACTTGAGAAATTTTTGAAACTTTGCACCATCGATGGTTGGAGGCTCTACTCGTTGGAGGCATAGTGGTCTAGCCATCTGTAATGGCGAGCACTCGATAAACTAATCTCCACCGATGATTTCAATACTTAAACAAAAATTCTAAAACTTTTCTTCTTTTGTCGGTGATTGAAACCACTAACACTGTTGTATCGGAATTTTAGTCCCCACGGCAGCCGCAATGGCGGTAACCCATTCAACTATCATTCAACTAATTCTTACCGCTACTCATCAGTAGTTTCCTTGTCTATCCATCGCTGATGGGAACAAATATCTTTCGCCGATCACTGATGGTCAGACTTAGAAAACAAAAATTTCAAAGTTTTTTCCCAGTTACCATCCGTCGGGTGGCCTTCCCACTAAGTGCCCGCTGCATCGGAAGATCTTGTCACTAAGTCTTCCGATGGGCCAATGTTTCTGGTACTTCGAAAAATTTCTAAGTTTTCCTGCCACACTTTTCTGATTGCTGCTGGGTAGAAGGAAACCTACCTTTGCTATCTGATCTGTCATGTCCCCTTCAGGTCCATGCTATAACCAGAGCTCTGATACAACACTGTAACGCCCCTGATCCTCTGACCACTGAAGAGGATGCTATGATACATCAAATCATCCGGGAATCTATCCCCATGAACATGAAACATACATACATATAGTGCTGAAGCATGATACTTAAAACATAAAACATTTTATGAAGCATAATCATTCATATACACAATGGAAGCAAAACATATCAATCAGCATTCATGCATATATAGATCAGCATTTAACATGTATATCATCGTTCATTAATGGTAATTTTAATTGCAGATACAAGTTAGGTAAGAATACTTATCTTATGAAGAACTTCCCCGAACCTCCAACCGACGAAGAGGACGCTACTATACATCAAATCATCCGAGCATCTAGCCCCATGAACATGAAACATACATACATATAGTGCTGAAGCATGATACTTAAAACATAAAACATTTTATGAAGCATAATCATTCATATATACAATGGAAGCAAAACATATCAATCAGCATTCATGCATATATAGATCAACATTTAATATGTATATCATCATTCATCAATGGTAATTATAATTGCAAATACAAGTTAGGAAAGAACACTTATCTTATGAAGAACTTGTTCCGCAACCATCTACGTCGCTGTAACGTTCCACCCAACCATAGGCCCGTGTGCTCTTTAATCTCTCAGTAATGCTGCCACCCCCGAGCCGGGCATGATTCCCCAAGGAATAAGGAACTAACAGGATTACACATAGCTAAGGATAATAACCCACAAGGGTACATAGTTCAGCCAAGCCAACACAGTTGGGTTTATCAGGCGAACAACGGATCAGCCAAGCCAATAGGGTTGGGTTTATCAGGCCATCCAGGAGTTGGGAAAGGCTAATTCTAAGCTAGTGCATCAACACCATTACCAGCCTTGCTTTTGGAACATCCACACACACCCAACACAAGGTTATCACTCCTTTCTCTGCAACATAGTCCCTCAAACCCTGATCTCCCTTCCAGTGCTATTCAGGGGTTATGGAGAAGAAAACTAGCTCAACGACTCTATCTATGTGGTTCTCAACCCAACAGGTTTATCAAGCATCTCAGGCCCTCATTCGCCACTCCAATGCAGTTCGAGGACAAAACCACTGCATGCAAGCATCCAAACATCTATTCAAGCTTCTACAGGGGAAAACACAGTCATTCCATTGTGGCAAACAATAACCCACAACAATTTCTCAATGCAATCGTGGCCAAACAGTAGTCAACACACACACATGAACCCACAGCACTCGCTCCTCAATACGATCGCTGTGAGACTTGCACAGACCAGAAAACGGTAAGGGAATAGACTCTCAAACTACACTTGATGGAAAAGGTCACTGGCAAACAAAAATGGGAAATAAATAATGGGCACGGCCCAACAATAGAGTAGCAGTCTTCAGCTCATGATTCAACGATGAAGGTTGGAACAAACGCCCAGTCCAAAAATGTGTGGGGCAAATTGATTCTCTGTCTGAATGGAAAGAACACAACACATAGAATGATGATCAGTGATGAAACCACAACAGTCTAACGATGGTGGTAAAGACCAACGCTCTGCGTGAGCAGGGGAATAATACTCACAGACTAGCAACGCGTGAGAGATAGAGGGTGAACCCCAAATAAAGGAATGTGTATTCCTTTAACTCAGTCCATGTGAGGTGAATGAACAACCACCATTTAGTTAGTTGATAGACCATCCAAAATCCAGAAGGTGGTCGTGGAGAGAGTGTAGGTGCGTGGGGAGAATGACCATCGTGACGTAGTGGCCTTGCTGTCAGTGAATATACTCCCCACTAAAAACAAAACAATGAAGGTGGTGGTTGGATGAGACAAGGGAGGGTGAGTGAAGAGAGTGGTGACACATGGATTTTCCCTTCCATGGCTCAGGATTTAGCTTTCCCCCTCCTTACCCTTAGGAAATCATGCCCCTTCTCAATTTAGTTGCAGTGAACAGAGCTGGCTAGGTTATTTAATTAAATGCGTGTTTACATGATGCCACATTTAATATATATGTCGCATGTCCCGATATACCATCGGTGACCATTTCAATCCAAAAAATATCATAACCAAATCATGGTGGAGCCTTGGCCTTTAGCTCCACACCAATATCATTTACAACATATGTATCATATATACTAAATGCAAGTGGGGTCAAAACTAGGGTGTTACATAGGAATTTAACCAAAATGATTAAATTTTATATCCTAAGTATGCGAATGGGTTTTTATTATTCTAAAACCCCCTATTAAGCATGAATTATGTAAAATATCAGAAATATATCAAAGATACAGGGCCTAGAAACATGACTTAGTCACTCTTTACATACTGCTTGTCCATACAAAATAAGGAAATATGTAGAACCACAAAGGGGGAAATATTCCCTTAAACATGGTCATGATTTTTTTTTTGTGAAATATTGTCTTCAATTAGTATTCACCATATTCTCATCTATCTCCATCAGGGATTTGATATTGTTGAAATTATTCTCATAAAACACCTTGGTGAAGATGTCTGCAACTTGCTCAGATGATAAGCAATAGTGCAGAGCAATGATCCCATCATGCACAAGTCCTATGATGTAGTGCATATGGATCTCTATGTGTTTGGTTCACTTCCTATGTACTGGATCAGTTGAAATTGAAATGGTACTTTGGTTGTAAAAATATATGACTCTAGAAGTCTAATATTCAATCCCAAACTCTCAAAGTATACCCTGCAACCACAAACAATGAATAACTGCATTCACAACTCTTCTGTATTCTTCCTCTATAGATGCAAGTGTAATGGAAATTTTATTTTTACTTAAACAGTTGATTGTTCCATATGCAATCATAAACACATATCCAAAAATTTATTTTCCATCAATTTTATCACCTACCCAATCAAAATCAGTAAAACCAACTAACTATGGGTTAAAATTTGCAACATAGTGAATCCCATGTGTCCTTGTTCCCTACGCAAAGTGTAAGATTCTTTTTGATACCCTATAATGTATTTCATGAGGATGATACATGTGTCTATAGGCCACACTCACTGCATAATATATATCATGTCGAGCAAGAGTGAAATAAATAAGACAACCAACCGATTTCCTATACAATGTGTTGTTTACCAATGGAGTGGAATGCGCTTCTTAAAGCTTAACTCCTGAAAGGAAAGTTGTCTTTCTTGGCTTGAAATCCTTCATGTTGAACTTGATCAACTGTTTTGAAACATACTTGGACTGATGTACCTTGATTTCAATATCTAATTGAGAAATATCAAGCCCCAAAAATTGGCTCAACAATCCCAAATTAGTCATGGAGAAAGCATGGTTCATTGCACCCTTCAAGGAGGCAATTTATTTCATAGAAATTCATGTGATCAGAAGGTCATCCACATACAAAAAATTAATTATAATTGAATCAAGAATCATCTTCAAATAGACATTTGGATCATACTTCCATCTACAATAGTTATGTGATAGCAGAAAACCATCGATCTTGGCATACCAATCTCTGAGAGCTTGTTTTAGCCCATATAGTGATTTCTTCAACCTGCACACAAGGGATGGATTAGTAACAAAATATTATGGATGATTCATATATATATATTTTTTTGTATATCCATCTATTAAGGCACTCTTCACATCCATCTGATGTACCTCCCATTTCTTGGAAGCTACAATAACTAAAACTAGTCTTATGGAGTCCATCTTTTCCACTGGTGCAAAGGTCTCACTGTAGTCAATTCCTTGGAATTGGGAGAAGAATTTGGACACTAAAATTGACTTATACTTCATAGGATATCCATCAGAAACAAATTTTGTCTTGAATACCCATTTACACTTGACTAGCTTTCTCCCTAGTGGAAGATTGACTAGTGCCCATGTTTCATTCTTCTGGAGCGAATGGTATTCCTCTTTCATGGTTGTTTTCCATATTCGATCTTCTGATTCTTATTCATATGTTTTTGGATCTGATTCAACCATTATATAACACTTATCAATAAATAAGGGGTCCTTGATAGAGAGGGCACTCTCAAATTGAGATCTAGTTATTCTAGGATCACTAGGATTCCCAGCTAGTTCCCCAGCTGCATGAATGGTATTTGATGCCCACTTTGGCCTTGTAGGTGTTTTATTATATGAAATTAAATCATCATTATCATACATATCATAATCAGAAAACTTACCAACCTCTTCACTTACAATCATAGGTGGTGGTGGTGAAGACGACTTTCCAATTTCTGTTGCTAGCATGGGTTCTTCTTCAAACTGAATAGTCCTTTAAATAAAGGATATTTGAGTGATCATGTTGATCAGATTATACCCTTTGGAATATTTATAATAACAAACAAATAGGAACTCTTGAATTTGGGGTTCCAAATCCTTCCTCTTTTCTTTTGGAATTCTATCCCAACATTTAGAGCCAAAAATTATGAAATGAGATACATCAGGTTTGTGTCCACTCCAAGCTTTGAAAGGAGTGATTCCATCAATATTCTTGTGAGGCAACCTATTCTAGATGTAGGATGCACATTTTATAGATTCAGCCCAAAAAAATGGTGGAAATTCTTATACTCCATCATACAAGTAGCCATCTCCTTGAGAGACCTTTTCTTCCTCTAAACAACACCATTCCTAGCTTCATTATCATGAATGAGAAAGAAAATGGGTTTGAGAAGGACATCAAGTGTGAGGACTTGTACACTTTCAAACTGTGACCCACAAAACCTTTAACAATGACTCTAAAATTCTAAATATTAGAGATTTCAACATCATTGGGAGTAAAAAAACCTTTTTAGGAGACCTAGTGTGGGTCATCTGATAGACTAACAAGATATTACCAACAAGACCTGGGACATACAACACATTATTGAAGGAGCCATGATCAAGATCTATTCTACCATTTACCTTAATTTAAGGTTCAAATTTATCTCCCAACAAGATAGTTGGACCATTCGAATCATCAAGAGAGGAGAAGGCCTCCCTTTTCGAAACCATGTGCCTTGAAGCTCCATAATCAATGATAAAGGAAGGATATCTTGCAGTGCTTGCAATTAGGGAATGAAATCTCTCCTTGTCTTCAAAAATTTATCCTCCTTCCTTCTTATTTCCACCCTCAGGAAGAGAGATGTTGTGTTTTTCCAATAGTTGAGTCAACATATCGATTTTATTCCTCATGCAATATCTCTCAGGATGAAATGCCTTTCCACAGTATGCGCACTTGCTCATTTCACCTTTACCTTTATTCTTGTGGCAATTATTCTTCTTAGATATTAAGGACTCCTCATGAGACTTGGACTTATCTCCATTTTGATCAAGAGGATCCTTATCATTCTTCTTTCCTTTGGAATCCACCTTTGAATATCCAACAACCAAATCTTGATATTTGCAAGGTTTGATGGTTCCCATCATGACCAACTTGTGTTGCTCCTGAGTCCAGGATTCCATGAAATATTCCTGTGAAGGAATCTTCCAATTTTGAGTTGTCATGTTGGTGTAATGGAAGGTCAAAACAAATACTAAGTAGTCAGAGCAAAGCTTTGAAAGTATGGCCAATACTATTTGTTAATCCTTCTTTTAGATACCACACTGTTTCAACTGCATAACCAATGCTTTGAACTTGGAGAAGTAGACTGGTAAGGATTCAAAGATTCTTGGACTCAGTGAAATCATCTCGTTCTCCATTTGATGTCCCCTCATTTCATCTATCTTTCCAACTAAATTTTGAAGCTTCTCCCATACTTCATTTTGTGATGCTAATCCATTAAGATGGAAAATAAGGTCTCTGGAAATGTTGAGACATAAAATACCATATGCCTCATCTCTCCTATTCTGCCACTTAATATTCTCTATTTTTGCATTAGGATCAACCTCAATTTCCATGATAACTCTATAGAGGCCTTTACTCCTCATCATAATCTCCACCTATGCCTTGCATTCGAAGTAGTTGAATGGAGTCAAGATGATATGGGGAGATTGATACATTCTTCAGCAACTGCACCCTTGAACAAATAAAATGTGCTCCTAGTGAGTGATGCAAAACTTGCAAAATAAATAGTGGAGGAGAAAAATTGAGCTAAAAAGGCTTTGATGCCATGTGGAAATTAATGCCAATCTTAGATCAATTTAACTCACAAAATTACTTGTAAAACATGCATAGATTCACTCAAAATGGATAGTGTAAATGGAGCATAATACAAAATTCTATTGAATAGGTTTATCTCAGGAAACCTTATGACAAAATAGGTTGTCCAAATATATAATTACATCATAGATTTGAATCAACACAAAACATGCTTACTAAAAAGTCAAAATCCCCACATAGGTGCATAAAACACTTTCCTAATCCGCCAAGAAGGTCACGAATAGGATGAATGAAGTGTATCAGTTGATAAGTGAAGGAAAGAGGATAAAATCATGATTTTGGAAGATAAAAATAAGGGTGAGTTGTACACAAAACAAGGTAGTTTCCTTTAGAATAGCTTTACCTTTTTCCTTAAAATCTGCTGAAAAGAAGTCTAATTCTGGATAAGGCAGGAATGCACAGTTACTAAATTGGGCAGTATGATGGGTTATCAAAATCTTATCCATAATATTTCCAAAGAACTCCTGTAGGAAGTTTTGGCAAGTTTGAAAATAAGGAAGCAAGTGGATGCCAACTAGCTAGTGCGGGACCTAGGAATTTAACCAAAATGATTAAATATTATATCCTATGTATGGGAATGGGTTTTGATTATTCTAATAGTCATTTCCTACTGAAAAGCAACTCTGACATTTTTTAGGTTGAAAGGTATTTTCTGATATGAAAAAGCAACCTAAGGACATATAAATGTGGCTTTATGTTGATCCTTGGGTTTAATCTGGATCTGATTATATCTCGAAAAACTGTCCATAAATGAAAATACCTCCCTTCCTACACACTTATCCAAAATATGGTCAATAAATGGTGTGGGAAGTTGTATTTAGGACAGAATCTATTTAGATCTCTAAAATCAGTACATGCACAGATGGTCCCATGCTTCTTATCCATAGGAACGAGAATAGATACCCATTTAGTTCAGGAAACCAGGTAGATGAAGCCAACTGTGAGCAACTTCTCTACCTCATCCTTAATAGCAGGTGACTTATAAGGATTTACAACACATAAAAAATGTTGAACATGTTTAGCATTTGGATACATTATTATTTCATGTTCAACAATATGGGGATCAATCCCTAGAATTTCTCCATACGAACAAGCAAATACATCACAAAATTCCTTAAATATCTTGGTGTATGTTTGAATTTCTTCGGGTGAACAATTAGCAGTGATATAAATGTTCTCTATCTTACCAGGAGTTCAATAAATGTTGATCAAAATAGTCAGTGACATTTTCTCCATGTTCTCTTCAACATGTATACCATGATTTTCTAATGGGATCACATGATGACCAACTTTCACGCTTAAGGTCATCTGAAACTCATCGCACTCAATCCGTTCAAGCTCCAGGAGGAAGTTGGATCGATGATGCATCTTTTCCTAGGGTTGTTCCAGATCGGTCATGTCCTTGATAATATATTCTTCTGAAGGAAATGTTTCATTGAGGAATTCATGTGAGCATGATGAAACATCCAACCAAGTGAGCAATGCCAAGTTATTCTCCTCTCCCATCCGCGAAGGGGAAGTTCTTGCAATGATATCTAATATGGTTTGGTAAGTGGTATGCGCTACAGACAATGAAATTTTTGTGCTGGTACAGGTGTTGGAACTTCATTCAAATTATTTGGAGAAGCGAGAGTCAAAGGATATCTAAAAAAGGTAGTACAAAACAAAACTGGAATCAATGGTGATGGAACACCATCGGGTTTAGAATCAATAACTAGAATTGGTGCCAAAATATTAAAGGTTCCCATTAATGAAGGATACATTCTGACACAATTATTCTCAATTGCGGGATGAGAATTATCAATTACCTTGATAGTGGTAATCGATGATGAAAGGAACCATAATTATCAAATGACAATTGATCGATCATCACGATTCTATATTCATGGGGAAAATACACAACACGAAATATAGATGACATGATCGCTTTCATGGCATAAATCCAGTTCTGACCCAATAATATATTATAGTCAAGGGGAACATCAACCACCTCAAACTAGACCAACATGTTCTTCCTCCCTAGTTGGAACTGAAGGGAAGGAATAATTCCATGTGGTCTAAAGGAACTTCCATCAAAGGTTGTCAGCATAGTCATGGATTTATATAACACGGGAGAGCCAAAGTGGTTTCAATAGGAAAGAGGCATCACAGAGGTCGCAACACATTCACCAATAACTGTACATTTAATAGTGTTTTTCAAACATTCCACATGGAATTGAAAATCCACATGGTTAGGTAATTGAGGTTGGACACCGTTAGTCTTGAACCTGAAAAAACTAATTTCATTCAATTCAATCACCAATAAAGAAGGAAATAATGCTTCCCCCTTCAAGGGACAATTCTGAAGCACCTCTAAATCCAACATTACACATGCAGTCTCGCCCAAATCCTCAACGATAGAACAATGGTGGGTTGATCAAGAATTGGGATTATTCCCCGAATGATTCAAGACCCATTTAGTAATGTGTGGTATAGTTTTAGACTTATCAATCTAGAAAGGAATCTCTAGGGGTGGAGTATCTTTACCCGTGTTTGGTTGCGATGGACCATAATCATGAGAACGGATCGCAACATGAACAAATGACATCATATTGATACAACCATGACCACTTTATATGCATTTTGGGTTTTTTACTCCCACCAACATCAATTATAGTATATGGATTCCTCAAATTCATTTTTTGATTATGTGGAAGGGGATCAATCAACATAGTTGGGATCTGTGCTATGAACTTTGATAACTCTTCATTTCTAGGACACAAGTACGTAAGATGGTATCCTCAACAAAGCTTACATGAGAATTCTACCTTTCGGTTAGTATTCTTGTCCCCCCCTACATTTCATCGTTCTTTTCATAATTAAATTTCTCATTTTTATTCCCACCCTTCTTATTATTCCTCCCCTTTTACTTATTCCATCTGGGTTGTTGATTACTTGTCTAGTTCGACTATTGCACATAATGTACTTCCGTTGATTGGGTGGGGGTGGAAGAAGCCGCAACTTGTTTGGCCGAAGACTTGTTAAGAAACAAATTATGCATTTGATGTGTAACCTATTGAAATAAATGTAACTTCGAAGGATATTCTATTGTACTTTTGTTGTGTTCCTCCTTCGAAGATGTTATTCCTCCATTTAGAGATGTCCTTGATGTAATTAGTCATGTAAAAGTGTCAAGGTAAAATATCCATTGTCAGGGAAATAATACCCACAAAAGTATTTTATAAATGTTATATAGGCCGGCCCCAATTAGAGAACCTGGCCAACCTAGTTAGGTAATTGAGTCACTCACTTGATGAATATAAATATGTGAGGCACCTCCCTCATTAACACACACTTCTCATTTAAGAATTATGCAAGAGAGAGAGAGAGAGAGAGCCAGTATACTACGCAAAGGGAGATTCTATTCTTGTTCTTGGGGTATTACACTATATATGGTTAAAGTATATATTGAGGAATTTTTGTTGGATTTTCTCCCCCATGAGGGTTTCCTAGGATAAATATATGTGTTTTTTTGTGTGGTTTTTCTTATCTTTTTTCCAGTGATCCTTTGCTTATGGTTATGATGTTATGATGATAAATGTTTTAAGATATTGTATAACCATAAAAAATATAACATGGTATTAGATCCACCCTAAAAGAAGCATTTGTGTAGTCTAAACACTGCTACAACTATAGCTACTGGAGATTAGGGTTTCATGCTTGAAAAACTTAGAAGGAAAAATCTAGTCATCGTGGAATTTTTGACATAAGTCAATTTTGGAGAAGTATTAGGAGCTGAGAATTTTATAGGATGAATATGAGTTATTGATGTATCTTGTGTGAAAATTTCATCCTCATATTCGTTGTACTTTAGGATATATGATCCCTTCAAATAAATGTTCCAGCCTCATCCAGAATTCAGTTTTAAATAGGTTCCATAGGGAGAATTTATATATCTCAAGATAGGAAAGTACAAATAAAATTCCTCAAGATTTTTTAGATAGGAAATAGATCGTAGTTTATTTAGTGTGAGTTTTAGACATTGAAGTTGAAACAGTAACATGTGGTAGTCCGTACATGTTTTCTATACCGATATAGTTCTTAAACATGTCAAATTGGGAATCTTAGCATAAGTTACACTTGGTGAATCCAATACTGCTATAACCAATGGGGTTGGAAAGAATACATATCAAGGTATCTTAGTATGGAGTTTTTGATCTTAAGGATTAGGAATTTTAGATGTACAATAGAATCAAGATCAAATAATTTTGAAGAAGATATTGGAGAAACAAGGGTTTCTTGCTCTAGGCACTTCCCTCCACTGATTAGTTGAAAAAGGAGGACCATCAAACTCACCCTACGAGGGAGAATATTTCTATGGAGAAATATTCTATTTTTATGTATTTTCAAAATTTTGACCTAACACTACTGCCATAAAAACTAGGGCATCAGATATTTTACAGTTATGTCCATAGTTTTTGGAAAAGGAGTCTGTTTCTCAACTCGACTTAAGGAGTCATATATTTCTATCCAATCAGATTTGAAAGTAACCAAAGTTGAAAAATTAGGGTTTCTCTATCAAACCCTAGTTCCACCAAAAGTAGTCTTCTAGAAAATATTTCAAGCAAGCATCAAGTTAAAGCAATCTCATTGGTAAGTTCTATCCTCTCTATTACCACTTAAGGTTCTCAATTTTATCATGATGACAAACAACACCAAGCTTGAGGACAATCTTGAAGGAGACTAGAACTTCTGGGAATGGAATTATAGAATGCTTCTAATATAGAAGAGAATGAATTAGAAGACCATGTTAAAGGAGAAGCTATAGATCTAGAGGGAGATGGGGACAAAGCCAAGCATAATAAGGACTCAGTCAAATCCAAGAGGATTCTTTCCATCTCCATTGGATCTCACATGGATCATCCTTGAAGACTCCTAGGGAGATGTTCGCTCCAGTGAATAGCTTGTACAAAGGAAAGAACATAAAGCCCCCTTAACCCCCTTCGTTCCCCTGAGATAGTCAGTTGAAAATGATAAGAAGATAAAGGAAGAAAAAGAAATGTACAAGGACATTTCTATAAAGAAAAAAATCATTCCGTTATAGATGAAGGGAAACCATATGAAGATGGTATTGAAGCACACATAGATGGTGTATCTATGTAGGATGTGAAGCATATGATGGATTCTTTAAGAAAAGATAGGATTGTACCATTGAAAGGGGAATATGTTTATTGTTGTGAAGCTGAAACTGTGGGTCAGGGAGCAGGGATCATTCCTGAAATTTGTGCAGTGTTAGAAGACCCCAGGAAGGTCATAACTCAACTGTGGTGGAAGTTGAGGGTGAGATTGTTGGGAAGAATTTTTTTCTTTGATTAACCCACTATACCACCCCTGGACTTGAGAGATGTGCAATTTGAATAAGTCAAATCATAGAAGGTCATGGTTAGTTCAACTAGCCACTAGAACTGGGAGAAAGTCAGTGAGGTGGTAAGTAAATGTCCATCAGTCATGGATGGATTAGTCACCCGTGTAGATCTGAATGTTCTACCACCTATGTAGTGAGAATTGCTCCTCACTACAGGGGTAAGAATGGATCCCTTGTGCCTATAGGGCACAAGGGTAGGTTGTAGGCCCAAGTGGGGGATTCAGAGCTACAAATTGAAACTAGGTTGTAGGCCCAATTGAAACAAAGTGGGGGATTCAGTTTCTCTGATTCGCAAACGTGTCGACATAGGTTGTATCCATTGTAATCTCTGATTTTATATTAATATCAATATCTTTTCCTGTCCAATAATGTATGTTTGAATAAATATTTTATCCATGGGATGATTTCAAATGCTTATACATTGTTGATTATATATGCTAGAATAGATCTAACACCAATATATATAGTATGCTTGTATTGTTTACTTGTTGTTGAGGAAGTAATCTATCAATTCAAGCTGAAGTTGGAAAGCTCAATAGATATCTACTTCAACTGTCGGGAATAAGGTACGAGGTCCGATCCTTTAGTGTTAGATATTTAATTTCTATTGCATATTGGAAAGGATTGATTTCTGGAGTAAAGCTATCTGTTGTGGTACCCCAAGCCATAGGAATTTCTCTCCGTAACAGAATTGGTGACTCTGTTGGGGAGTTCCTAGTAGTTGTCCTTTGGGGGTTTTCTATCGGCATTCAATGAATTTGAATTGCTCTATCTCTCTTGTTTTTGTGTCAGGTCCGAGGGCATGTTTTCCTGGTAGTGTCTGATTAGTGTGAATTTTGTCTCAGCTTGTCTGTTTGCCTTGATTTTTATGCACCTTTCTTCTTGTACACGATTTTTGAACTCACAGTCATGTATACACGCGGTTTTCTTTGCCATTTCCATGTATACACACAGGTTTACTATGAACAGTCACGTATGCCCTCAGTTTTTCATTTTAGAGGAAGTTGAATGGTTGTTGGGTGAGTTGTGATGATTTCTAAGTCTCCTTTGATACTACCAGAGTCTGTATACACATCTATTTCTGACCAGAGACGGTTTTTTTAGGGTAAATTTCTTTTTTTAAGAATGTTCATGTCATTGCATTTTCGATTTTTTGTTTTGGGATTAGTGCATTAGACTTCTTTTACCTTAGTGCATTGCCTGAGTGCTGCTTGAGTGTGCTTTGCATTGTCTAGGGGTTGTAGAATCATTCTTTTGATTTTTATATCTCATTTTACTTCAAAAAAGCCAAAAATATTTGCTTATCATCATGCATTGCATTTTGCATTTTGCATAGTACTTGCACTAGATTTTCTTTGGAGTATTAGTCAGGATTTCATATAGGAAATATTTCATTTATCATTTGAAGAAAATTGTTCATTTCACTTAGTAGCATACCCTGTTTTCATGGACACAATGTATTTGCATTGATTGTTAGGTGTGCATTTTACTTCATGTTGTGTCATAACACCATTAGTTGCACAGCCATATCCCTCTTTTGAGTAATAAAGCCAATTAAAATCAATGCTTAATTAAAATGAACTACACTATTTTATTTGATAGGGTTCACCAACAAGATTAGGTTTTAGGGTCTTGGAATAGTTCATTGTGAGTAAATTCTCCAAGACCACTAAACAACAACATGTATGTGTCTGTCTAGGTGAGTGTGTGAAATCCTTGGTATAACCAGTGTTTCTCAGGATCCTCCTCTAAAAAGGTAGTTAAGCACAAGGCATTGTGAGCGGTTACTGATTGGGATGACCCCTAGTCATAACTGAGTAGCACCGGAGATATTTCCAGGATTGTATTCGTATCTGGGGGATTTTTTGAGAGTTTCAGGCTTTGCTACCTTGCCTATACGGTCAATCCCACCTGCGACTGTCTACCTGAGCATTGATTATATTGAGGTGACCTTAGTGGCCTTACCTAGGATATCAAGGGGGTACTTTGCAGGGGTTATTCTGCAGGTGTCCCGGCCAGGTTGGGGTCAGACATCATAGTCGCTTTACGCGTTGAAGTTGAGGGCCACAATAATTGGTTACGTACCTCCGCTTGTTGTGTATAAGAGTCTCAAGCCTCTCCTAGGCGATACATACCTACTTCATTTAGGAGCTCACTTATCCTACCCTTGATTTCTTGTATTTGGATTTAGATTTTATTGGTGGTTGCTCTGTGCATGTTAGCTGGCCTAGAGTTTGCGTAGATAAAGAGTATTTGATATATTTTTTGAGTCATTGTGGATTCAGGTGTGGCTCCTCGCCGTTCTCGTCGTTTATAAGGACTTATGCCTTCTACATCTCCTCCTCCTTTAGGAGTGAGAAATAGATACTCTAGGCGGACTACTTCGCACATTGATTCACACACCATGGGAGACCAAGTTGAAGTATTCCTGAACCACCTTCTCCCATTCATGTGGAATATGGGGAGTTTAATCCTAAATATGATCCTTCACCCGACTTGACTGAGTTAGGTCATGTGATTTCTAAGATAGGTACTTTTCATGATATACCTACTTACTCTAGGGTTGATTCCCCATTGACGCATTACCAGTATGGAATTCCAAAGGATGATGAGACTCATTTTGAACCTGCGAGCACCAGTTATGGTAGTTATGGTATGTCTGGTTTTCCTACACATGATTTGGATTTCATGTTGAATCTGAGTTCGAGCCTAACACTATGCCTAGGGGCAATCTCATTCCTTACCATGCGGAGAGGTTTGGGAGCAGTAGTCACATTGCGCCTTCCATCCTGGCGGTGGAAGCTACATCACATATTCCTCCTAGGTCTAGGGTTAGTGATCCTATTAGGATACCAGATCCGAGACAAGTGACTATAGGGAATAACACATACATAATTACTCAGGTCCCTTCGTCCTCTGTCCCTAGTTCTTCGAATGTTCACCCTCCACCTCATTCATGTGGTCCTTTAGGCCGAAACATTGCTACGAGTTATGTCCATACTGCGGTTACTAAACCGGTAGTGTCTCAGCTTCATGCAACACCCGTTGTTTCGGGAGGTCATGGTCATACTTCTAGAGGTCACATTCCTACTTCCAAAGCATATATTCCTACTTCCGGAGCGTATATTCCTACTTATAGAGCTTATATTCCTACTTATGGAGTGTCTCATGGGACATCGCATGCGATGACTTGTGGACCTTATTATGGGATGCAGTATGGAGAGGGTTCTTCACCTTATTGGGGTGGGTATCAACAACCTGCTTACTCTCCAAACTATGGCTTTGTAGCTCCGAATAGTCAAGGTACACCACACTATGTTGCTTCCATGCCACCCTATATGGGTGAAACGGGAGGAGGGCACTATGGCCAAGGCCATGGTGGCAATTAGACCTATGTGAATCAGAACTATCAGGGAGCGGTCCATTGACCTTGTCATCCTAGGCTCCCTTTCCTCGCAACACTAAATCTTCCTGACTTATCAAGATTGACGAACGATCCTGTAGCTCATGACCCAGCTTGGCTGGCTGTCCCTACTAAGCTTCCCTTGGACATACTCAAGTTTGAGGGAAAACCGGGAGAGGACCCAAGAGAACACATTACTACTTTTCACCTATGGTTCTCTTCAAATTCGTTACATCAAGACTCAATCTGTTTGAGACTATTTCAACACACCCTTATAGGGACTGCCGTGAAATGGTATATAGAGCTACCTAGGGGAGCATTTGCTTTGTTCGATGACCTAGCGATGAATTTTCTTAACCACTTTCAACTACTAGTGCATTATGACATTGGTACTGAACTCTTGTCGACATTTTGGAAAGATAAAGCCACACATATCTCGGATCATATCCAAGAGTGGCGTAGATGGAAGAGGTTAATTAAATCCTTTATACCACTGGAATTTCTCCTCGAATGGTTCCTTAAGTCGTTATTGCCATATATAGCGAAGGATGTTTCTACATCCGGAGTGCAAAATGAGGAACAAGCCATCTTTAGGGCGCAGGAACTGGACTTGATTTATGCTCAGTCTAGTTTGTTATATGAGATCATTCCCAATGCTCTGCATTCTAGTTTCGACCCCGAAGTTAAACCTAGACTACATGCTAATGGCATTGTGGGTTGTGCGAGTGTTAAACCTATGAATTCGGTTGCAAAATAAGTTAGTCAATTGTCAATCAACCAATCTACTTCAAGACAAGCCACAAATTCATCTCAACCCTCCCAAACAGTGAGTGTGCTTTTAGTACGATTGTCGGACCAGAAGGGTAACCAGCAGCCCGGACGGAATAAAAAGAAGGGTAAGAATAATAGTAAGGGTGGGAATAGGAATGAGAATGCTAATAATAATGACAAGATTTCCCGTAAATATGGGGGGGACAAGCAAGCTAAACATAAGGTTAAATTCCCTTGCAAGTTGTGTAAGGACAATCACCTCACTTACTTGTGCCCTCGTATCGATGAAGCCTCGAGATTCTTGGCACAGGGCCCAGCTATGATAACTAACCCTTTACCTCACAATAAAAATATGAACTTGAGGACCCATGATCATTCTGGTGGTGATCAAGATCCATCAGAGGTTAGTGGTCATGGTTGCATTAACATGGTATGTGATGCGAAAGTTGTGACCCATGCAAAGGACTATGGTTCATCACAACCCAGCCCAGGAAATGAACCTGATCCACCAAGGTCTCCTTTACGTATTGAGAAAACTATGGATAAACCTAAAGCTGCACCTCATTCCTAAGGGAGTCCTTAAGTGTTCGGGGCACAATCCTAGCTCCTGAGATGCCCAGAGATATTCAGTTGTTGAGGATTTGGGCCACACTCCTTGTGCGATGTCTACACTGGAAGTGCTTCAGAGTTGTCCTTCGCAAAGGAAGGATTTGCTTTCTACCCTTGGTGTGAATGATGATGATTCTTCCTCCATGATTAAATTTGAAACCGCAGGACTTCAGCCTCGCTTGCCTTACTATGTGTCTCTTTTGATTCACGTAGAATGTCTCAACATGACTGTCAAGCGCACTATGATTGACGAAGGCACTGCTTCTTTTGTGATGTCTTTATCATGTTGGAAGGGTTTAGGCTCCCTTGAGTTGTCTAAATCAGTGACTATGCTAACTACATTCGATGGGAGATCGTTTAGGCCACACGGGATCCTTCCTTCCCTTAAGGTTTGTTTGGGAGGGAAGACCGCTGTGATAGAGGTCAAGGTGGTTGATGCGCCCCTTGAATACAATCTCTTGCTAGGTAGGAATTGAATGTACAGTATGAAAGACATAGATTCTTCCCTATTTTGCATTGTATTCCTTCCATTTAACAGGAAGATAGTCATGATTGATCAAACGTCATTCAAGAATCCGTCAGTTACCGCATCTTTGGGAGCTTCGATCCCAATCATTAAACACTCTCAGCCGGAAACTGGGAGTGTGGGTGTAGGCATGTATCCATCCCTCATGGGAAGCTTTATTTGTCCTACACTGATCCTTATGATAGGGTCTAGTTCTGGTGAGGATTCGACATATATGAGATTGGTTTTTTTTTGCATGAGTCATATGGAAGATCCTTGGATTCTTCCTACACCGAGTACTTTGAGTGAGCCCATCGTGATGAACGTACCATTTCCTGCAACTATGATAGCTTATCAAGCTAATCTCAAGTGTGTTACAGAGCCCATTCCTTCCTCTTTGTGGACAGAGGAGGAGGACCCTTATGTGTTGCTGGCATGGGCAGTGCAGTATTCTCACACACACGACTACCTTGATACTGTGTTCCCTTCATATGAAGTGATTATTGAGGCCATGTCGGGAGTTTAGCCACCATGGGAAAAACTCCATCATAGATCTTACTTTCTTCCTGAGCTTGACCGCTTGGAGCATGAGGAATTTAGGGCAGTTCTTAGTGAGAGAGTTGGTAGCCCTATGGTTCCATTAAGCTCTCTTGGTACAATGGTTGATTGAAACATGGAAAACATATCTTCAATGATTCCTATCAATATCTCTCGCGATCCTGGAAGGATGGAGAATGTCTATATTTGGGTAGAATGTTCCCATGCTAAGATTAAAGAGTACACCAAGTTGTTTAAGGAATTCCATGATATGTTTGCTTGGTCTTACGATGAAATGCCAGGTATCGACCCTCATGTTGTCGAACACGAGATTAAGAATTATCCCAACACTAAGCCTATTCAGAAACACTTGTGTGCAGTGAATCCTAGGAAAGCACCTGCGATTAAGGCAGAGATAGAGAAATTGTTGAAAGCTGGTTTTATCTATCCCATTCCCTTGATGGAGTGGGTTTCAAACCCCGTTCTGGTGGATAAGAAGTAGGGAGCGATCCGCATATGTACTGCTTTCCATGATTTGAATCGTGCCTGTCCTAAGGACAATTTCCCCATACCATTTATTGATAATATTTTGGATGAGTGTGTGGGTAGCGAGGTTTTTTCATTTATGGATGGCTTTTCTGGATATAATCAAATACAAATTAAACTTAAGAACCAACAAAAGACTACATTTATTTGTCCTTGGGGAACATTTGCATATCGAAAAATGCCTTTTGGCCTTAAGAACACTGGAGCTACTTTTCAGCGGGAAATGACCTTGATATTCCATGATCTCAAGTCAATTATGAAAGTATTTTTGGATGACCTTACTGCTCATTCTCATATGAGAATGTGTCATTCCTATCACTTGAGATTGGTATTTGAAAGATGCCACCATTATTTGGTTAGGTTAAATCCTCATAAGTGCATATTTTGTGTGAAGTCAAGTCGCTTGTTAGGATTCATTGTTTCTAAAGAGGGTATAAGAGTCGACCCTTTGAAGGTCGAGGCAATACTTCAGTCGTCTCCCCTGAAAAATATTCGTCATATTCAATGTTTGCAAGGCATGGAAAACTTCTTACGGAGATTTGTTGTCAATTTTGCCAATTTTACTAGAGGCTTCATGCATCTTTTGAAGAAGGACACCACCTTTTGTTGGGATGAGCGATCTCGGGAGTCCTTTCATGTGCTTAAGCGAGCCCTAGCATCGGCCTCGATGATTAGTCCCCCAGACTATAGCCGTGATTTTCTACTTTATGTGGCCACGTCCATGGAGACGATTGGTATTGTTTTGGTTCAAGAGGATGAGGAGCTCCAAGAGCATGTCATATACTATCTAAGCTGGAACCTTATTGACGCAGAGATTCGTTATTCTCATGTTGAGAAGCTTGCTTTAGCTACTGTACATGTGGTTCAATGGTTGAGACATTATATTCTCCTTCGCCAGACCTTCATTGTAGCCCATGTCAATCCATTTCAATTTGTCCTCCCTTGAAGGATGATTGGGGGAAAATATAATAAATGGATTTTCATCCTGCAAGAATTTGATCTTGAGTTTGTTTCAGCAAAGTCGAAGAAATCATTAATTTTTGCAGAGCTTATATTGGATTTCCCAAGCGAGGCCAAAGAGTTGGTTTGTGAAGATACGTTTGTCGATGAACAAATCTTCTTAATCTCAACTTTAGACCCATGGTATGGGGATATCATTATATATTTACAAACATTGGAGGTCCCTACTCACCTCTCATGGGATGAGCGACGACGAACGTCACATGTCTAAGAATTACCTCATAGTGGATAACACTTTGTACCGTCGTGGGGTAGATTCCATTTTACGACGTTGTTTAACTGATGAAGAGGCTGAGGTAGTGCTGAATGATTGCCATGGAGGGGCATGTGGTGGTCATTTATCTGGGCTTTCTATAGCCCAAAAAATCTTGAGAGTGGGTTATTTCTCACCGTCGATATTTAAGGATTGTATAGATGCGGTCAAGAGGTGCCACCCCTGCCAGGTGTTTGCACGTAATATGCGCTCGAAACCTACCCCGTTACATCCCATCATCACCGCCGGTCCCTTCACTAAGTTGGGGCTTGATTTTATGGATTGCAACCCAGCCTTAGATGGGGGGCATCATCATATCATAGTGGCTATTGATTACTTCACAAAATGGGCTGAGGATGTGCCTACAGTTAAATCCGACAATGAGACAGATGCACACTTCGTATTCAACCAAATTATTACTCAGTTCAGGATTCTGAAAGATCTTGTCACTAACCATGGCTCGCAGTTTCAGAATCGTATGATGGAAGAGTTGGCATCAAAGTTAGGGTACAAGCAAGAGCATTCCTCCTCTTACTACCCTTAAGCGAATGGATAGGTAGAAGTAGTGAATAAATCACTCAAATCCATTCTCCAATGAACCATCGCATAGAGAAAGAATAGTTGGCACATCGTGTTATATCCTACTTTGTGGGCGTATAGAACCGCTATTAAGACTGCCACAGGTTTTTCTCCATATCAACTTGTACATGGAGTGGAGTCGATATTTCCAGTTGAATGCGAGATTCCTTCTTTGAAGCTAGCCGTAGAACTCTGGAGGAGTGTTTGGTCCACCTTGAGCAACTTGATGAGTAGGATTGATATGCCTTGGTGGCTCTAGAAGTAAATAAGCGTTGTGTAAAGGTCCAATACGATAAGTCTATCCGTCTAAGGAGGTTTAGTGAGGGAGACTTGGTCCTTTTGTGGGATCAACCGAAAGAACCTTTGGGGGCAGGAAAATTTAACCCCATGTGGAGTGGTACTTACATTGTTAAACATGTGTTAGAGAAGGGTGCTTATGAGTTAGTGGATTATGAGGGAACAACCTTGGTGGAGCCTAGAAATGGGCTCAATCTCAAGAAGTACTATGCATGATTTTCAGCCAAGGCTGGTTATTGTATATTATTGTACAGTTTTTCATAGTTAGGTCTTTTTCTTATAGTGATTGGGTTTGTGATTATTTTTTGTTTCTTTTGGCAGATGTCAATGGAATCTTCCACCTACATAGGATTTGCAGATGGTGCAAGCCGTCACACTCAACACTAAGCCTCTGCTGCTTGGGTGATTTATACTCCTATGGGTCAGGTACTATCTTCAGGGGGTGTATGTTTGCGGCCATCTTCAAACAATGTGGTTGAATATAATGCCATTATTGAGCTTCTACAAGATGCCATTTCACATGGCGTTCTTTCTCTTGAGGTACGTATTGATTTGGAGTTAGTAGTGTCACAGCTTAATGGTTTGCACCATGTTAGAGATCCAACGTTATTAAGAATATTCTTACGTGTGATATTATTAGAATGGCAATTTGACAATATAACATACATACATACTCCAAGAATTAATAATCAAGTTGCTGACTCATATGCTAACTACATGTTAGATTGGAATTTGTTTCATACACAATAAACTCATCACAAACACAAATTTTTACACATGTAAATAAATAAACCGATCACCATAAATTTTTTTATAACATCCAAAATGTGATAATACATAGTGTCATGATACAAAAATGGGGCTCTCGAGCCACCAAAATATAATACACGGTAATACAAAATGTGTCACTCCTAGGTCTCTAATCATGTGGAGGAGTAGGGGGGTTGTGATCATGGAAGGTCACTACGTCTCTAGCTAGCCGTTGGAATAATTGCACCCATGCTCATGGTACACCCACCACCTGGCGCTGCATATCCTTAGGCAAGTCCTCAACTTGCACCGTGGGAACTATGTGTGTCAGCCTAACAAAGTTGGTATGAATGCTCTGGAGCGTCCACTCCACATCCACACCTGTGATATCGTCTCCTCTTCCCCTCCATCTGTGGCAAGGGAAGCCTTCAGGCCGCCGTGGTCCCACATCTGCAAGCAAATGGTAGATGTCGCTATGTATTGTCACAAAAAAATATGTCTTTTGATTCCATATAATCAGAAAACACAAAAAAATTAAATAACTCAAAAATTTAAAGAGAGGGTCGAGATTCGTTACCTATGTCACCATATGCCAATCTTGGTGGTAGCGACATGTCTGGGTCCCCCCGAAAATATATCCCCGCATAGGGGTAGTCATCGATGGCAACTATCTGTCGTCGCCACCACGAAAATAATTCAGCTGGATAGGGGTTGGACACCCTACCTCCCCCTAGTCTGTGCATCGCATATGCCCAATGTCGTTGGGTCAGATCTTGAACCCCATGAAGAAGAACGTCAACTCTGGGGCTCAATCCTGGAAAACGCTCGAAGAAAAAGTACTCAATATGCTGCTGAACCCAAATTTCTGCACCCTGCCCATCTTACACTCACTGAGCTAATGTTTCATGTTGCTCAGTAGTGTAGTGCTCCAGTCATAGACCATGGGTCTCATGCACTCCACTGCCTAGAACATCAGAGGCTGCGAGGCCTGGTGGAGTGAAGCCAATCCTGCTATCATGCCCAATGTCAATAGGATGGTCTTTATGCCTAGCATCTATATAGACTTGGTTGGGATCTGACTCCCCACCTTCTTCGTGTCTGGATAGCAGCACACCGTAATGTACTCATCGATAGTCAGGCCACCTCTGGGCCCACCATGAGAATGAAGGTTCACTACTTCCCCCCGTCAGGAAAGTCCAGTAATAAAGTATATGTCCTCCACCTCTATGGTGAGGGACATCCCATCTATCTGGAATGACTCAGAGTCTGGATCCCAGTAATCCACCAACATCTGCAATAGGCTTGGTTTGGCCCTCAAGCCACCAAGACACCAAAACTTGTAGAGTCCGCATGCATGTAGAACTTGTTGAGCCATTAGATCGGCCCTTACTGCCTCCTCTACATCACCATGTTCATGCTCTCTCCATTCTAGGACCATCCTGCACAAAAAATTGCAAGTTTTCCCATTAGATTACTTAAAAAACCTCATGCACAGTCGCATACGTGACTGTTTGCCAAACAGCCGCATATGTACGCGACTGTGAGGGCATTTTCTGTGTATATCTATCCCTATACGTGAAAAAACCCTCAATTTCTATGTGGGTCATAATGACTTTTTAAGAATGGCCTAGAAACCTTAAACGACCATGGAATTTGATAAAAATTGCATCAAAATGGAAGAGAAGAGCATGGGTAAGTACTTGGAAGAAATGGTAGTGGATTCCTCCAGCTAGATCTCCTGGAATTCGCTATTGAAAATCTGAGCTCAATTGGGTAAAAATTTCAAATGTTTTATAATGTTTTGATTTTTTTACTATTTATAGAAATTTTTCAAAATTTTGAAATTTTTTACCCCCTTTCCTATAGTTTGGACAATTTCTAATCATTTTGGACTGTTTTTTACCTAATTCATGATGTAGGAGACCTTTTTGAGTGTCGTTTCAGCTGTTGGATTGACCCGTTCGTGCTGATCTTAGGTATCATGTCTAAACTGGCATATAGGTTAGGTTTCATCATTGTTTGCATTTTGCATGACCTTATGACCATTTCATCATAGCCTTAGGTATGAACCCACTCCATTATGTCACAGAACCTTCTTGTTGTTTTAGAAGTGGCATGGTATGAGTGGTAGAGCTTGACCTTACATGGGTACCCTAGTTAGCACCTTATATTCATTTGGTGCCCATGCTGACATTTTGTCCTTTAGGGTGTGGGAGTTTGTTGTATAGTACTGCCATGACATTTTGCAAGAGCCTCATACTCCTCTTGATCTTTTGCTGGCCTATTTCCCTTAGGACTCCCGTATGTCAAGTTGTAATTGCATTATCATGAGCTTTTCCTGCCTTATCGAGCTTTATGCCGGCTTCCTTGACATTGCTTTTTAGCCATATATCCCGAGCTTGTCTCATGTCTAGCCATGCAGAGCCATTTTATATATCCTTTGTAGCTTGATTCCCTTTTTACCGGGAGGGGATTTTCCCCCGAGTGTCAATATCCTACACATGTGTCCTTGCGTTGAGCATAGGTATGTTCCACTGCTTGGAACTAGTTTGTTTGCCCTATGACACTCGTCTCCTCCTAGTCTATAACTATAAAGCAGTTTTATTCTTTTTCAAGCATTTTAAATATTTGAAAAAGTCCAAACAAATAAAAAAACCAAAAATCTGGGCAAGGAAAGATGTTATCTTTGGCAGCCATTGAGTCGTTCTGCCTTCGAACAGAGCACTGTATATCACATCCATTGGTTGGGTTTATAGTTTTTCTTTAAGAGCTGTACTCATTTATCTAAGTTTATCTCCACCGAATGGTTAAGATTCCAGTCCCCATGGAGCCTCTATCGATGCCTCCCATGTCGCAGAGATGTCCCAGTTTGTATATCAAGTCTATGCTGCCTTTATTCAGTCACCATTCGTTGTTATGCTCTTGTTCAAAGGAAGTTGAAACCTGAGTTGGACATTCCTCAGTTATCTTGACTTTGTATGTCGACCATTCCCGGTACAGTTACTGGTTCGTGCACCTTATGATCGAGTCCTTCCACATTATACAGCTTTGCTGAGTACCTCATGTTGGATGATGGGGGATGCCTTAATGCCCTCCTTCTGGCAGATTTCATCCCGTCGAATTTAGATCATTTATTCTGGGATTGGAATCTAGAGTCATTTTGAGTGCCTTGAGACTTGCAATCATCAGTGGCAGGTTCTCTCGCCATTGACAGTATTTGGGAATACATCAATGTCCCTTGATCGATGGATCCTCTCAAGTGTTCGACCTCAACACATTTATTCACACTTGTTAGTTTGCACTCTAGTACCTTGATTCCCATTTTCATTATCAATGGGTGATCTCGCTTCTGTTAATGGTATACATCAATGACTGGTAATCAGATGATGGACTACTATGTTTGACCTTGACACCTCTATTCACATAGTAGGACATGTACTCATAGCGGTTTGTGTAGAAGACCTTCCAGATTGGTGGCATCTCTTATATGCTACATCCTTGATTGTGCCAGTGTTCATGAGATTTCATCTCTCATGACTTGATTCCAGTATATGTCATATATTTCCATCCATTATGGAGATCTTGATCCATTATATATCTTCATCCATTATGGAGATCATGGTCCTTTGTATATGTTCATCATGGAGATTCTGATCTATGTATATTGTACATGGTGATGACCACTTATGTGATATCTTGTATCAAGCCTATTCATGGCCATTGTACTCTTATGTATCCGAGACTGCTATATGTATTTGCAGTATATGCTGAGTTCTATCATTGTACTATGCTGATTGGGTGGCTGGCCTTCCATTTGGGATCCTTCATCACTCCACTTCTGGAATGGACTTATAATGTATTTCAGCCATCGTATGACCCCTCTGACCTCACACATTAGGGGGCATCTATTATAGCTGATTTTACCACTCCAGGTGAATCACACTTGTATGGCCTTCCCCTATCTCTCTGCAGACTCCTTAGACCCCTTGGACCATTTTTTGTCCATTGAGATTTCCTTGATCATCCCTATAAACATGTGTAAATTCATATACTCAACTTTTAAACCCTTAATCGCGTATATACGTGGGTTTGACCTCTAAAACCACGTACATCGAGATGTGTACAAAATGCAAATCCTTTTGGAGTTTTCCTTGACATGGATCCAGCTCACTTGACTCCTGGCCTTCCATATGCCTTGAGATCGCTCGGATTTGACCTTTCATCACCCCTTTGAAAAGCTATATAAGAAACTCTATGGTACATTGAAGGCATATGAGAGAATTGAGAGAAAAGAAACTATAGTCCATTGTTGTCAGAACTTGTGCTTGAGTTTGCATCCCTTTGTCCCTTTGAGCACTTTTGTGTTCTTCCCAAGCTTTCCTTTTGCTTGTGATCTTGCTATCGAGAGATGGAGGATTGAAGTGGTGGAGGCCCAAGTGGGGGATTCAGTTTCTCCGATTTGCAAACGTGCCGACAAAGGTTGTATCCATTGTAATCTCTGATTTTATATTAATAGAAATATCTTTTCCTGTCCAATAATGTATGTTTGAATGAATATTTTATCCATGGGATGATTTCAAATGCTTATACATTGTTGATTATATATGCTAGAATAGATCTAACACCAATATATATAGTATGCTTGTATTTTTTACTTGTTGTTGAGGAAGTAATATATCAATTCAAGCAGAATTTGGAAAGCTCAACGGGGATCTACTTCAACCATCTGGAATAAGGTACAAGGTCTGATCCTTTAGTGTTAGATATTTAATTTCTATTGCATATTGGAAAGGATTGATTTCTGGAGTTAAGTTGTCTATTGTGGTACCCCTATCCATAGGAATTTCTCTCCGTAACACTTATGGTGTGAAATGAGTGTTGTGAGATGGAATCCTTGGGTGGTGTAGGCCATGGAGAGCTGTGTGGTGATTTTTGGGTTAACAGATTGCCCCCTCATGTGTTAGGGTAGAAGCTCAATGTATGGCCGACGGACATCATAGGATTTGCTGTCGAGAGGTGGTGCTTCCGGGGCTGGGGCATGGTTGCTTTTGGTTTTGTATTAATTTGGTTCCCATCAATGGGTGAGATACAATAAATGTGTGACATGTATATGGATGAGGAGGGAATTCCCATGACCATGACAATGTCAAAAGAATCATTTTATCTATGCTCTAAAATACAAGAGCCGATCATATACAACTGATGTTATAATGGTGGTTTCCTCTCATGTGAGGCTGAATACAAAACTGATCTCGTACATTGGACCCATCGCATTCTCATGGAATGCTATATCTTCATGACTGATGGTTTGCTAGATCTAGAATGGTACATAGATGTATGGAATCACTGATTAAGAGTCATATTCTCTGTGGTACAAGTATGCTATATCAATCATAAAGGTATATCGAAGCACTGCTGGGGCTTCTGATCACTATCTCCAACGCAACCCATAAATCACAAGGGTCATAACCTGTTTAGGTCCCTTGAGTGGACTCACCAATGTGTTAGAGTTAGGTGACATCTGGGGTCTTTGACCAAGTAATGTGTGGAACAAACCCTATACGAATCTCAATGGTGCGATGATGGAGTTGAAGTCGAGCACATGAGAAACAACCATCCCAAGAGGCACTAAGGACTCCTCTCAAGTGGTCCAAGGAACTCATCAATGCTGTTAATGAAACCAAGGTACAAAGACCTCTGGGTCTATCCTCTGGAATATGTGTGTTGGCGTCAACAGAGGGAGACCTGCCCCTAGCCAAGGAAATGATGTTTCATTGACCAGGAGTGCGAGGGATAACCAAAAGGTGTGAAGCAATCTGTGGACTGAATCACTGAATTGGGGGGCAGGGGAGGGAAGGGAAAAAACTGAAGAGGGGTAGGGGGGGAGTGGGAGACTCAAACTTCCTTTGTTCAGAGAATGATAGCAGGGTGGACCAGGCAACAAATGAAACAGACTCAAGGGAATGGGATCATAGCTGTAATACCGGGAATTTCGCTGCAGATGCGAAATACTTGGAGGAGGCGGACACTTTTGATACTGATGGGATCCATGGAAGACACATTGCAGAGTACTCTGAAAAAAGGCGACCCAATGTGGGAATGCTGCCAGACTATTTTCTGTGGGGTGGTGTTTAGGGACATCGTTGTGGTACGATCTCATGGATTTTTGGGGAGCCCCAGAAGGTAAATGCTCGATGGTGCTTTCATTTTTAGAGAGTCTGAAAGCATGAAGAAGACTCCAGTGGGGGCTCTTTTTTGTTGGTATTCTCCTGTTCCAGAAAAAGGATAAAAGTGTACATAGGAGAGATCGCCCATCCTGGAGCGGATGAGATACTTCTTTACCGTTGGTAGTCCAATCAGGTCGAAAAAGGTTAAACCTATACTGATTGGATGGTCATTCAAATACTTTTACGAGCATGAACGAAACCAAGTTTGCTCAACGATCTTTTCTTGTTGAGATGGATGGAAAAGAGCTTAATGACAACCGGTGGTGAGCTTTTTCGTAAAGTGCGGCCCCTCTGCCCAAGAAAGCACAAAAGTATGCAGAGGGGAATGGTCTTGGCTTGAGTGTGCCAAGGAGGTCCTTTTTATGAAATGGTCTACATGGTCTGCAAAAGGAGGTAAACAAGACGATGTAGACTCCCTTTCCTATACTTTAGCGAGCAGGAAAGGAAGTAGCTGTGCTCGGCGATCTTTTCATTGTTTTAAGGAGTCAGAAAAGAGCTTAAACAAAACTCCAATGTGGTCAACTGACTGTGGTGGCACAAGCGGTGCTCCATGTCGAGACGATAGACAGAGGTCCAAAGGTCATCTGCACAGTATGGACGAAGTAGAAGGCTCTCAAACATATCAATACATGCATGGGATAGATCGCGACAGAGGCCTGTGAGACGGTGTGACAGAGGCATGCAAACCGGGGTGGCTCTCAGATAGAGGTCAGGAGAGCATGTGTGTGTGTTGCGGTGGATGGACTTGACTACATGTGATGTAAGTACAAGTCCAGAGGCATTTATATGCCAAATACGTGCAAGAAAAGAAATCATTTTATGGACAGTGGTCCAGAGGTGTGGTAAAAAGAAAAGACAATCTATGTGTTAAAAATAAAATAAAAGCTAAAATTACAGTCCTTGACGGGCGTTGGCCCAAGGACACTTTTATGCCAAATACATGGAAGAAAAATAAAGGTGTTTGTGGATGATGGTCCAGATGTCTGCATGTGGTGCAGTGAAAAAGACAAAAATGAATGAAAAAATAAAAGTATAGTACAATCCTTAACAGGTTGTGGCCCAAGAACTCGCATGAGTTACGATCAGGAAGTGTGATGCAAGTACCGGTCCATAGACACTCGCATCGTCATGTCATGGCTTGTAAATCGAGGTGACTGGTGGGAAATGGTCCCAAAATTGATTTATTAAAAATGAGACAATGGCCTCATAAAGATATAGAAATTTGGGCCTGGAGGTGTGAGGGGTGTCTTGAATAGGTTTCTGGTGACTTTGAATTAGCAACTGATCGTGCTGCCCCTGAATTGTGCTAAAAAACATTGAAAAACAAGAAAGGGAAAAAAATACGTTATAAGGGACTCATAGTGGTTATATTAGGAATGGATTCTCTTGAGGTGGAGCCCGTTGTGCGGCTTCTTCAAGAGTCGACCGTCTGAGTCAGCAAAGAGATATGCCCCCTTGCCGAGACGAAGCTCATTGGTAAGGTAGGGTGAAAAAATCTGGTCTTTTATGGGAAGAACCGATTCAACACTGTGGTTTAAAGGGAATGGGGTAGAACCAAAGGTGGCTTTACATATATCTCTGTCATCACGTAAGTGGCACCGGGTTAGATCAGGTGGATCTTCCATGGATGATGATGCGGAAGGGAAACTGGTGCTAGAGATCATGTAAATGGTACTGGTTGTGGTTTTGGTGGCCTTGCCCCCAGTCTCTGTTGGAGGAAGAGGGGAAGGCTTGGAGATATAAGGAGTCTTTGATGGACCTAGAGGTGGGTGCAACATCATCCCAATTGGCTGGACATGAGTTAACACATCTTGGGGCATCAAAGGTATGGTAGGTGGTTCAAGGTACCACACAGGATCTCCCAGTGTGAAATCCTATAGATGGAGGGTTGCCAAGGTAGACTTACTCATGATCCTGGATGGTAGGAAAAAGAAAAGGAAAATAAAAAGAAAAGGACAATGTTGATCGGGAATGAACCCCATTGTTTTCCTAGTAACTGAGGTTGAGGTTGCAACTGAGGTTGCAGCTGTGGCTGTGGAAACAACGGAAGAGACAGGTCTGATGGACCATCAATGATGGTGGAGACAAGAGGGTCTACAGAACTAGACATCATGTATATGGACACGGTGTCTGAATAAGGTGGTGGCGGGNATCAAGGTGATCTCAGACTCAAGGGAATGGTGACAGAGGTCAATGAGAGCCATTCAAAACTCAGGAAGGTCTTGGCAATGGTGGGAGTAATGTCCATACAAGCCACAAAGGGCACAAGCATGGTTTGTCCTCAATGCCTTGTTCCTGACTACTGGTGCGGTTGGGAGTTCAACCATGGGGATGTTTTCGTTCGTATCCATGGCATCCAGATGCACACAGATCATTGGGATTTCAGGGCAATTCTGAGTTGGATGGCCCTGTTGTTCGCAGATGGCACAAGGTGGGGCTTGTCTTGGTTCTGCGGTAGTTTTGGTGTTCTTTCCCCTATCCCTTTTGGGTTGGGGTGGTGCAGGTGCGGGTGTGGTGGTTGGATTATGCGAACCAGGTGGGGGGTGAGACTCAACCGCAATATGTTGCATCGGAGTTAACACAACCTGGGGGATTGTTGGTTGAGCTGGTGGATCAAGATACCAGACCGAAATCCCCAACGTAAAGTTGGGTAGGCTTAAGGTGGCCACGACTGACTTGCTCATGACGCCAGGTAGGGGAAAGAGGAAGGGAATTGTATGGACTGGAGATGAGCCCACATAACTCCCAACTGGTTGCATGTGGGGGTGAGGTTGTGGTTCCGGCTATGCGTAATGCTGCTGCTACAGGTGATGTTGTAGCTATTGTTGGCATTGCAGCCATGGACAATGTTGTGGTTGTGGTTGGGGCTACATCTGCGGTGCTTGATGAGACCATGCACAAGTCCGTAGTTTGCTTTTGTGTCGGTGGTGGTGACACCAATGAGAAAGGAGTTTTCATGGTGGGATTGGTGAACAACCCAGGGCCCACATTCAATGGTGGGGAGGCTGGTGTGTTTTCAATCACATTGTTTGTTATAGGGATAACGTTAGCATGTGCGGTCACCCCTTGCGGCTCAATGGTGGTGATGGTAGGGATAACGTTGGCCGATGCTGTTAACACTTGCGGATCATGGTAGGTGAGTTGGTCAACCATCACAATCTTCCCTTCATGGGGGAACATCATGAGGCATAAGACAGTTGACACGACGGCTTACATGGCATACATGTAACTCCTCCCAAGGAGGAGGTTGTACTCCAGTTGAGCATTGATGACCTCGATGCCGATCAGGACTATCTTCCTGGCTAATGTGATGGGGACATGGGGGAGGATTCCTTGAGATTTAGTGGGATGTCCATCATAAGCCCATAGAGTCATAGAGGACGGTTGCAAAATCTATGATCCAAGCTTCTGCCAAACCAAGGTAGACATGACGCACATGGATGCCCCCTCATCCACTATGCATCGGTGCAAAACCAAGTTCCAAATGGATACAAGGATTTGGAAGGCAATAGTGGAGGGCATGCACGTCTCTCCATTCTTTGTGTCAAATGTGATTAGCTTGGAATCGGAGGGGTCTACTGCCCCTAGAGTAACTAGTAAGGATTTCCACTACATTGGGCACATTTTAAGTACCTCAAGAGCAGACATGGCGGTTGGCGTTTGGGCCAAATCATCCACAATGCTATAGTTGACTGCAGCTCTAGCTGTGGCATTATTGGTGATTATGCATATGGGGGGGCATGGTAATGGGGGTAACTGGAGAGGTAGGTTGGTTGTCTTAGACGTGGATGCTGTTGATGGGTCGGCAGGTTCGATGGTGGTACCGTACTGATTTCGTCTAGTCTATAAGTTGACCTCTTTAGTGGTCATGGTCATCAGGTGGTGAACACCTGTTTCGGCTATGGGTGGTGCCCCCGGAGCATTGGGATTGGCCTGAGGAGGGGGAGTGGTTGCCACTAATCCTTGGACTGGTAGTGGGTTTTGAAGCACCATGGGAGGAGGTCCTTGTGGTGCCTGGTTGGGTTGGGCTTGAGTGGGGGCATTGACAGTCTGTTGGGCCTCATTTTGAATGGCCTGCTTAGCATGAGCCATGAGGGGGCACTCAAATGTGTGATTCCCATAAACACCACAGAGTGTACATGGTTGGTTTGTGCGCAACGGTGCGTTACGTGTTGGTGCATTCTGTCGTGGGGGGTTTTGGGCTGGCCGGTTAGCCACGACATTATTGGGAGGGTTCAGTTGCTAACCGCCTCCCTGCGGTTGGTTATTTCCTTGGTTGTGGGGCCGTTTATTTCTATCTTGTGCTTGTTGATTATTGGGGGTAGGCTGGTTGGGACGGTTTTGTTGTGCAAACACTTGTCCTAATGGAGCGGGTGGAGGGGGGCAGGGGCTTGAACTTGTTGCACTGGTGGTGCATAGTATATTTTTGGGGGTGGTGGTGCCACAAATGTGGGAATTTTCCCCACATACTGTTGTGTTGGCCAAGCCATGGCCTGAGCCTACTGTGGTGGTACAGGTTGTGCATAGGAAGTTGTCACTCTGGATTGGGACATCATTCTAGCATAGTCCAGAGCTTGGTTTTGGTAAGAAACATTAGCATTGTTGTTTGGTTGTGGTGCCGTGGCGGGTGGTGTCAATCAAGGTTGTGGTTGTTGAGAGACCGAACCTATGATGCCATCCGCTGCGTGGGATTCCCCCGATGCGTCACGGTAAGAGGTACATGGATGGGGAGCATCAGGAATGATAGTGTACAAGTATCCATACTGGGCGTAAATGAGATCAAATTGTTGGGCCTTCAATATGACCTCTTCTTCAGATTAGGGACGTTCAAATGTGACGTCCTTTGCGATGGGTGGGAGGAAAGTCTTAAGGAACCAATCCAAGAAGAGCCTGTCGTTAATTTGGATCTTACATAAGCTGCGGCACCATTGCCATTCATGGATATGATTTGTGATGTGAGTAGCAGTGTTTTGGTGATAGGACAGCAAGATCTCCACCCCCTCGTCATATCTGACAGGGAGTTGGAAATACTGTAGGAACATGAAGGCTAAGGAGTTGAAGTCGGGGTACTTGTCTTGTGGCAGCTCAATGTACCATTTGGCTGCGGAACCTATAAGGGTGCATTGGAAAAGACTTAGCCTGATGGAGTCTTCTACGATGCTATTGGATGAGCACCATAGATGGAATGTCATTATATGATTTTGGGGACATTCCCTGGCTTTGCCTTCAAACTTTGGGATGTCTGATGGCAGTTTAGTTGGCATGGGTGGCCAAAAATCTTGGTGACGGATGGGGTCATTTGTCAATCTGGCCAAGTCAGGCAAGTTCAAACGAGCCATGAATGGCAGATTTGACCCCAAGTTGATGTGGGATGGGGTTGCAATGGGAGTGGGGTTTGTAGGTGCATAATGCATCTACATGGCTAGGAGTGCTTGTGGTGGCACCATGGAAGATGGACCAATGCCACCAAGTGTTGTGGGTGGGATGGTATGGGTAGCTGGGGAATTTACCCCCTGTATGGTGGTAGGGGCAATGTGGGTGGTTGGTGCACTGCCCCCCTATGTGGCAGGTGGGACAATGTGTGTGGAGGGGCCACTGTCCCCATGTGTTATCACCGAGATAGCTTGGCTGGTCACTATTGGTGGTGGCAATTGGCTAATGACAGTCTTCATGACTGTGCTTGGACCGCTTGCCACATTGTGGGTGATGGGTTGTGATGTAGAAATGGGTCCACTTGCTAACGTTAGGCCGAAAAATGGGTCTGGGTTTGCAGTAGCCATGGACCTAGATGGTGCTGTGTGGAGGTCTAGTTCAGACTGATATGGGTCTGAATTAGAATCAGAGGCTGTATGGCTCTCTGATGGTGTGGGGGATATCTAAGAATGACTACGATGGTGCTGGCTGAGTGTTCCAAATGGTGGTGGTTCGCCTCTTAGGCGTGAGGAAGATCGTGGAGGATCAATTGTGTTTGCTTGTGTGTATGAAATTGGTGGGTATGAAATTTGGACCCTAGTTTCAATGGATTCCTATTGGCTAAGGGTGGTATCTTGGCCACCAAGACTGCCAGAAGATAGCTCTTGGCTTATTCCTCATGGGTGTTTCTACTCAATCGGAACGGGTCGTTGCCTGTTTCGCTTGGCAATTCCTCTCAGCGGCCAGCTACTTTGGGGTTCTTGTGGTACTCCTCACAATGAGTTTCTGCGCAATGCCCAAGTACTTCCCATAGTTGAAGTATTCAGGGACTTATGTCCTCAAAGACTGCAGAGTTGATTGAAATTAGTGTAAATTTGGTAAATTTTAAGGCTTACTCAGTGTCATGAACTGAGTTGGGTTAATTATTTGGTATGGTGTGTTGTTTTTCTTGTTTGTTCTGGTATTTGGTTTACAATATGGTTTATGAATTCATGGTAGAGCTCACATCATGGTTTTGTATGCAAACATAAACATAAATTTGTAAGCAAATGTAGTGATTAACCCTGAATTGTTGGCCTAACTAAATGTCTACCTCTCAGTGGTATTCTTCTGCAACCAAGAGAAGGTGCTGGGCTCTCAACACAATGGGACTAAGCCCATTTGTAGATCCTCAGGTCACCTCCCAAGTGCTAGGTTGGTCAAGCAGGGAGGACGCTTAGCGCCGTGAGAAGCCCTCCTTCTCTACCCCCCATACCTTCCAGGTCACCTGGTTTTAGTGGTTTGGGAAAAATGCCATGGAGTGCCTAGATCTATACGAGCTGTCCCTTTGTCGTATCCAAAAATACCCCAGAGGGTGATGACTAGGTAGAGGAGGAAGGGGGTAGCAAGATGGTTAATTTTATGTTATTTTTATTTAGACTAGTTGATTTTATTAAGCCTTAGTGATTGGATTAGCATATACACATTATTCATTGATTGATTTGCAAAAACTGAAAACTAGAATTAAAAGATACCTGTAATGGTGGACAGAGGCGGCTGGGCTGCACTAATAGTCCTATAAAACTGGAAATTACTGCTAATTAAACTGAAAAACAAATTCTGTGGGACAGACCGCACATTTCTTCCCAAATCCCACGAGGGGGCCGCGATATTTTTCCAGAAATGAGCGAAGGGGTCACACAAAATGCCAAAATAGCCACAACTTGAGCTCCTGAGCTGAATTCGTGCCTATTTTAGGATTAAGTGCACCCTGGGCATGCCTCTCTAGGGATTAAGTGCGCCTTGTCTCACCTTTTCCCCTGATAAGAGCGACCTGCTCCAGAAAGGGGTGTTTCTGGTGATGCAGGGTCAAATTTGGCCAACAGTAACTGGTACTGGGTCAGTCTGACTTGGCTCAGCCTAGTAGAGGCTTCAGCATTGACAAAAAACAAGAAATAAAGTAGATTTAAGCAGATCTAATAGAACATTTTTGAAAACTAGGGTAAAAACTGAAAAACTTGAAAAATTGAAATTTTTTTCCCAGGGATCCTATGGGATAGACCCAGGGGAGTCGCCAAAGCTGTAGTGAGAATTTCGCCTCGCTACAGGGGTAATAATGGCTCCCTTGTGCCTATAGGGCACAAGGGTAGGTTCCTACCCTTACAAAAAAGTAAAAAAGGGAATGTAAAATGGTAAAAACAGAGCTGTGAATTGAAACTAAGCTAAGCTACACTAGAACAAGTAAATGTCATCTATTGTAAACTAGATCTAAGAGAAAAAAATAAAAGAGAAGAGATGAAGCATTGTTGAACCCCTCTGCACACAATGGGTTAGGGTTCCTCCTCCAAAACCTGCAAAATAAACCTATACTATCATGGAGACAACCTGTAAATGATTTTAATGAAAAACCTGCAAAGGAAAATATTGGTTAGAAAAAAAATAAGCAAATAAACATGCATGAAAAGAAGCTATACCTCACTTAGGTGGAAATGGGCCACCATTCCCTAGCTCATGGGAGCACCTCTCTCTTGGTTGGGAAGCAATGGCTTGGAGAAATGGAGATGAAGGAGAGGGAGAGTGGGTGGTTTGAGAGTAAGAGGTCTCAAAGAATCCATGAGCAGCATAACAATATGCAAATGAGGAGTGTTTTTAGAGTGACCCCCCACTCTCCTTATATAGTTTTTCCAAGGGGTTTTAGGGTTTTAAGCCCTTGGTCAAGGCTTTAGCCCCTTTTTTGGGCCTTTAGCCCCCTCTGCCCTAACTTTAGCCTCTTTCAGGGCTTTAGCCCCTTTTTGAGGGCTTTAGCTCTTGGGGGTCTATTTTGGGCTCTTTTTTTGGGTTTTTAGCCCTTTTCTTCATCCTTGGGCTCTTTTGGAGGTGTGGGGGTCAAATGGAAGGTCTTATGGTGTGAAATGAGTGTTGTGAGATGGTGTCCTTGGGTGGTGTAGGACATGGAGATTTGTGTGGGGATTTTTGGGTTAACAACCTAGATCCTATGATGTCCTCATGGGAATGGATTGGTTGGAAGCACAAAGAAGAAGGCTTGATTCTTATAACAAGACCTTTGAAGTGCTTGGATGAAGAAGAAACCTAAAGGTTGTAAAAGGTATTCCAGAAGTGATCTATCGAAGGAAGTCTTCAGCAATGCAGCTGGAGAAGTTCTATGGGAAAGGGTTGCATAGTGTATGGAACTCATGTTTTGGAGGAAATGAAGCTCTTAGGTTGGAGGGTTGTCAGGTGCTGCCAGAATTTAGGAATGTTTTTCCTAGTGAAATTCTAGGGTTTCCTCCAAAGAGGGACATCGATTTTATAATTAAACTTGTGCCAGGTAAAGAACCAGTGTCCAAGACAACCCACAGGGTGAGTACACTAGAAATTCTAGATCTAAAGATGTAGGTGCAAGAGTTGTGGGAAAGAACTATATCATTCCAAGTGTGTCCCCGTGGGGAGCACTAGTTGGGTTTGAAAAGGAGAAAGATGATATACTTTGGTTGTGTATTGATCATAGATAGCTGAGCAAGGTCACTATGAAGAACAAGTATCATTTTCCTAGGATCGATGACCTCTTTGATCAAATGAGGAGATCAAAGGTGTTTTCCAAGCTTGACTTGGGGTCTGGTGACCATCAGGTAAGAGTCAAGGATGCACATGTTCATAAGACAACCTTCAAAGCAAGGTATGGATCTTATGATGTTCTAGTGGTATCATTTGGTTTCACAAATGCACCAGCTACATTCATGTGACTCATGAATAATGTTTTCAGTAAGTATATGGACATGGTTGTTCTTGTTTTCCTTGATGGAATTCTTATTTATTCAAATAATGAGGAATAACATGTGGAACATTCGAGGCTGACTTTGAAATTGCTCAGGAATCATAAGTTGTATGCAAGTTTGAGCAACTATGAATTATATGAAGATCGAATTCATTATTTGGGTCACATTATCTCAAATAAAGGAATATATGTAGACCATGAAAAGATTAAGGTTGCGATGAGTTGGCCTGCTCCAAGAAAGTTAACAAATGTAAGATCTTTTGTGGGACTTACAGGATATTGCAGGAGGTTCACTGAAGGATATTCCATAAGTAAGTTGAGTTTATGAATAGGCTGGGGAATCCTGCATGTGAACTGGTAGTTCCATGAGTAAATAGCCCTTGTGTGTATGGGAATACATATGAGGACTTCCTGAAGACTCAGGTAGAATAAACTGAGAAGAGCAGTATGGTTGTGCCCAATGAAACCTAGGGCAAGAAGCTGCCATGTGCCATGAGAAGGATCTCATGACTGAGAACAAGTTTTGAAACTTCAGATTACAAGTTTTTTCATTGATTAGGGAGACTACGATTTCCTGTGATGGTTTTGAATCATGCTAACCATGGATATGCTTGTCTTTCATTGCTGACGTTTGAGGTTTCCTGTTGCTAACTATGACTGTTTGGCTGATTTAAAATTGTGTCAAGATGACATGTTATATGTGGATATCCAGGTTTTGGGTAGCATGCGTAAGTAAGGGATGAGTACTCCCACTTGCAAAAGCTAAACAATATGAGGATAGCCTCATGGTTGCAAAAATATGATTTTCTGTAGGAAGTAGAATTGTGAATTCAGATTTTTATTTTTGACTATCAATGTTATTGATTGCGTGATATTTGGAAAATCATGTATGCATGAAATAGATTTGAAAATATATGATTAAATTTTTTTTATGGCATCTCATGTAAACTACATGCTTGTATGTAATGCATGTGAGATGGTGAAAGTACACCCTTGGAGTACATATCTTCTCGGAAGGATGTGTTTGGGATACATAACTCCTTGGAAGGAAGTACTGGGTGTACATAGCTCCTCGGAAGGATGTACTGGGTGTACATAGATTCTCATAGGGATATATTTGGAATAGGTTTGAAAACCTATGAATGAAATCATTTTTATGATGACATCTCATATAAACTGCATGCTTGCATGTAACGCAGGTGAGATGATGAAAATATGTACTAGATGTACATGGCTCCTCAGAAGGATGTATGGGGTGTACATAGCTTCTTAGAGGGATATAATTTGAATAGGTTTGAAAACCTATGATTGCAATTATTTTTATGATGACATCTCATATAAACTACATGATTGTATGTAACACAGGTGAGAGGATGAAAATATGTATTGTATGTACATGGATCCTCTGAAAGATGTAAGGGGTGTACATAGCTTCTCGAAGGGATATGTTTGGAATAGGTTTGGAAACCTATGATTGAAATTTTATAATGAAATCTGATGTAAACTGCATGTCTATATGTAACACAGGTGAGACAATTAAAACATTTACAAGGAGTAAATGGCTCCTCCGGAAGGATGTACTTGGGTATATAGCTTCTCTCCCCTACCATCTAGGCACTAGTATGCATCATTGCGGACGCCCAGGGTGTAAGACATCTGATTATACTTCTTTTCGCACACATTCACGCCATAAGGGGACTGTCACAAGAGTGGGTGCTCCATGAAGATAATAACCCCTAGGTACTATGATGTCTAGAAAGTAAGCACCTGAGCATTGGTAAGCACTTGGAGGAGGTGCTGGGCCCTTAAGCCAGAGCTGTCATTAAGCACCCAAGGACGTGTTAGGCTTTGAAGTAGGGCTGATCGGATCTTGGTTGAGAGATGCTATACATATAAGTATTGGATTACTTGGAAAATCCTGGTTGATTTTCTGTGATTGCACATGTACATAATGATTCAGATAAGATTTTAGAAATATTGTTAAGAAATAAATCCCGTAGAAATGAATCTGACATGTGAATTAATATGTTATGGTGCCTATAAAGGAAGCACCTCAACATTGGTGAGGACTTGAATAGGTGCTAGTACCATAAACTAGAGTTTCCATTGAGAAGCCAAGGATGTGTTAGGCTCTGAAGAGGGGTTGACTAGATCTCGGTTGGGATATGTTATACAGACAATTACTTGGTTTACTTATCATACTTTTGTTGTTATTGATTTTATTTAAATATACATGATCATATGATGCAACCATGGTTTTGAAACTCTTGTTATATATTCCATCCTATAGGAATGAATATGACATGTGAATCAAATTCATTGTAGTGTTCTGAAGGGAAGCACCTGAGCTTGGTAAGCACCTAGAGGAGGTGCAGGATCTTGAACATAATTGCTATTAAAGCACCCGAAGAGGTGTTGGGCTCAAGAACGAAGCTGTCAAAACTCGTTTGAGAGGTATTTTTAGGTGATTCGAGGCTTGCAGAAATTCAAATACCCTTTAAATGCACACCCAGGTGTGGGGTGGGGCAGGATTGTGAGTGCCATTATTATATAAAGCTAATTTGGACACCTGTGGAACCAAAAGAAGCTGCTTATGTAGATAAGTATTTGGTTCACTAGGTAACTTTTTGTTGATTTTATATCAATATATATGTGCATGTGATTCATCTATGATTTTTGAAAATCTTATGAATAATGACATGGAAATTGACTCATTGCTTGGGGCTTGAGCATAGGTATTGCTGGTTGCCAAAGACATTGGAAATGTTCCAAGCTGAGGAGAAGGATTCTCCAAGACCAGAAAAAGATCCCATGGTGTGTGCTGATGCATGCAATCAAGGACTTGGAAGAGTTCCAGGTCATTCCATTGGACAAATAAAGGTGCAGAGGAAGCACTGAGGTCCTGAAGAGGCTACGTGGGAGTTGGAGGATTCCATGCGATTGGCACATCCATTTTTGGTTCAATTTTGCAGAGCAGTGAGGGAGGTTCTAGTGTAGCAATTGTTAAATTTTTGTAAAGCACTGAGGAAAGTGATATTGAAGGGGGAGGGGAATGTAACACCCCTATTTTGACCCCATGGTATTGAATTGCATACGATGTAAATATTTTTATTTGATCATGGTGTGGAGCTCAAGGAAAAGGCCCCACCATGGATTTAATGTCTTATGTATCAGCGATTAAAAATGATGCCGATGGTTTATGTGCTAGCTAGCCACAATATGCTTGAGACATCATATAAAATGTAAATTAATAAAAAATATCACAACTAGGTATGCATCACAACGTTAAAGAGATGGGGGCATGATTTCATAAGAAATAGGGGGGGGGGGATAATCAAACCCTTGGGCCATGGGGAATATCCAAATGTCTAAGGGGAAAACCCACAAAGTGGTCAACTACCCTTTTTGTCTTTTATGCCTAGTCATCTATAGTTGGTAAAGGAAGTTATTACCTTGGGATGGGAAGAGTATGAAGGTGAAATTTGAATTGATGAATCCATTAGTCCTTGGGGAATGTGTTTTTGACTTGTGGGGCAAGTGAATGCTTGGGAAGGCAGGCCCAAGCCATTATGCACCCGTGCCTTTCATTTCCTCACCCGTTCTCACTCACATGGGATCTCTCATGCAGCAGGAAGGGGGTTGAGCTTTCCCCTTATGATTTGGCAGTTTTCCCATGTTTATCCATGGTTGGGGAGTCGTTCTGGAGATGCGGAGTGCATATGAAGGAGAGATTCATGTTTTAGTGTTTGCTGTGGGGTCATTTTTGTCTCCCTCATGACTTGGGCCATTTTTTTCAATTTCCCATCCTCAAAATTTGTTTTCTTTGTTGTTGGGTGAATGGGAAGGAATGGGCCACAATTTTGAGGTTTAAGGTGGCCATTTTGCTTATGCAAGCAAGCTAGGGGATTCCCTCACATTTTTTCTACATTTTCCTCACTTTCTCCAAGATGGGAAATCTATTTTGTTGTAGCTGTGTGAATGTTCTGAGGAGATTCACATTCTGTGGGTTTTGGGGAGGTCATTTTGGCTTCCGTGGTGCCATATATGGTTTCTTGAAGTCAGATCTACAGTATGGGGGTTTGTAGAAGTCGTTTTTCCTTAGTAGAGCCATTGAACATTTTATGGGATTGTATTGTTCACTCAAGGTGTTTTCCCCCAATTACCATTTCAATTTTGGGTTCCCAGAACGTTTGGATCATACCCAACAATGGTATTTTGATGTTGGGTGTATCCTTGTGATGGCATGGAAAAGTAAGTCTAAGGAACCATCTGTTGATTAGATGACTGTGTGTTTGATGTATTTTTTGGATTAGATAAGTGAGTCCAAGGACCCCTCCATGTTATTGGTGTGTTTCCTTAACATCCTGTGAAACCCAACGGTGTGTTGGATTGACTGTGAACGTATGGTTTTGGCTATGTGTGAGCCTGTTATTCCCTAGTGCCTTGTGGAATCATGCCTAGCTCGAGGGTGGTAGTGGTGTTAAGAGATTAATGAACACACTGGCCTATGGTTGGGTGGAATGTTGCAGCAACGTAGCTAGTTGCAAGCCAGCTTCCTTTCAAGATAAGTATTCCTTTGTATTTTATTTCCACAACTGTATTTTTTTTATGAATTACTATGAACATGCTGAATGCTTGAATGAATGTGTTTGCTTCTAATTTAGATTGCATTATGTATATTTGTGTGTTTTTTAATTCAATTCATTTTATATTTATGTTCATGGGGATATATCACCCATTCGATAGCAGCATTAGCCTAGTCGTGTCACCTCCATCGTTGGTATGAGGGGTGGGGACGTGACATTGGTGGAGAGAATACTTGTTCACATGATTGTGGAACTTGAAGGATATGATTGCGGATGGCCTTATATATGAAAGAGATCAGAGGATATACAAGAAAGGATATGTCTGACTCCAATTGAGCTAGTAGTGATAAAAAATATAAAGAGCAGTTCAGGTTTCTACTTTAGTATGGCATGATTTCTTGGTTAAGCAAGAAGTAGATGAATGTAGCACTAAGTACAATGGAGGAAAACTATATTGTAACTTGTTTATCAAGTTGTGAGGCAATATGGTTTTGGAAGCTACTTGTAGGATTGTTCTATGACAACTTATGTGTATTGTGACAACCAGAGTTGCGTGAAGAACATGAATAAAACTCTGAAGCTACTAGAGTCAATAGCATTGTTATATAACATCATTGATGCAAAATATTCCTTCATGAATAACTAGCTAATAATGAATCAAGGGAATATTCCTACAAGTGATGAGGAATATGTACTTTGATCCAGAATAATTCTATCGATGAAGACGAAGATCATGCTCTTATCCATTTAATCATTGGATGATAAGGGATGCATTTGTATGATTGTTAACACAAAAAATCCCTCACTCATCTCTACATGGCCTACACCACCCAAGGACACCCACACACGACCCCCATTTGACCCCCACACCCTCAAGAAGGCTTAAAAATATGAAAAAGGGCTTAAAAACCCCTAAAAAGAGCCAAAAATAGCTCTCATAGGGGCTAAAGCCTCCAAAAAGGGGCTAAAACCCCTGAAAGGAGATTAAAACCCCCAAAAGAGCTAAAGATTGAGTGAAAGGGGATAAATCCCGAACTGGGGGCTTAAAACCCTAAAAATCTTGAGAAAAAGTATAAATAGAGGGGTGGGGGTCACTCTCAAAACATTCCTTATTTCCATATAGTTATGTTTCCCGAGTGAGTTCCTTGAGACCATTTGACTCTCAAGCCATTCACCCTCCCTCTCATCTATCCTCCCATTGAGCCAAATCTCCCAATTCCTAAGAGAGGTGCTCTCCCAAGCTAGGGCATGGTGGCTCATTTCCACCTAAAGAAGGTATAATTTCCATTTTATGTTGTTTATATTATTGTTTTCTAACATATTTCTTTTGCAGGTTTATTGCTCATGTGTTCTTGCAGGTGTCCCTTGTTTACTTGCAGGTCTTTTGGTCTCTTAACAGTGGTATGCAGGGTCTTGGAGTGTAAACCCTAACCTTGTTTGCATAGGGGTTTTTATTATTATTTCTGTTTTATTTTTTTTCTTCCTGTTTTTCTTTCACAACCATCAGGAACCCTATCCTTCCGTCTGTTACGGAGAGAAATTCCTATGGCTTAGGGTACCACAACAGACAACTTGACTCCAGAAATCAATCCTTTCCAATATGCAATAGAAATTAAATGTCTAACACTAAAGGATCAGACCTCATACCTTATTCTGGACGGTTGAAGTAGATCCCCATTGCGCTTTCCAAATTCGGCTTGAATTAATAAACTACTTCCTCAACAACAAGTAAACAATACAAGCATTCTATATATCATGGTGTTAGATCTATTCTAGCATATATAATCAATAATGTATAAGCATTTGAAATAATCCCATGGATAAAATATTCATTCAAACACACATTATTGGACAGGAAAATATATTTCTATTAATATAAATAAGAGATTACAATAGATACAACCTCTGTCGGCATGTCTGCGAATCAGAGAAACTAAATCCCCCACTTGGGCCTCCACTACTTCAATCCTCCATCTCTCGATAGCAATCTCATAAGAAAAAGGTAATCTTGGGAAGAACACAAAAGTGCTCCAAGGGACAAAGGGATGCAAACTCAAGCATAAGTTCTGGCAACCATGGACTATAGTTTCTTTGCTCTCAATTCTCTCCTATGCCTTCAATGTACGAAGGAGTTCCTTATATATCTTTTCAAAGGGGTAATGAAAGGTCGAATCCAAGCGATCTCAAGGCATAGGGAAGGCTAGGAGTCAAGTGAGTCAGATCCATGTCAAGGAAAACTCCAAAAGGATTTGGATTTTGTACACATCCTGATGTACGCGGTTTTAGTGGTCAAACCCGCGTATATACGTGATTATAGGTTTAAAAGTCACGTGTATCATTTTTCACATGTTTTTAGGGATGGTCAGGAAAACATCAAAGGACAAAACATGGTCCAAGGGGTCTAAGGAGTTTGCAGTGGGTCATGGGTAGGCCATACAAAGTGTGATTCACCTGGAGTGGTGAAATCAGCTATAACAGATGCCCCCTAATGTGTGAGGTCAGAGGGGTCATACGATGGCCAAAATACATGATAAGTCCATCCAAGAAGTGGAGTGATGAAGGATCCCAAATGGAATACCAACCACCCAATCAACATAGTACAATAATACAACTCTGCACATAATTGCAAATACATATAGTAGTCCTGGATACATAAGAGTACAATGGCCATGAATAGGCATGATACAAGATATCACATAAGTGGTCATTGCCACGTACAATATACATAGATCAGAATCTCCATGATGAAGATATACAAAGGACCATGATCTCCATAATGGCTAAAGATATATAACAGATCAAGATCTCCATAGTGGCTGGAAATGTTTGACATATACTGGAATCAAGTCACGAGAGCTAAAATCTCATGAACACTGGCACGATCAAGGAGGTAGCATATAAGAGATGCCACCAATTTGGAAATTCTTCTACATAAACCTCTATGAGTGCATGTCCTACTATGTGAATAGTTTTAGAATAATCAACCCATAGTTAGCTACCTTAGACATTAATTTCATTATTTTTGTCTTATTTGCCTAGTTCATGTGTCCCACCTTGTGCAAGTTGTCATTTACCTATCCATAGTGGTCAAAATTGCCTTATTTGACTCATGTAGCACTTGGGAAACCTCAAGGAATCAAATCTGCTTTATTCCTGGCCTCCTAAGTGCCCTTCTGCTTTTTCAGTGTTTTAAGGCAAATGGAAAAGCTTAACTAGGTGAGGTTGACTAGTTTTTTTTCCTACACATCCTCCACTCTTTTCTGCTTGTAAAAGCATGTATGAGTTGTCATTCCATCACTCTTTAGCTTGCCTAAGTGATTTTTCCAATTCGTGAGCTCCATGACTGATTTGGGATCAACTTTTTGCACCTATGGGGGATTTGCTTAATTTTAGTAAGCCTGCTTTATGCTAGATTCGAATTGCTCCTCATGCATTCAAATAAATTATGTAATTATTTAATGATGCAACCTATTATGTTACAGGGTTGGCTATTGTACACTTATTCAATATAGTTTAGTGTTCAGCTCATTATTCAGTCTCTTTTGTGAGTGATTTTGCATGTTCAATTGATAATTGTGGTGAGTAAAATTAATCTATCACTGGGTTCAATTTCCAAATGGTATCAGATCCATTGTATATCGATTTCTCTCCTTCAAAATTGTTTTGCAGGTTCGACATCAGTGACTAGGAGCCTTCTACTGACAGCTGGGATAGATTTCTAAGCTATGGCTCAATTTCAGAAGATCATCTTGACTCCCTTCAATTTATTTGAATGGAAAGAAGAGATGGAGATACTGTTGAGAGAGAAAGGCCTCTACAGGGTGACTATGGCAACATAAGCAGAGCCCAATGCAGCTGCAGAGAAGATTAAATGACACAACAGGAGGGATGAGGCCTATGGTCTCCCATGTCTGAGTATTTCCAGAGACCTCCTTTTCCATATTGATGGATTGACATCACCGAATGAAGTATGGGAGAATCTTACTAATATTTTTGGAAAGACAGATGAGATGAGGGGACATCAAATAAAAAATGAACTGATTTCCCTGAGTCCCAATAGCTTTGAATCTCTGCAACTCTATTTCTCCAAGTTCAAAGCACTTGTTTTGCAGTTGAAACAGTGTGGGATCGAAAAGAAGGATTATCAGCTGGTCTTGGCCATCCCTAACAACCCTAACAACCATAAAAGGTCAAAATGGGCATCCAAGACACTACATGCAGCAAGAGAGCTAGCTGGGGATCCCAATGACCCAAGGAGGACTAGATATCAATTTGAGAGTGGTCTATGCATGAAGGATCCTATGTTTGCTGAGAAATGCTACTTGTTGGTGGAATTTGATCCTCAAACATATGAAGAAGCAGTAGCAGATCCAAGATGGCAAGAATCCATGAAGGAAGAGTTCAGCTCACTACAGAAGAGCAACACATGGGAGCTAGTGGATCTTCCCCCAGGGAGGAAGTTAGTTCAGTGTAAGTGGGTCTACAAGACCAAATTTGCTGCTGATGGTTCACCACTGAATTAAAAGGATATATTGGTAGCCAAGGGATACTCACAGGTTCATGGGATAGATTACAATGAGACCTTTGCCCCAGTGGTAAAGATGGATTCCATCAGGTTAGCCCTAGCCATTGCAGCCTCAAAGCAATGGGAGGTACATCACATGGATGTAAAATTTTCCTTCCTAAATGGAGATCTCACTGAAGAGATATATATGTAGCATCCTCAAGGTTTTTCTACTAACCCTTCTCTTGTTTGCAGGTTGAGAAAGTCATTGTATGGGCTAAAGCAAGCCCCCAGGGCTTGGTATGCCAAGATCGATAGCTTCTTGCTATCACTGAATTTTGTTCGATGAAAATCAGATCCAAATGTCTATTTGAAGTTAATTAATGGTTCATTAATGATCATTGTGTTATATGTTGATGACCTCCTCATTACAGGAAGCTCAAAGGATGAGATTGCTTCCTTAAAGGGTGCAATGAACCAAGCCTTCTCCATGACATATTTAGGGCTCTTAAGCCAATTTTTGGGGCTTGAGATTGCTCAAACCAAAGCTGGAATCAAGGTGCACCAGTCCAAGTATGCCTTGGATTTTCTAAACAAATTCAGAATGAAGGATTGCAAAGCAAGCAAAACTCCTTTCCTTTCAGGAGTGAAGCTGGAAGAAGCTGATTCTTCACCTATGGTAAACAATACACTGTATAGGCAATTGATTGGATGTTTGTTGTATCTGAAACATACTAGACCTGATATTTATTATGTAGTAAGTGTGGCTTCTAGATACATGGATCAGCCTCATGAGATCCATTGGAAAGTAGCCAAAAATATCCTTAACTTTGTTCAGGGAACAAGGACACATGGGATCTTCTATAAAGCAAAATTTGATCTTGATTTGATTGGATTTACTGACAGTGATTGGGAAGGTGATAGCACAGATAGAAATTCCACATCAGGATATGTGTTCATGCTTGTAGAAGGGCCAATCATCTGGTCAAGCAAGAAACAGAGTGCCATTGCACTCTCATCTACAGAAGCAGAGTACAGAGGAGTTGTTAATGCAACAACTCAATGTTTATGGTTGCAGGGTTTACTTGGAGAGTGTGGTTTCGAATCAAAGTGCTCAACTACAATCTACTGTGATAACTAGAGTACCATTCGAATCTACAAAGATCCAGTTCAGAAGCAGAGAACCAAACACATTGAGATCCATATGCACTACATCAGAGAGCTTGTGCATGATGGCACCATTCACCTACTCTTCTATTCATCTTCAGAACAAGTAGCTGATATATTCACCAAAGTATTTTGTGAGAAGACCTTCAGCAATCTCAAATCACTGCTGGGGATTGCTGATCATGTTGTGAAGCATGAGTGAAGACAATATTTCCAAAAAAAAATTACAGTCCATGTTTAAGGGAGGATTTTTCCATGTGGTTTTTGCCTCTTTCCTTGGTTGTATGGACATGCAATATGTAAAGGGTGACTAAGCCTTGTTTCTAGGCCCTATAATTTTCTGATATATTACTCATAATTCAGGCTTAAGGGGGGTGGTTAGAATAATCAACCCATAGTTAGCTATCTTAGACATTAATTTCATTATTTTTGTCTTATTTGCCTAGTTCATGTGTCCCACCTTGTGCAAGTTGTCATTTACCTATCCATAGTGGTCAAACTTGACTTATTTGACTCATGTAGCACTTGGGAAACCTCAAGGAATCAAATCTTCTTTATTCCTGGCCTCCTAAGCACCCTTCTGCTTTTTCTGCTTTATTCCCTGCTTTTTCAGTGTTTTAAGGCAAATGAAAAAGCTTGACTAGGTGAGGTTGACTAGTTTTTTGTCCTACACATCCTCCACTCTTTTTTCCTTGTAAAAGCATGTATGATTTTTCATTCCATCACTCTTTAGCTTTCCTAAGTGCTTTTTCCAATTCGTGAGCTCCATGACTGATTTGGGATCAACTTTTTGCACCTATGGGGGATTTTCTTAATTTTAGTAAGCTTGCTTTATGCTAGATTCGAATTGCTCCTCATGCATTCAAATCCCTTATGTAATTATTTAATGATGAAACCTATTATGTTACAGGGTTGGCTATTGTACACTTATTCAATACAGTTTAGTGTTCAGCTCATTATTCAGTCTCTTTTGTGAGTGATTTTGCATGTTCAATTGATAATTGTTGTGAGTAAAATTAATCTATCACTGGGTTCAATTTCCACAAATAGAGGTGTTTATTTTGAGCATAGTAGTCCATCGTTTGATTACTGGTCATTAATGTATACTGTTAACAGATGCAAGATCACCCACCGATAATGAAAATGGGAATCAAGGTACTAGAGTGCAAACTAACAAGTGTGAATAAATGTGTTGAGGTCAAACACTTGAGAGGATACATTGATTAGGGGACATTGATGTATTCCCAAAGAATGTCGATGGAAAGAGAACCTACCACTAATGACTGCAAGTCTCAAGGCACTCAAAATGACTCTAGATTCCAATCCTAGAATAAATGATCTGAAGTTGATGGGATCAAATCTGCTGGAAGGAGGGCATTAAGGCATCCCCCATCATCCAACATGAGGTACTCAGCAAAGATGTATGATGTGGAAGGACTCTATCATAAGGTGCAAGAACCAGTAATTGTACCGGGAATGGCCAACATGCAAAGTCAAGATAACTAAGGAATGGCTAACTCACGTTTCAACTTCCTTTGAACAAGAGCATAATGGTGTATGGTGACTGAATAAAGGCAGCATAGACTCGATATACAAACTAGGACATCTTTGCGACATAGGAGGCATTAACAGAGGCTCCATAGGGATTGGAAGCTTAACTAGTCGGTGGAGATAAAATTAGATAAATGAGTACAGCTCCTAAAGTCAAACTATAAACCCAACCAATGGATGTGATATACAGTGCTCTGTACGAAGGCGACACGACTCAATAGCTGCCAAAGATAACATCTTTCTTGTTTGGATTTTTGGTTTTTTTATTTTTTTGGACTTTTTCAATTATTTAAAAATCTTGAAAAAGAATAAAATTGCTTTATAGTTACAGACTAGGAGGAGACGAGTGTCATAAGGGCAAACAAAATAGTTCCAAGCAGTGGAACATACCTATGCTCAATGTAAGGATACATGTGTAGGATATCCACACTCGGGGGAAAATCCCCTCCCAGTAAAAAGGGAAACAAGCTGTGAAGGATATAAAAAAATGGCTCTGCATGGCTAGACATGAGACAAGCTCGGGCTATATGGCTGAAACGCAATGTCAGGGAAGCTGACATAAAGCTCAATAAGGCAGGAAAAGCTCATGATAATGCATTCACAACTTGACATGAGGGAGTCTTGAGGGAAATAGGCTAGCAAAAGATCAAGAGGAGTATGAGGCTCTTGCGAAATGTCATGGAAGTACTATACAACAGACTCCCACACCCTAAAGGAGAAAACGTCAGCATGGGAACCAAATGCAAATAAGGTGCTAACTAGAGTACCCATGTAAGGTAAAGCTCTACCACTCATATCATGCCACTTCTAAAACAACAAGAAGGTTTTGTGACATAATAGAGTGGGTTCATACCTAAGGTCATGATGAGATGGTCATGATGAGATGGTCATAAGGTCATGCAAAATGCAACCAGTGATGAAACTTAACCTATATGCTAGTTTAGACATTATACTTGAGATCAGCATGAACGGGTCAATCCAATGGCTGAAACAACACTGAAAAAGGTCCTCTACATCATGAATTATGTCAAAAACGGTCCAAAATGGTTAGAAATTGTCGAAACTATAGGAAAGGGGGTAAAAATTTTCAAATATTTGAATTTTTTTTATACATACTAAACAATTCAAAGTATTATAAAACATTTGAAACTTTTACCCATTTGAGCTCAGATTTTCAATAGCGAATTCCAGGAGATCCAGCTGATGGAATCCATTACCGTTTCTTCCAGGTATTTATCCATGCTCTTCTCTTCCATTTCAATGCAACTTTTATCAAATTCCATGGTCAATTAAGATTTCTAGGCCAAACTAAAAAGGGTGCTGTGGTCCATGCATAAATCGAGGGTTTTTCCGCGTATAGGGATGGATATACATGGAAAATGCCCCCATACTCACGTACATACGTGGTTGTTTTAAAAACAGTCGTGTATGAGGTCGCACATAAGGTTTTTTCCATAATCTAATGGGAAAATTTGCAATTTTTTGTGCAGGATGGTCCTAGATTGGAGAAAGCGTGAACATGGTGAGGTAGAGGAAGCAGTAAGGGCCGATCTAATGGCTCAACAATCTCTACGCGCATGTGGACTTGTTGGAAGCTAGCAACAACCCCTTCATTTTTCATTAAGAAGAAGGGAGATCAGCTCTCTTTTATGATTTTCTTTTAAAAATATTATAAAAGAGTGCCTTCAGAATCTTCGATTCTGAAGGTACTCTCAATTGTAGAAGAGTCAAATGACAACATTTTCATAGTTGTGATAATTAGCAGCTGTCAGTTTCATAGATTTTTATATAATCAATTCTATCATTAATTAATCTATCTGATTATATATGATTTAAGAAATTCAAAGAGATAATATGCTAATTGGGGTTCAACAAAAACACATTTTGAATTTGTTTGAAGCTGGTTATTGATAAGATATTATAAAGTTTCGAAAGCCCTAGAACTTGAGGTGATTTATTAAATTAAATTTTTTATTAAAACCCAAAGAGTTCACATTCTATAGGTAACTTAATATCATATCATTATTTTGTAAAAAATGTGTATATATAGCTAGTGAAAAAGCAAATAAATAAATATCATTTTGAAATCTTTATATGCCATAGTTTGATGGCTTTGCATCTTATAAAATTCGATTGGGGATATTAATGGATGAGGTTTTGTAAAGTATTAAGATTATATTTCAAAATGAAACTCTATGTATATACATGGCCTAAATGATTATTCGGATTATTAGTTAGTTGCATTGCAAAACATTAGGGTTTATGGTTTTGATACTATATCGCCATGTTAATAAACGTGACCACCTTTCACGTATAATCCGGAGGAGACCATCAATTGACAGTGTTTACGAGGATACATGACCCATATGTCAAATAAATAACACCTGTTACGTGGATCGCTGCGTTGGCATGAAGATTTGGCTAACACCTTGCGATTAACTAACAGTTGTGAATATATTAATGAATCGTATCAGCAGGATTTAATGTTTATATCCATTTCATTTCGTAACGATGTACGAGATCATCGTGCCCACTGTGTGTAATCAATGTCTCAATTTATGATTCATGAATCGGATAATCCCTGATATGTAGAATTGGTTAAGTTTTACTGTTAGTCGTGGCTAGTCATGCATTTATCATAACGAAACATTGGCTGTAGCATCCATCATCTCTAAGTCCGGTTAAAATGGCCAAATTTAGAGCCCTCATCACTGTCAGATATGAAGCATGTGAAGATTTGATATTTCGCATCATGTCATGCACCTCGATACCTATCCCCTCCCTCTTCACTACTCCATTCATTCCATTTCGTAATCAGGATAGTGGTGAGGAGTCCATGGCTTCGCTAAGTCGTTTTGAAATCTCAGGGTCAGAGCTTATTGAAGCTGATGAGAAGATTTCCCTGCTATTTGAGAAAATTTGATGGGGGCATTTCTTCAGGAGCTTCAGTGGCCATAACGCGGAGGTGACCAAACTGTTTTCTTTGAGTTTGAAAGAAAATGTAGCACAGATTGGGGGTTTCAAATTCATCATTGAAGAAGACAAAATTGCAGAGGCATGAGTCTCCCACAGACTGGGGAGCATTGGTTTAAAGGTGGTAAAGTAAACAAGAAGAAGTGTCAGTCCTTGTTGATTCTTTTCCAGATAATGCATAACTAAAAATTGGGGTTTCAGTCAGGTTTCTGAAGCCAGAATGGCGAGCATGCTATGAGATCTTGGTCAGGTATATATCGTGCGATGGATGATTTTACCACCTTCATTATTACCACCTACAACTCCTGTTAGCATTAAAAGGCTGTAAACTTAATCTACCGTTTTATCTTTGGCAAAGTCTTAAAAAAATGTCGCATTCAATTCAAAGTTTCGATAATCCTGATAGAAGTCTATTTCATCATGGTTTAGTCAAAATTATAATATAGCATCAGTTGTATTTTAATGGCAAATCATGGGATGAATTTTTAGTTGAATGTCATTTTGGGCCACCCAATTTTGGCCAACCCCTTCCCCAAACACCCGTAGGAAACGAAAGGCTACTGTAAAGACTGAGGTTAGTAATGTTCCTGAGGATGAATCAAAGGATAAAGGGCTTGAAGAAGCCCATACACCCATGAATGCTGGTATCATTGATGATGGTGGTGGGAACGTAGCTCCCTATTACTCTGAAGCAACCTTGAACCGATCCGCATCTGATAAACGTTTTAGTTCTCCTGCAAAGACAGAGGACAGGTTAACCAAAAATGAAGATATCAATGTTGTTGATTGTAAAAATCTCTCCGAGCCAAATAATCCTCGTAAACATGGCAAGGAATCTATGCATAAACTAGATCAACTAGCACAAGTATGCTGTGATAGAGGAGGCTTTGAATCAAAAAATCTTGTGTTTGTTCGTTGAGGAGAGTTACTAGAAGCATGAATAATGCACCTACAGTTTCTATTCCTATTACTAATCAACAAGGTACTCAGCCTTCGATTGTCCATATTGAGGACGACGTTCCATCAACTACTCATATAAATGAACCCACTCTTATAAAGGATAATAGTGCAAAATCGGTTAAAAACATTACAGAGTCGGGTAAGGCAGAAGTTTCTCCATCGTGTATGGACGCCTATGGTTCAGATCCCGAACCATCTTTTATCAGTCTTCAATCATCTAGTCAAAACATAGATAATCTCGATCCTCCTCAGAAAGTCGATTCGTGTCACGAAAACGAAGAAGAAACTCTTCAACAAGTTTTGGACAGGGTACATGAGTCTACGATTATAGAATTGAAAGATGAACTTAGACAGTGTAAATCCAATGCAGCTCTGATAGAGGAGGAAAATAAGACGTTCAGGGAGGAGTTGTTGAACTGGATTAATAGGTGGAAAGAAATGAATATAAAAAAGAACCAATATAAAAAGGAAAAAAAGTCAATAATAGGTACAAATCAACATCTGCTTGAACGAGTAGAAAAACAAAAGTTAGTGATTATCAGGCTTAAAGCCAAACTAGCCGAAGCCAGAAGAGTGGTTGATTTGCAAAAGAGAGCTTAATGATTATTCCCATTTTCGGTTACATGATTTGTCTCTTTGTCAATAGGTAATAATAGCTCTTTGGTGCATGCCTGTAAAATCGCATATTTTACAGGCACACATATGAATTATAGTTTCTTTCGTTATTCCTGTTTTAATTGGTTTCTAATAAAATGATTTTGTTTGTTTAAAACAGGTGGGTATGTCATCGCTATCCTTTACAATTTCAAGACGTTTCTAATATTCTGGATTTCAGTTGAAAGACATGGATGTGTATTGAAGACTAGAGTTTCGACACAGCCATGAATTTACCAGTTCCTTTAAACCAGTAACTGTTTCAGGCTAGTTGTTTTTATTGTTATCTTTTAGTGACAAGTGTCTGATGAAAAGAGATTCGATTCTCTTTGATAGTTATAGGAATCCTATAGTATTGCGTACAGCATTGATGGGAAAACTGAATCGAGAGACTGGTAGTATTATATAAGCTAGGAATTTTTATGAGATCAGGGATGGAGTGACTGAAGAAAAAATACTTGAAATACTATTTTGATACTAGTGTTGTTCCTGGCTGAATTTTTATCTTTGGGAATGGGATGTGACTGGAAATCTCCAAGTTGATATTGTGATTGGTATTATTTTGGATACTCTTTATATTTCTGTATATGATCTTCTACCTTAAACATTAATACAATATACTTTGTTATGCCTGTGTTTATTAATCAGTATTTCACTTTGTCAAAACAATATTGTATTTGAATTAGTATATTATTGTAACTGAATTTTTCAGTGTGTCTACTTTTTGGTGCTACTACTGAAAATTCAAGATATGATGATATATATATATATGTTTATGTCTATTTGATTTCATTTGTGTTATTGCAATGATTTCATACTGAACATTATTTCTTATTCAAATATCTAATGTTGGTTATTAATTATTAATTGATTAGACATTTCAGAAAATTTGAAGTAATTATTTATTTTAGTTTCTCTATCAAGTTATTTTATAGCAGAATGATTTAGTGTAGATGATCTAAGTATTTTTATTTAGATCTTATTCCTTATATTTCTGTTTATCATATTATTAATTGATAATTAATATAATATTCAAAATCGCTTTCAGCTGAGATAGGACAGATAGGATAGATAGGATAGTTTAGATAGTTTGGATTAATATTATTCTAGTATATTTTCCCATTTAACAGTTGTTAAATAGGATTTGTGTAATTTTTAGAGTAATTTTAATAGTCTTTTATACTTGAAAATTAAATATAAAAATCTTCAAAAATCAAAGACTTTCCTTAAGAAAGCAAGTAATGGATAACTTTGGTAGTTAAAACTAATTTTAGGGTTCAGTTAGATAGATATAACTTTAGGATAGATTTTCACTGAATTTTAGTTTCTCCTTAAGAGAAAAATTCAGTTGGTAGCAGGACCATAACCTGCGATATTTTTCTACTCCAAACACACCGGACACTGCTTTAAGCTGATTGTGTGGGCATAATCTCCTTGTTGGCCTAGGTCAGAAAATCAGGCCAACAAATGGCGCTAGAAGGAGGGTCTGTTAATGATTAATGGCAGGAAAAATTAATGAGAAATTTTCAACCAGCCAACATCCTCCTAAAGTCAGTAGATCACCATTTATAGAAACCATTAGGAGCATCCTTGAACGTGATCATATCAAATCTCCATTAACTCCTGAACAAAGTACTCAAACTTTGGAAGAGTCATGACATATTCTTACATGAGCATATGCCAATCAACTTGGTGTATCTCTGATAGAGTATGGTCTACCTAGGCATCAACGATGTAGTCCGCAATTGAACATAGTCTCTCAAGGTTTGCAATAAGTTGATATCACTCCACGTTATCAAACGAGAAGTCATTAGAGACAAACTATTCAAACAAACACTGCTATAAGACTAACTGTAGAAGGCATTTTTGATCAGCCACCTTCTCCTCCTGAATCACCACTCGATAGTCCAAGATCATCCAATTCAGGGAATTCCTCAAGTAATGAAAGAAGTCCAATGGCAGGAAATGTACCCGTGGGAGGAGGGTCTAATCCTCCACCTAATCCACAACTCCCTTGGTTGAGAACAGCTGCTATAGCTATCCCTAGTGTACAACATCCTTTGCCTAAACACTCAGATAAACTTCTTCCTAAATTCAACCCAAATGACAAAGAACCTACAGAAGTGCATGTTGGCAAATTCATGTTAGCTGTTCGAACCTTGAATGTTCAACATGAGGATGTAGTTTGTAGATTGTTTCCTCTAACTTTTGAAGGAAGAGCCTCTACCTGGTACTTCTCGTTAGTACATGGATCAATCACAAATTGGGCTTAATTTAATAAAGTTTTTTTAGATAAATTTGGGGAAGATAAAACACCTGCTCTTTTAGACCTAGAATTATCTCGAATTAAAATGGAATCTAAAGAAAGGATTAAATATTTTAACGAGAGGTTTAATTCCAGTTGCTTCTCAACCTCCCGAAGATATAATTATTGAAAATTATATTTCAGCCTTACCAAAATATTCCGGGATGTTCGTTAAAAGAGCTAGGAAAACAACGCTAGTAGAAACTTTTGAGGAAGCCATTAAAGTCGAGAAGGATTCTATGTCGTATGAACCAGATAGAAGTTGAAAATATGATACTTTTCCTCGTAGGAAGATTGAAAAACTTAATTCAAAAAAAAGATAAAGCATCCGATGTAGAAAAGCTGCAAAATGCTATTCGAGCATTAACCAATGAAGTTGTAGGATTAAAGAAAACCAATTCTGAAGCTTCCTCTTCTAGAGGATATTTCAGAAATCAGTTTAGACAAAATCCAAATACAACTAATAAAACAAATACACCACCTGACATAGCAACAAATGAAGAAATTTTTAATCCAATTCGAGCTGTTTTATCTTTATCTGAGATTCCTTCTAATTAAGAAATAATAGAAAACGAAGAAGAAGAGGAATCAAAAAATGAGGAAGAATCAGAGGAACCTCAACAAGTTAACGGTCATTTCTGGGACAGTCTTGTAAAATAATATGAGAGTAAAATTCCACCTACAGGACAACATGCCTATAATACTCATAGTAGAGCATTCACAAATACTCTTGGAGCCTCGTCAAGTTCTACCCCTCATAATGACAACAATAATGCACAGCCTAATAAACAAACTCAATCTGGAAAACAGGCTCAATCAACCAAAGTTACCCAACCTATTCAAAGTGCTCCAAAATTAGATTTACAATATGATATAATTGAAGATTTAAAGAAGAAACGTGCAAACATCAGTATGTACGACCTTCTTCAAATCTACCCAATGCCTAATAGTCATGTTATAAATCCTTCCATGAGTTCAATTATTCCTAATGCAAAACAAAATGTTGCTGCAAACATTTCTAATAATGATTCAACAGCAACTGAAAAAGGAAAAACAACGGCTGACAAAGCCTCGCTTATAGGTAAGAACTCTAAATCAACTACACCTCCATTCTTACTTACCTTTGATATTTTCAATAGGAATGTTCATAATTGCATGGTAGACTCTGGAGCATCCTCCAATGTCATGCCTTTATTAGTATGCAAGAAGTTGAATGGGAAATATGTTCCATCAAATTCACAAATAACTCAGTTGGACAGGACAAATGTGAAGGTTGTAGGGGAAATGAAAGATGTCCTAGTCAGGATTGCTTGTAACCCTTCGGTTTATCAAATTATAGATATTGTTGTTGCCGATATTCCTGATGCATATGGGCTATTTTTAAGTAGGGATTGGTCTCAACAATTAAATGGATTCTTTGCCACAGATTGGTCAACACTATGGTTACCTAAGAATGCAAAATTCAAATTAGATAAAGATAAATAGAGAAAGATATATGAAACATACTGTCACAGAATTACATGATCCTAGAGAACCTGTTTTATTTTTAGATTGCATTATGGGGAATTACATGTATGAATTGAGATTTGGTAATTTTAAAGCTGAAAATTCCGCCCTTTCTGAAAATAAACAGCAATCAGAAATTAGAAATGTGACATCTATTTCTCCTAACTCTTCATTCAAGGAAATCATCAATGATGTAGATAATTTTAATATTGTAAATATTATAGAAAGCAAAGTATTTGTTAATAGTTCTAGTTGGACTTTGTATTTTGATGGTGCGAAATCTAAAGAAGGAGCTGGAGCTGGTTGCTTACTGATGGACCCTCAGGGAAATAAAACATGTATAGCTTGTAGGATGGAATTTAATTGTACAAATAATACTGTGGAATATGAAGCTTTAATACAGGGTTTGAAAAAGGCGATTGATTTGGATATAAAAGTATTAATTGCATACGGTGACTCTGAAATTATCATCAGACAGGTTCGTAACTCCATTCATTTCCTATAGGAACATTTACAAAGTTATCAATGAGAGGTATGGCACCTTATTTCACATTTTGATGCATTTAACATAATTTCTATTCCTAGAAGTCAAAATCAAGAAGTAGATTTGTTGGCAAATGTAGCATCAAAGTTAATTCCATCGGAAAATCTTACACCAGATTTCTTTTCTGTTGAATTGATTTTTAGGCCTTCCATACCAGATAATATTTTTAATTGGCATGTATTTGATAATGATGTGCAGGTGCTGAATTTTATGATGAACGAGGATACCTTTAAATATTCAGCCATAGATGAGGTCACTCATGACGAAAATCTGCGGGATTTTTTGGTAATAAATGATTTTTGTTCAGTTGAAAAAGCTTTTGAAAAGGTAAAACCAGTCCCTAATTCAGTACTAAGATTAGAAAAGTTCTTTGATCTGCAGGATAAATTTATATCTGTCCCTAATTGTAAAACTAATAGCTCTCAAATGAGGTATGAAACCATAAATCTAGGGACAGAACTAAATCCTCAAACTATAAATCTAGGAGTAGATTGCAACCCTGCAGAAAAAACAACATTTTTAAAATTATTTAAGGAATTTAAGGGTGTCTTTGCTTGGACATATGATGACCTGAAAACCTTCAACACACAAGTCATGCAACACATAATTGCAATTAAATAGGAGTCGAAACATTTTCAACAAAATCTAAGGAAATATCACCCATCACTAGAACCGACAATTAAGAAGGAGCTAAATAAATTGTTAGCTGCCAAGATTATTTTTCCCATCAGACATACACAGTGGGTAGCCAACCTAGTTCTAGTCCAGAAGAAAAATAGAGATATTAGGTTATGTGTAGATTTTAGAAATCTGAATAAGTCTTCTGAAAAGGATAATTACCCAGTTCCTCCCATGGAACAAATTCTTCAAAAGGTATCTGGAGCTAAGATACTGTCACTTCTTGATGGTTTCTCAGGGTACAATCAAATATTAGTATCTCCAGATGATCAATTGAAAACAACCTTTAGAAATCCATGGGGAACATATGCTTACCGCAAGATGCCCTTTGGGTTAATCAATGCTGGAGCAACCTTTCAAAGAGCAATGGATATTGCTTTTAGAGGCTTAATTAATCATTCGGTTGTTGTCTATTTGGATGATGTTACTGTATATTCTAAACATCGACCTGATCATCTTAATCATCTTAGAAAGGTATTTGAATGATGTAGAAATGATCCGTAGTATCTCAACTTAGTGCTTTAAAAGTTTGTTGTAAAAGAATGCGTGTAACAGGTTAATTAATGGAACAACATTAACAGAAATTAAATGCTCAAAACAGGAATGAAAAACAAGACTGAATAGATGCCAAGCAGAAACACAGAAATAGTGTCACAAACAGAAGTTGATAATGGAGTTCACCCCCTCCACTGGGCTACATCTCTGGGTCCCTCTCCAATAGGAACCAATCCAATTAATGGCTTTAAATGGTATAAAAAGGTTCTGGACTAATCACAGAAACTGGACATTAACAGTAAAGTCTTCAAGACCTCCTCTCTGAAAGTTATAAAACTGGACTTCAATAGACAAAAGAAGCCAAGTATAACTGAGAATAGTCGACTTCAACAGCATGTGGATAGTTTTACGCCAAAAAAACTCTCCAAGCCTGTGTTCTCAATGAACTGTGTCCCCACTGTGTCCGAACTGCCCCCTACAGCAAACCTTTTTTTCCTTTATACTTATTTTTGCCATTACCAGGAGAAAAACGTTCAAAGAAATGTGACTGTTCACCTCCTTTTGCCAAATGCCCAGACTGTTCATCTCCTTCGACATTACCAGCATACCGCATCAAGATTCTGCAAAAACCGTTCTGAAATGTCCCGCGCGAACGCATTGTTGAGTATTTGAATCAGAAGGTTTCGTCATTTTGGTTTCCGTCATTGTGGCTTTCGGAAGGATTTCGAGCCCTGTCATTGCGAAAGGAAGAAGAATTTCGACCTCCGATCAAGCTTGTGCCTGTCGTTGTGGCTGTCGGACCACTTTCGGCTTCCGATCCGTTAAAGCTTCCATCGTTGCGGCTACCAGAAGGCTTTCGGCTTCCGATCCGTTAAAGCTTCTGCCGTTGCAGCTGCCAAAAGGATTTCAACTTCTGATCCATTAAAGCTTCCACCATTGCGGCTACCGGAAGGCTTTCGAGCCCCGCCGTTGCGGAAGGAAGAATGCTTTCAGCTTCCGCCGTTGCGGAAAGGGAAAAGCTTGTGACCGCTGATCCTTGTATTTTTTTTCCTTCCAATTATCCCCGTGGATAGACTAGTCGTTGGCCACCTGCATTTGCAGAAGAAGATGCTCTTCTGTCCCTCGCTTTTGCATAAGGAAATCCCTTCCGACCTCCGACGTTGTCAACAGACCGTGAACCAATCATTAAACTGTTAACCATTAACTACGCGGCTTCTTGAACCATGTACCATATTTTGGATCATTAAAGAGGAATTGATCTGCCGGATCAATCCTCCCCATTGGAGAGATTTTGGACCACCAAAAGCCTGAATTATTCTGCAAGTAAGTGAGGGTAAAGTTCCCTCACTTTACCAATCTCCATCCATCTTGCTTTGCTAGGATGCATTCCTTTCAGCCCCACTCGAAGGTACTTAGCATTCCCCCTTCGTGAAGTCCTTATATTTCGGTCTAGAATAACATCATCCTGCAACTTTCTGATATATTCAGGGGCCAAATCATCAATGGAAGGAATCTGTATGTTAATTTCCTCATCCATGATCATAGGAGGCTCATACAATTTAAGATTCTCAACATTGACAACTGAATAAATTTGCATGTATGGAGGTAAATTCAAGCAAAAAGCATTAGTACCAATATTTTCCAAGATCTCAAAAGGACCATACTTGATAGGTTTAAGATTTTTACCTTCACCTTTCATCCTTTCTTTGGTGATATGTAACCAAACTCAGTCACCAACCTGAAATTGATGATCAACTCGATGCCTGTCATGCCTGGATTTGTACTTGGCCTAGCTCTTCTCCAACTGATCTTGAAATGCATGTTGCACTACTTGGATTCTTTGAATGAAATTTAAATCTTTTTCTGCATCCTGATGTCCATCCACTGCATCTTTGCCAAAAGATAATTCCATCGGTGTTGTGGGCAGATAACCAAAACAAGTTTCAAAAGGAGATTTTTTCGTGGAAGAATGAACTGCATGATTGTAAGCATGCTATATATACTGTAACTGCTCATCCCAAAGTTTAGGATGCTTACTACAATATCCTCTGAGCAGTTGAACCACTGTTCTGTTCACTACCTCTGTTTTCCCATCGGTGTGTGGATGAAAAGCTGTACTTTTCTTCAGTTTAGTGTCCATAAGCTCCCATAAAGTTGACCAGAATTTTCCCAAGAACCGGGAATCCAGATCAGATACAATAGACATGGGTAGCCCAAAATGTACCTGAACATTTTGAAAGAATAAAAGAGTTGTTTGTTCAGCAGTGATCTACTTGTTACATGGCATTAAGATACACATTTTTCTGAACCTATCCACAACAACATATAGGTAATCATGCCCTTTTCTAGACATAGGTAGTCCTCCTACAAAGTCCATAGAAATTCCTTCTCAAGGACGAGAAGAAACTGGAAGAGGAGTGTATA
>LPNX011041995.1:156148-261325 GCA_001517045.1 Pseudotsuga menziesii | reverse complement strand
ACTAAAGCATACAATTCTTTGTCATAGGTCGGATAGTTACTTATCGCAGTAGAGAATGTTTCTGAATGGTAACAGACTGGCTTTCTCCCTTGCATCAAAAATGCTCCCATGCCAAACCCGCTGGCATCGGTTTCAATCTCAAATGGCTGCTGCAAATCTGGCAATGTCAGAACTGGTGCTGTGCTAATATTTTCCTTCAAAGTGTCGAAGGCTCTCTGATGCTTGCCTCCCCACTGGAAAATTTATTTAATGCTTGTCAACGTATGTAAAGGAGTAGCAATGGAAGAAAACCCAGAAATGAATTTCCTCCAATACTGAACCGCACCCAGAAAACTTCTGATTTCAGTAATGGTGTTAGGCCGTGGCCAGTTTACAATGACAGCAACCTTGGCTGGGTCCAGTCGCAGGTGGCCTCCACCAATGATATGGCCTAGATATACTAAAGAAGTTTTAGCAAATTCACATTTAGACATTTTTATATAAAGCTTTTCCTTTCTCAGTACATCTAAAATTTTCTTCACATGTACAACATGCGCTTCCCAAGTTTTGCTAAACACCAGGATATCATCTAGATATACAATTACAAAATCATCAATGAATGAACGAAATACATCATTCATGACCCACATGAAAGTAGCAAGTGCGTTACATAGCCCGAAAGGCAATACAAGCCATTCATACAAACCCTGTTTCGTTTTAAAATTTGTTTTCCAAGCATCATGCTCAGCAACACGGATTTGATGATACCCACTATGCAGATCCAATTTTGTAAAATAAGTTGCATGTTTCAACTGATCAAGCAAATCATCAATACGAGGATGAGGATACCTGTTTTTAATGGTGATTTTGTTAAGGGCGTTGTAGTCGATACACATCCTCCATGACCCATCCTTCTTCGGAACCAATACTATAGGACAACCACAAGGAGAAGTACTGGGCCAGATGACCCCTTTCTCAATCAGCTCCTGAACTTGCTTCTTGATTTCCTCGTTCTGCATTACAGACATCCGGTACATGGCTATGTTTGGGAGTGGCACATCCTGCTGCAAATGTATCTCATGCTGAATCTCTCTCTTCGGTGGTAACTCGTTCGGATCTTGAAACAAATAATCATACTCAGAAATGATGTTAATCAGTTCATATTTATGCTTAGGGTCACATTATTCAAAATATTTAGAGACTTCATCATTTTTCATCTTAACCATCATCAACACAAAATTCTTACTAGCATTTACCAACCTCTTTATTTGTCCTGCAGAGACTATTGCTAGATTGGTTTTCATCTTATGTGCTCGTACAATATATTCCATACCTTCTTTAAAAAGATGATACTTATTCTGCTCTCTATAAAAGACTGCTTTCCGGTCATACAAATATGGACTCCCAAGTACAATTCCACAAATGTCAAGTGGTACTACATCCAATTCTACCTCATCCCTGAAGCTGAACTGACCATCAGAACTGACCATCAGGTTAACTGAAGCTGAACTGACCATCAGAAGTTGGTGAAGGCGCCTAGTTCACTCCAGTTCATTAAATAATAATAAAATAATCAATAAATAATGATTAAATAATATATTTAATGCATGGAGGCGCCTTAACTGACTGTAACTGATTGGTTGAACTGAAAGTAACCACCAGTTAGCATGCAGGTGCATTAATGTCACACAGATCACCCCTAGAGTGCTCCAGTTAGCCTCCTTGACTGTAGGGAAGGCTAAGTTAGCCTCCTTGACTGTAGGTAGGCGTGAGGATGACTGGGATGATGGTAATTAATGCTCCACTGATGTCAATTAAACTTAGGATAGTGGTTTAACTAGGCCAATTTGACTGAACAGTGTGTATGATGGTAAATGTCTCCAACATTTCTAATATTCTAGATTTCAGTTGAAAGACGTGGATGTGTATTGAAGACTGAATTTTCGACACAACCATGAATTTACCAGTTCCTTTAAACCAGCAACTGTTTCAGGCTAGTTGTTTTTATTGTTATCTTTTAGTGACAAGTGTCTGATGAAAAGAGATTCGATTCTCTTTGATAGTTATAGGAATCCTATAGTATTGTGTAGAACATTGATGGGAAAAATGAATCGAGAGATTGGTAGTATTATATAAGCTAGGAATTTTTATGAGATCAGGGATGGAGTGACTGAAGCAAAAATACTTGAAATACTATTTTGATACTAGTGTTGTTCCTGGCTGAAGTTTTATCTTTGGGAATGGGATGTGATTGGAAATCTCCAAGTTGATATCGTGATTGGTATTATTTTGGATACTCTTTATATTTTAGTATATGATATTCTATCGTAAACATTAATACAATATACTTTGTTATTCCTGTGTTTATTAATCAGTATTTCACTTTGTCAAAACAATATTGTATTTGAATTAGTATATTATTGTAACTGAATTTTTCAGTGTGTCTACTTTTTAGTGCTACTACTGAAAATTCAAGATATGATGATATATATATGTTTATGTCTATTTGATTTCATTTGTGTTGTTGCAATGATTTCATACTGAACATTATTTCTTATTCAAATATCTAATGTTGGTTATTAATTATTAATTGATTAGACATTTCAGAAAATTTGAAGTAATTATTTATTTCAGTTTCTCTGTCAAGTTATTTTATAGCAGAATGATTTAGTGTAGATGATATAAGTATTTTTATTTAGATCTTACTCCTTATCTTTCTGTTTATCATATTATTAATTGATAATTAATATAATATTCAAAATCGCTCTCAGCTGAGATAGGACAGATAGGACAGATATGATAGTTTAGATAGTTCGGATTAATATTATTCTAGTATAGTTGCCCATTTAACAGTTGTTAAATAGGATTTGTGTAATTTTTAGAGTAATTTTAATAGTCTTTTATACTTTGAAAATTAAATATAAAAATCTTCAAAAATCAAAGACTTTCCTTAAGAAAGAAAGTATAGGATAACTTTGGTAGTTAAAACTAATTTTAGGGTTCAGTTAGATAGATATAACTTTAGGATAGATTTTCACTGAATTTTAGTTTCTCCTTAAGAGAAAAATTCAATTGATAGCAGGACCATAACCTGCGAGATTTTTCTACTCCAAACACACTGGACGTTGCTTTAAGCTAATTGTGTGGGAATAATCTCCTTGTCGGCCTAGGTCAGAAAATGAGACCAACAGGACTCTATAAGTTTTGGTGTCTTGGTGGCTTGAGGGCCAAACCAAGACTATTGCAGATGCTAGTGGATTACTGGGATCCAGACTTTGAGTCCTTCCAGATAGATGGGATGTCCCTCAGAATAGAGGTGGAGGACATATACTTCATAACTGGACTTTCCCGATGGGGGGAGGTAGTGAACCTTCGGTCTTGTGGTGGGCTAGGAGGTGGTTTGACTATCAACGAGTACATTGTGATGTACTGCTATCCAGACACAGAGAAGGTGGGGAGTCAGGTCCCTACCAACGCTATACAGGTGCTGGGCCTAAAGGCCATACTATTGACATTGGGTAGGATAGCAGGCTTGGCATCACTCCACCAGGCCTCGCGGCCTCATATGTTCTATGCAGTGGAGTGCATGAGACCCATGATTTATGACTGGAGCCCTACACTACTGATCCACATGAAACATCAGCTCAGTGAGTGTAAGGCATGCAGAGTGTGAAACTTTGGGTTCAGCAGTATATTGAGCACATTTTTCTTCCAGCATGTTCCAGGATTGAGCCCCAGAGTGGACGTTCCTCTTCACGAGGTTCGAGATCCAGCCCAACGGCATTGGGCAGATGCTATGCGCAGACTAGGGGGTGGTAGGGTGGCCAAACCCTATCTAGCTAACTTCTTTCCATGGTGGCGATGATAGATAGTTGCCATCGATGACAACCCCTATGCAGGGATAGATTTCCAGGGGGACCTGGACATGCCGCTACCACCAGGATAGGCATATGGCAATATAGGTAATGAATCTCGACCCTCTCCTTTTTAATTTTTTTGTGTTTTCTGATTATATGGAATCAAAAGACATATTTTTGCGTGACAATACATAGTGACATCTACCATTTGTGTGCAGATGTGGGACCATGGTGGCCAGAAGGCTTCCCTCGTCATAGATGGAGGGGAAGAGGAGATGACATCATGGGTGTGGATGTGGAGCGGACGCTCCAGAGCATTCATACCAATTTTGTGAGGTTGACACACAGGGTTCCCATGGCGCAAGTTGAGGACTTGCCTGATGCTATGCAGCGCCAGGTGGTGGGTGTACCACGAGCATGGGTGCAATTATTCCGACCGATAGCTAGAGCCATAGTGACCTTCCATGATCACAACCCTCCTCCTCCTCCATAGGATTAGATACCTGGGAGTGTATACATTTTGTACTACCGTGTATTATATGTCGGAGGCTTGAGAGCCCCAATTTTGTATCATGACACTATGTATTACCACATTTTGGATGTATATAAAATTTTTTATGGTGATCGGTTTATTTATTTAGATGTGTAAAAATTGTGTTTGTGATGAATTTATCGTGAATGAAACAAATGCAAATCTAACACGTAGTTAGCATATGAGTCAGCAACTTGATTATTAATTCTTGGAATATGTATGTATGTTATATTGTCAAATTGCCATTCTAATAATCTCACACATAAGAATCTTCTTAATAACGTCGGATCTCTAACATAGTACGAACCGTTAAGATGTGACACTACTAACTCCGAATCAAGACGTACCTCAAGAGAGAGAATGTGTGAAATGGCATCCCGTAGAAGCTCAATAATGACACCATATTCAGCAGCATTGTTGGAAGATGGCCACAGACATACGCCTCCTGAAAATAGTACTTGACCCATAGGAGTATAAATCACCCAAGCAGTAGAGGCTAAGTGTTGAGTGTGATGACTCGCACCATTCGCGAATCCTATGTAGGTGGAATATTCCATTGACATCTGCCAAAAGAAACGGAAACTAATCACAAACTTGATCACTATAAGAAAAAGACCTAACTATGCCAAACTGTACAATAATATACAATAACCAACCTTGGCTGAAAATCATGCATAGTACTTTTTGAGATAGAGCACATTTCTAGGCTCTGCCAAGGTCATTCCCTTGTAATCCACTAACTCATAAGCACCCTTCTCTAAGACATGTTTGACCACGTAAGGACCACACCACATGGGATTAAATTTTCCTGCACCCAAGGGTTCTTTCGGTTGATCTCACAAAAGGACCAAGTTTCCCTCACTAAACCTCCTTGGACGGACAGACTTATCATACTGGACCTTTACGTGACGTTTATTGACTTCTATAGCCACCAAGGAATCTCGACGCTACTCATCAAGCTGCTCAAGGTGGACCAAATGCTCCTCTAATGGTGAAGTGTCTGGTAAGAGTTCAACAACTAGCTTCAAAGAAGGAATCTTGCATTCAACTGGAAATATCAAATCCACTCCATGTACAAGTTGATATGGAGAAAAACCCGTGGTAGTCTTAATCGCGGTTCTATATGCCCACAAAGAAAGATATAACATGATGTGCCAATTATTCTTACTTTGTGCGATGGTTCATTGGAGAATGGATTTGAGTGATTTATTCACTACTTCTACCTATCCATTCACTTGAGGGTAGTAAGAGGAAGAATGCTCTTGCTTGTACCCTAAATTTGATGCCAACTCTTCCATCATACGATTATGAAAGTGTGAGCCATGGTCAGTGACAAGCTCTTTCAGAATTCCAAACCGAGTAATAATTTGGTAGAATACAAAGTGGGGGTTTGTCCCATCGTTGGATTTAACTGTAGGAATACCCTCATCCCATTTCATGAAGTAATCAATAGCCACTATAATATGATGGTGCCCCCCAGCCAAAGCTGGGTTGCAATCCATAAAATCAAGCCCCCACTTAGTGAAGGGACCAGCGGTGATAATGGGATGTAACAGGGTAGGTTTCAAGTGCATATTACGTGCAAACACCTGGAAAGGGTGGCACCTCTTGACCGCATCTACACAATCCTTAAATATCAACGGCTAGAAATAACCTGCTCTTAATATCTTTTGAGTTGTAGAAAGCCCAGATAAATGACCACCACATGCCCCTCCATGGCAATCATTCAGCACTACCTCAGCCTCTTCACGAGTTAAACAATGTCGTAAAATGGAATCTACCCCACGGCGGTAAAAAGTGTTATCCACTATGAGGTAGTTCTTAGAAACGTGATGTAATCGTCTTCGTTCATTACAGGAGAGGTGAGTAGGGACCTTCAATGTTTGTAAATATATTATGATATCCCCATACCATGGGTCTAAAGTTGAGATTAAGAAGATGTGTTCATCGACAAACGTATCTTCACAAACCAACTCCTCGGCCTCGCTCAGGAAATCCGATATAAGCTCTGCAAAAATTAAAGACTTCTTTGATTTTGCTGAAACAAATTCAAGATCGAATTCTTGCAGAATGAAAATCCATTTATTATATTTTCCCCCAATCATCATTCGAGTGAGGACAAATTGAAATGGATTGACATGGGCTACAACCAAGGTCTTGCGAAGGAGAATATAATGCCTCAACCACTGAACCGCATGTATGGTATCTAAAGCAAGATTCTCGACATGAGAATAATGAATCCTTGCGTCAATAAGGTTTCGGCTCAGATAGTATATGACATGCTGTTGGATCTCCTCATCCTCTTGAACCAAAACCATACCAATCATCTCCATGGACGTGGCCACATAAAGTATAAAATCATGGCTATAGTCTGGGGGACTAATCACCGGGGCCGATGCTAGGGCTCGCTTGAGTGCATCAAAGGACTCCTGGGCTTGCTCATCCCAACAAAAAGGGGCTTCCTTCTTCAATAGACGCATGAAGCCTCTAGTCAAATTGGAAAAGTTGACAACAAATATTCGCAAGAAGTTTGTCATGCCTTGAAAACATTGAAGATGATGAATATTATTCAGGGGAGACGACTAAAGTATTGCCTCAACCTTCAAAGGGTCGACTCTTATGCCCTCTTTAGACACGATGAATCCTAACAAATGACCTGACTTCACACAAAAAATGCACTTATGAGGATTTAATCTAACCAAATAGTGCCGGCATCTTTCGAATACCAATCTCAAGTGATAGGGATGATGCATTCTCATACGAGAATGAGCAGCAAGGTCATCCAAAAATACTTCGATAATTGACTTGAGATTGTGGAAGATCAAGGTCATTTCCCATTGAAATGTAGCTCCGGCATTTTTAAGGCCGAAAGGCATTTTTCGATTTGCAAAAGTTCCCCAAGGACAAATAAATGTAGTCTTATGTTGGTCCTCAGGTTTAATTTGTATCTGATTATACCCAAAAAATCCATCCATAAAGGAAAAAACCTCGCTACCCGCACACTCATCCAAAATCTGATCAATAAATGGTGTGGAAAATTTGTCCTTAGGACAGGCATGATTTAAATCGTGGAAATCAGTACATATGCGGATCACTCCCTGCTTCTTATCCACCGAAATGGGGTTTGAAACCCACTGTGTTAAGGGAATGGGATAGATAAAAATGAACTTTAACAGCTTTTCTATCTCTGCCTTAATCGTGGGTGCTTTCCTAGGATTCACCGTACGCAAACGTTGTCGAATAGGCTTAGCGTTGGGGTAAGTATTAATCTCGTGCTCGACAATACGAGGGTCGATACCTAGAATTTCATCATAAGACCAAGCAAATATGTCATGCAATTCCTTAAATAGCTCGGTGTATTCTAGAATCTTAGCATGGGAACATTCTGCCCCAAGATATACATTCTCTATCCTACCAAGATCGCAAGAGATGTTGATAGGAATCGTTGAAGAAATGTTTGCCATGTTTCTGTCAGCCATCTAACCAGGAGAGATTAACAGAACCATAGGACTACAAAATCTCGCACTAAGAACCGCCCTAAAGTCCTCACGCTCCAAGCGATCAAGCTCTAGAAGAAAGTAAGATCTATGATGGAGTTCCTCTCATGGTGGCTCAACTCCCGACATAGCCTCAATAATCACTTCATTTGAAGTGAAAACCGTATCAAGGAAGTTGTGCACGTGAGAAGAATGTACTGCCCATGCCGGCAGCACATAAGGGTCCTCCTCCTCCATCTGTGAAGAGGAAGGACTAGTCTCTGCAACACACTCAAGATTAGCTTGATAATCTATCATAGTTGCAAGCAATGGCACGTCCGTCACGATGGGCTCACTCGGAGTAGGAAGAATCGAAGGATCTTCCATATGACTCATGCAAAAAGACATCGATCTCATAGATGTTGAAGCCTCACTGGAACTAGAACCTATCATAAGAATCGGTGTAGGACAACAAAAGCTTCCCATGAGGGATGGATACATGCCTACACCCACACTCCCAGTTGCCAGCTGAGAGTGCTCAACGATCGAGATCGAAGCTCCTGAAGATGCGATAACAGAAGGATTCTTGAATGTTGTTTGATCAATCGTGACTATATTCCCGTTATGTGGAAGCATACAACACAAAATAGGGAAGAAGCAACGGCTTGCATACTGTACATCCAATTCCTACCCAGCAAGAGATTGTAGTCAAGGGGCGCATCAACCACCTCGACCTCTATCACAATGGTATTCCCTCCCAAATGGACTTTAAGGGAAGGAAGGATGCCATGCGGCCTAAACGATCTCCCATCGAATACAGTTAACATGGTCGCTAATTTAGACAGCTCAGGGGAACCTAAACCCTTCCAACACGATAAAGACATCACAGAATTGGCAGTTCCTTCGTGAATCACAATGCACTTGACGATCATATTAAGACATTCTATGTGAATCAAAAGAGACACATAGTAAGGCAAGTGAGGCTGAAGTCCTGTGGTTTCAAATTTAATCATGGAGGAAGAATCATCATCATTCACACCAAGGGCAGAAAGCATGTCTTCCTTTGAGAAGGACAACTCTGAAGCACTTCCAATGCAGACATTGCACAAGGAGTGTGGCCCAAATCCTCGACAACTGAATAGTTCTAGGCGGCTCGGGCATTAGGATTGTGCCCCAAACACTTAAGGACTCCCTTAGGAATGCGAGGTGCAGCTTCAGGTTTATCCATAGGTTTCTTAATACATAAAGGAGACCCTGGTGGATCAGGCTCTTTTCTTGGGCTGGGTTGTGATGAACCATAATATTTTGCACAGGTCACAAATTTTGCAACACGAACCATGTTAATGCAACCACGAACACTACCCTCCGGTGGATCTTGTTCAGCACTAGACTGGTCACGGGACTTCGAGTTCATATTTTGATTGTGTGGTAAAGGGTTAGTTAGCATAGTTGGGCCCTATGCCAAGAACCTCGAAGCTTCATCAATACGAGGGCACAAGTAAGTGAGGTGATCGTCCTTACACAACTTGCAAGGGAACTTAACCTTACATTTAGCTTGCTTGTCCCCCCCCCGCATTACGGCAATTCTTGTCATTATTATTATCATTCTCATTCTTATTCCCACCCTTACGATTATTCTTACCCTTTTTTCTATTCCGTCTGAGCTGCTGGTTACCCTTCTGGTCCGACGATTGCACAAAAAGTACACTTGTTGTTTGGGCGGGTTGAGACGAAACTGTAGCTTGTCCCGAATAAGAACGGTTGATTGACAATTGACTAACTTGTTTTGCAACCGAATCTGTAGGTTTAGCACTTACACAACCCATAATGCCATCGGCATGTCATCCAGGTTTGACTTTGGGGTCGAAACTAGAATGCGGAGCATTGGGAATAATCTCATATAACAAACCGGACTGAGCATAAATCAAGTCCAGTTCCTGCACCCTAAAAATCACTTGTTCCTCATTCTACACTCCGGATGTAGAAATATCATTTTATATATATGGAAATAACAACTTAAGGAACCATTCGAGGAGGAATTCGGGTGGTATAAAGGCTTTAATTAACCTCTTCCATCTACACCACTCTTGAATATGATCCAAGATATGTGTGGCTTTATCCTGCCGAAATGTTGACAAGAATTCAGTACCAACGTCATAATGTACTGGTAGCTGGAAGTGATTAAGAAAAGTCATCACAAGGTCATCAAACAAAGTGAATGCCACCCTAGGTAGCTCTATATACCATTTCGTGGAAGACCCTATAAGGGTGCATTGAAATAGCCTTAAATGGATGGAGTCCTGCTGTAAGGAATTCGAAGAGCACCATAGGTGAAACGTAGTAACGTGTTTGCTCAGATCCTCTCCTAGTTTTCCCTCAAACTTAGGTATGTCCAAGAGAAGCTTAGTAGGGATAGACGGCCAAGTCGGGTCATGAGCTACAGGATTATTCATCAATCTTGACAAGTCAGGAAGATTCAGCGTCACGAGGAAAGGGAGCCTAGGATGATGAGGTTGATGGACCGCTCCCTTATTCATATAGGTCTGATTACCACCATGGCCTTAGCCATAGTGCCCTCCTCCTGTTTGACCTGTATAGGGTGTCATGGAAGCACCATAGTGTGGTGGAACTTGAGTATTAGGAGCTACAAAGCTGTAGTTCAAAGAATAATCAAGTTGTTGATACCTACCCCCATAAGGTGAAGAACCCTGTCCATACTACGTCCCATAATAGGGTCCATAAGTCATCGCATGAGATGTCCCATGAGACACTCCGTAAGTAGGAACATACGATCCGGAAGTAGGAATATACACTCCAGAAGTAGGAATGTGACCTCTAGAAGTATGAGCATGACCTCCCAAAACAACGGGCGGTACATGAAGCTGAGACACAACTGGTCTAGTAATCGCAGTACGGACATAACTCATAGCAACGTTTCATCCTGAAGGACCACATGAATGAGGTGGAGGGTGAACATTTGAAGATATAGGGACAGAGGACGAAGGGATCTGTGTGATTAAGTACGTACTATTCCCTATAGTCACTTGTCTCGAATCTGGTATTCTAATAGGATCAATAGCCCTAGACCTAGGAGGAATATGTGATGTAACTTCCACCACCGGGATGGAAGGTGCAATGTGACTAGTGCTCCCAAACCTCTCCGCATGGTAAGGAATGAGATTGCCCCCAGGCATAGTGTTAGGCTTGAACTTAGATTTGACATTAAATGCCAAATCATGTGTGGGAAAACCAGACATACCATAACTACCATAACTAGTGCTGGTGGGTTCAAAATGAGTCTCGACATCCTCCAGCATTCCATACCGGTAACGCGTCAATGGGGAATCAACCCTAGAGTGAGTAGTTCTATCTTGAAATGTTCCTATCTTAGAAATCATAGGACCTAACTCAGCCAACTCGGGTGAAGGATCGTAAGTAGGAGTAAACTCCCCATCGTCTACACGAATGGGAGAAGGTGGTTCAGGAATACCTTCTATATGGTCTCCCATGGTGTGTGAATCAATGTGCAAATTAGTCTTCCTGGACTATCTAGGTATCTCTCCCAAAGGAGGAGGAGAGGTAGAAGGTAGAATTCCTACTAAACGATGAGAATGGCAAGGAGCCATACCTGAATCCACAATGAATCAAAAAATAGAAAAGGATCTCTATTTATGCAAACCCTAGGCAAGCTATCGTGCACAGAGCAATCACTAATAAAATCTAAAGCCAAATGCAAGCAATCAAGGGCAGGATAAGTGAGATCCTGAATGAAGTAGGTATGTTTCTCCTAGGAGAGGCTTGAGACTCCCATACACAACAAGCGGAGGTACGTAACCAATTATTGTGGCCCTCAGCTTCAACGCGTAAAGCGACTGTGCTGTCCGACCCCAACCTGGCTGGGACACCCACAGAATAACCCTTGCAAAGTACTCCCTTGATAACCTAGGTAAGTCCACTAAGGTCACCCCAATATAATCAATGCTCAGGTGGACAGTCGCAAGCAGGATTGACCGTATGGGCAAGGTAGCAAAGCCTGAAACTCTCGAAAGAGCCCCCAAATACGAATAAAATCCTGGAAATATCTCTGGTGCTACTCAATTATGACTAGGGTTCATCCCAATCAATAACCACTCACACTGCCTCGTGCTTAACTCCCTTTTGAGAGGAGGATCCTGAGAAACACTGGTTATACCAAGGATTTCACACACTTACCTGGACAGACACATACATGTTGTTGTTTAGTGATCTTGGAGAATTTACTCACAATGAACTATTCCAAGATCCTAAAACCTAATCTTGTTGATGCACCCTATAAAAGAAAAGAGTGTAGTTCATTTTAATTAAGCGTTGATTTTAATTGGCTTTATTACTCAAAAGAGGGATATGGCCGTGCAACTAATGGTGTTATGACTTAACATGAAGTAAAATGCACACCTAACAATCAATGCAAATGCATTGTGTCCATGAAAACAGGGTATGCTACTACGTGAAATGCACAATTTTTCTTCAAATGATGAATGCAAGCTTTCCTTTATAAAATCCTAACTAATACTCCAAAGCAAATCTAGTGCAAGTACAATGCAAAATGCAAAATGCAATGCATGATGATAAGAAAATGTTTTTATATTTTTTGAAATAAAATGAGATACAAAAAGCAAAAGAATGATTCTACAACTCCCAGACTGTGCAAGCACACTCAAATAGTACTCAAGCAAAGCACTAAGGTAAAATAAATCTAATGCACTAATCCCAAACAAAAAATTGAAAATGCCATGACAAGAACCTTCTTAAAAAAAGAAATTTAGCCTACAAAAAAACGTCTCTGGTCAGAAACAAATGTATAAACAGACTCAGGCAGTGTCGAAGGAGACTCAACAATCATCAAAATTCACCTAGCAACCATTTAACTTCCACTAAAAGGAAAAACTAATGGCATACGTGACTGTTCGCAGTAAACACGTGCGTATACGCGGAAATCACAGAGAAAACCACCTGTATACGCGACTGTGAGTTAAAAAATCACGTACAGGAAGAAAGGTGCATAAAAATCAAGGCAAATAGACAAGCTGAGACAAACTTCACACCAATCAGACACTACCAGGAAAGCATGCCCCCCAGACCCGACACAGAAACAAGAGAGAAAGAGAAATTCAAAGTCATTGAATGCCGATAGAACAACCCCCAAAGGACAACTACTAGGAACTCCCCAGTGGAGTCGCCAATTCTGTTACGGAGAGAAATTCCTATGGCTTGGGGTACCACAACAGACATCTTGACTCCAGAAATCAATCCTTTCCAATATGCAATAGAAATTAAATGTCTAACACTAAAGGATCAGACCTCGTACCTTATTCCAGACAGTTGAAGTAGATCCCTATTGAGCTTTCCAACTTCGGCTTGAATTGATAAGCTACTTCCTCAACAACGAGTAAACAATACAAGCATTCTATATATCATGGTGTTAGATCTATTATAGCATATATAATCAATAATGTATAAGCATTTGACATAATCCCATGGATAAAATATTCATTCAAACACACATTATTGGACAGGAAAAGATATTTCTATTAATATAAATCAGATATTACAATAGATACAACCTCTATCGACACGTCTGCGAATTAGAGAAACTGAATCCCTCACTTGGGCCTCCACCACTTCAATCCTCCATCTCTCGATAGCAAGCTCACAAGCAAAAGGTAAGCTTGGGAAGAACACAAAAGTGCTCCAAGGGACAAAGGGATGCAGACTCAAGCATAAGTTCTGGAAACAATGGACTATAGTTTATTTGCTCTCAATTCTCTCATATTCCTTCAATGTACCAAGGAGTTCCTTATATTGCTTTTCAAAGGGGTAATGAAAGGTCGAATCCGAGCGATCTCAAGGCATAGGGAAGGCCAGGAGTCAAGTGAGTCGGATCCATGTCAAGGAAAACTCCAAAAGGATTTGGATTTTGTACACATCCTGATGTACACGGTTTTAGTGGTCAAACCTGCGTATATACGCGATTATAGGTTTAAAATTCATGTGTATCATTTTTCACATGTTTTTAGGCATGGTCAAGAAAACATCAAAGGACAAAAAATGGTCCAAGGGGTCTAAGGAGTATGCAGTGGGACAGGGGTAGGCCATATAAAGTGTGATTCACCTGGAGTGGTGAAATCAGCTATAACACCATCCTATATATAGAAGGGAGCCATTCCTTCCTGTAGCAAGGGAGAAATCCCTACTACAAATTTGGTGACCATACCAAATTGATACCACTGGATCCCTGGGTTTTATTTTTACAGTTTATTTTTATTTTCCCTAGTTTAAATTTCTGTCAAATCTAGCTTAGATCTTTGTTTTTCTACATTTTTAGTTACTGTCGAGCCTCCTTAAGCCCAATCCAATCCCATTTGGCCACAATATAGGTTACTATTGGCTGGATCTAGCTCAGGATCAAAATTTTTTTACCTTTTGGAGCAAGTTGCTCTTATCAAGCTAAAAGGTGTGACCAGGTTGCTCATTCAGGCCCAAAAGGTGCAACCAGGTCACTCATTCAGGCCTGAAAGGTGTGACCAGGTCGATCATTTTGCCCCAAAAGGTGCGACCCCATCCCAGAAGCCAGCTCACTTCTATTTGTAGTTTCTAAGCGACCCCGTCACTTGTTTTGGGGAAAATTTGGCGACCCCCTCGCCACATTTGCCCCGAAAAGAGCGATCTATCTCTTAGTTTCTATTTAAAAAAAAATTAAAGACCGTCAGTGTGGCTTAGCCACCTCTATCCACCAAATCTGTTTCTATTTCTTTTCAGTATTTGTTCATTTTATTACATCATGTGTAAATCAATGGTAAATAAAATGGTTAATGCATTAATGAATTTGATCAAAGCTTGATTAAAAATTACTGTAATTAAAATCAACATCTTGTCTAGCCGTTCCTCCTCTACCCAGTTATCACCCTTCGGGTTATTCTTAGATAAGACGAATGGTGAAGCTTTTATAGTAATAGGCACTTCACTTGACATTTTTCAAAATAACTAAAAATAGGTGACTTGGAAGGTAGAGGGGGTAGTAGGCCTAGGGGGCCTCATGGTGCTCAACGTCCTCCCTGTTGACCAAAATTGCATCTGGAGGGTGACCCGTGGATCTATATATGGGCTTAGTCCCATTATGTTGAGAGCCCAACACCCTTTCTTGGTTGAAGAGAAATACAGGTGCAATGCAGTTACCTAGTCAGGCTATCATAGTTTAGATTCACAAATGGTACATGTTTAAATTTATGATCATCATTACTGCTTTCATCAACAATGTTCTAAAATCTGTGGAATATTCATAAACCATTTAAGCAGCCACTAAGTATAACATAAAGACAAAATACATACACACAAACCATACCATATAAAACAACCAAACTTAGTTCATGACGCTGAGTGAGCCATTAAAATTTATAATTTACACTAGGTCAAACATCTGCAGTCTTTGATGACATAAGTCCCTGACTGCCTTAACCGTGGGAAGTACTTGGGCTCATCCCAGAAACTCATCATGAGGAGTACCACGGGAACCCCAAAGTAGCTGGTCACTGAGAGGAATTGCCAAGAGAAACAGGCAACGACCCCCACCGATTGACTAGCACTCCCGTGAGGAAAAATCCAAGTGCTATCTTCTAGAAGTCTTGGTGGTTGAATGACCACCTGGAGCCAATAGGAAGCCATTAAAATTGGGGCCCAAAAATCATTACCATATTTCACCATTTTGACATACAAATCAAACATGATTGATCCCCCATGTTCTTCCTCATTCCTGAGAGGCGATCCACCATAGTTCGGGTCCTTGAACCAACACCGTCGAGACCATTCTTGATGACCCTCTACACCATCAAAAGTCCATACAACCTCTGGTTCAGACTCGGAATCATACCAATCTGAGCCAGACTTGCATATTGCACCATCTATCCCCATCGCTGGTGCAAACCCGGATCCATTTTTTGGCTTAGTGATTGGAAGTGGACCCATGTCCACACCCCACACCACCACCAACACCTCTTCTGGTGGCCCCAGCATGGTCATGCAAACCATCATAAGCCAGCTACCACCATCCACATTGACTAGTCAAGTTGTCCCACCTGTAACACATGGGGGCAGTATGCCTTCCACCCACTCTATCCCACTTGGGATACATGGGGGTAGTGGACCCTCCAACTACACTACCCCTCCTATCACACATGGGGGCAGTGGCCCTTCCACTCACATAGTTCCTTTTACCACACTTGGGGGTAGTGGCCATCCACAACAGTGCCATAATACCCCCAGTTATGCAGGTGCATCATGTCCCTGCAAACCCCACCACCATTGTTGCCCCATCTCACATCAACCTTGGGTCAAAAATTCCTTTCATGGCACGTCTCAATTTTCCTGACTTGGCTTGGTTAACAAATGACCCTTTCTGCCATCAAACATTTTGCCTCCCATGCCAACCAAGCTTCCCTTAGACATTCCCAAGTTTGAAGGGAAGGCAAGGGAGTGCCCCTAAAACCACATCATCACATTTCACCCATGGTTCTCATCAAATAGCATTGTATATGATTTGATTAGGCTCAGACTATTCCAACGCACCCTTACAGGTGCTGCAGCCAAGTGGTACATCGAGCTACCACAAGCCAAGTACCCGGATTTCAACTCCTTGGCTTTCATGTTCTTGCAATATTTACAACTCCCCATTAGATATGATAAAGGGGTGGAGATATTGTTATCTTTTTGCTAGAATACTGCAACCCACATAACCGACCACATCCATGAGTGGTGGTGACGCCGTAGTTTGTGCAAGATTCAACTTGATGATAGGATCTTCCTGGATTGGTTCCTAAAAAATTTGCTACCACTTACAGCAAAGGACGTCGCATCTGAATGTCCCCAATTCGAGGATGAGGCCATCTTGAAACCCCAACAGTTTGATCTGATCTATGCACAGTCTGGATACCTTTACAATGTCATTCCAAATGCTCCTTGTGTGGGAACCTCCTACCGGGATGCACCAGGGACATCCCATGCCACATATGGCATCATAGGTTCTATCTCCCACCAACCACAACACCATCCGATACCACCTGCAATACCACCACAACCAAGCAACACCCCTAGTGTTTCCTACCAAAACCAAACTTCAGACTATGCAAGAATGATGTCCCAGTACAGAGCCACAAATTCTTATGCACAACTTGCGCCACCACAACAGGCCTAGGCATTAACTTGGCCAACACATCAATACATGGGAAAAATTCCCACACTTGTGGCCTCGACACCCACCCAACTTTACTATGCACCACTGGTGCAAGCTGTGCAAGCCCCCACCCTTGCTCCACCTGCTCCATTGGGATAGGTGTTTGCATAGAAAAATCGTCCCAACCAGCTAGCCCCAAATAACCGACAAGGGAAATCTAGGAATAACCGACTGCGAAACCAAGGAAACAATCAACCACAGGGAGGTGGTCAACAGCCAAATCCTCCCAATAATGCTGCCACAAACCAACCAGCCCAAAATCCTCAACAACCAAATGCATCGAGACACAACAATCTGTTGTGTGCAAACCAACCATGCACACCATGCGAAGTATACGGGCACTACACATACAAGTTTCCCTTCATGGGTTGCGCTAAGTAGGCCATTAGGAATGAGGTTCAACATGCCACCAATACAACAGACCAAGCCCAACCCAACCTAACACCACCAGGACCTCCTCCTATGGTGCTCCAAAACCCATTACCAGTCCAAGGACTGTTGGCAACTGCACCTCCTTCCCAATCCAATCCCAACACCTTGGGGCACCTATGATGGTAGAAACAGGTGTCCACCACCTGCTAGTTATGACAACTAAAGAGGTCAATTTACAAACTAGACGAAATCAGTACAGAACCAACACCAAACCCACTGACACATCAATGACATCTATGTCTAAAAAAACCAGTGCACCTCTTCAGTTACCCCCTTTCCTACACCCCCCCCCATATGTCGGGTTGCCAACAAAGCCACGGCTAGAGTTGCTGTCAGCTATAGCATCGTGGATGATTTGGCCCGTCAAAACCCCAAATTTTCACAAAAATTTAAAATTTTTGAGATAACAACAAATGCTAAAACCTGTGGTCTACTAAAAGCTAAAGGTTAGCAATAAAACAAACAATCAAGTGATTATTTTTACAAAATCTTAATTATGTTAACTCAACAGTTCAATTTGTAACAAGAAAAAGATTTACTTGCGTATTCTTTTATTTCAGTTTACTGATGAGTCTCTTCATCTCAAGTAGGTGGAATCTAACTTTTGAATCTGAGGCTTACTTAGCAATTGTGCTAACGCAAAAGATTACTGGTTCTTACATGTTTACAGGTATGATCGAATGAGTACATTTTAAATTTTTTTAAAGTATCCAGCAGTGTTTTATTTGGAATTATAAAGCTTAGTAATTAATATGCTAAATTCTAAACAGTTTCCGAGAGGTAAAACTATTTGGCTTCCTTCATTTTTTCTTGTAATAAAGTTCAGAAGTACGTAGCGATAGTAAGATAAGTTGTGACTCTAAAATTATAATTTCAGTTACAAAGTACTTCTTCTTTAGTGTGTATAACTTGCAATGTTATAATGGTTGTTTGTAAGTATGTAAACAATAATATATTATCTTAACTGTGTAACAACTGTTCCACGTTTATTTTCTGCGAGATAACTTACAGCCTGTTAACCTTTTGACAGTATAAGTTCGATTGTGAAAACTAAAACCATAATGCCTTCTCACATGAGATCATTGTTTGCCTATACTTTAACTTCATGTCAAACCATGTGGTTCTAATAATTTTTGACTCAAGTAGGATCATTCCTATTCAATTTCTTAATTTTTCTATGATACTTCTCTTGTATTAAATTACTGTATACAAACAGTTTTTCTGAGATTGATGCTTTTGAAACAAGTCGAATTTCTAGTTATTTTGTTTAATTCTATAACTACTTTACTACCCAATAGACATGGTGAATCTTTTGTAATTTCCAAGTTGAGTCATAATCAAAATCCATCAAAGTTTCGTCGCTCTTAACTATGTAAAAGAATTTCATAAAAGTGTCTTTACAAAACACTTTGTCAACTTCTTAGTTTTGTTACCATTTGATTTATTAGTTCCTATATGTCCTATAAACATGCATAATCTATTTTGTTTAATAGACATTCAAGTCTATAATTAGTTCAAATAAACAAGTTTTAAAAAGAGTTTATGATTCTACATAAACTACGTTGTGCCACTGATAAAAATGTTACAACTTGAAAAGTCGTTTTTACAAAAGATTAACCATGTATAAACTATACTATTTATACACAAGAAAGCTATAGGTTTTCGATGGTTAGCTTGAGCTCTCCCATATAATATATGATCTCTATCCATATCAAGGTTAATGTTTAGAGAAGAGAAATACTATCATCCAATTCGTATTTGTGATATTACAATATAGTAGGCATAATGTTAACGATGAATTGAGTTCTATGCATGAAGGATTTTACCAAAGTTTAAAGGTGTCACGTCTTGCTAGGTTAACATAAATCACAATGTTGATATTCTAACCTTGACCTAGTATATCATATGATGAGTGGTGTGTTGATTGATAAGCAATAATTTGGTTATGATATAGTTTACCCCTCATTCCAAATGATTAAATAATTGGTTATTATGTATGCATGCGACTATAGGAAACGATCCATTGCATGGTTTGACTTAATCGTGACCACATGGTCTTCTCCTAGCCAAGCGTGGAGGCTATAAGAACCTTGATAACCCTAACCCATTTCATTTCTCCTCCACAGTTTGCGCTAGCCCTTGAGGCTGCTCTGCTTGGCTTTCATGGTGGCCATCGGTCCTCTTTTGTTCCAGTTGTCTCGAGTCTTGGGTTAGCATTGCCTTTACCTCCGAGTTTGGTTTTTAAGCCATTCTTAGTGGCTGTGAGTTCTCACTCTGCAAGCTTTGGCCCTTGGCTTGTGTCTGCTCTAGTTTTATTTTCATTATCCTTATGGCTCACTGTCTGCTCCAGTTTTCTTTTATTGTCCTCATGGCTCACTGTCTGTGTGAGGTTTAGTCTTACAGGCTGTTTTAGCAAAGTCTGTTGGTGACAGTACTTCTACAAGACTGTTTGTCATTTCAAACGCAGGTAAAAAAAATGGTTTTTAATGTTCATTTAACTTGTAGCAGGTGTTTTACTGATACAGTAGCATAAAGAATTTGTAAGGGGTTTATTTTCTGACCTCTGTCTTTGAAAAATCCTTACAGGTGCTCGCCAATAAATGCATTCAAGGTGGAGGAAGTATGCAGAAAGCCAGCGAATGCCATGGCTTGTGGCTTAAAGTGGGTAATCCCTATGGTCCATATGTTGGGTTTTCACCCTACTTGTATCAGGTGGTCATTTGGCATAACCCAGAGTTTGGGGAAGCCTTCCTCGACTCGCCTTAAGTTATTTGGTTCCTTTTACCAGTCGTTTGTTGATTTTACACAGTTTCATACCCTCGCTAGTCGATGGGTAAAATCGGTTTTTAAACTGGGCAATGTAATTAGTTTGATGTTTAGTTTACAACTTGTTTAAAATTTAAACAATAGCTCTCTTGCAAAGACAGTTCTGTCTTCAAGCTTGTTTTAATTTATCAAAATGCTTAATATTATGCTCTGTGTAAATTCAGGGTTTTTACCCTTCTCGACTGTAAGTGCAGTTTTTGCGCCCTGAATTAAGTACTCTGTAAAAGTTTATGATTATTGTTTTCTTTTTTAAGACCGATACCTACAGTCATTGCTTAGTTGTAATTCTTGCTCATTTTTGTTCAGAGTTATAAGCTAGGTTTTATCCTGTGGAAACCTTCATTTTTAAATAAATTATTCTACTTAATTTTTTAACAATTTTTAATACCTATTTGGTTGACTGTTAACTAGTATTTACAAAGTATTGTGGAAATTCTAGTTATATTAAATACCAATGTATTTTTGTTTGTCCTTAAAGGACTGTAAGTAATTTATAATAACTTAGTTATTAATGGATTGCATAATCCAATTAATTTAGTTTGTGACTTCAATGTAATGACATTTGTAATTGTAATAAATATAAGGGTTTTAACCCTGTCTTTTTTTTTTACAGACACACCCCGTTTGTAAAAATAAAAAGGGACAGTTCCTTTTATAAGTGTACATTTTGTATATTTTATTCATTATTGTATTTAACCTCTGTGTAATAAATTTTAATTTGTTATTTTAATGGTTAAAAAGAACTATTCTTATTGTTTATCCTAGGTTATTACTATATAAAAAGAATATTGGTAGATTATTGCTCAGAATATGAGCCAAGGTTTTTACCCTATTTAAATTTTATAATAATGATTTATGTACTGTTATTTTGTTAAGTTCGATTACTGTCACAAGATTTCTTCAGTTTGTTTAAAATAATTACTAATTTATAAACAATATTGTTTATGTTGATATTATTATCTGCGAATTTACTATATTTTATTGCGTACATATTTGCACATATACTTTATTAATAAAGAATGAGAACAGTCTATAATAGTTTAGTTTATTTAATAAGAATATTTTTTTAAGCTTGATAAAAAGATATAAGGATTTTCAAACCTATCATTACTCCTTTACATATAATTTGTCTGTAAGACTGTAAGAACAATTCGTTGTTAATAATACTTAAGCATAGGTTACTTATGTCTTTTAGTTTATTTTAATTCTAAGGAAAAGAATACTGCGATATTTATTAAGTTCTTTAGTAATAAATTTCTTATTTTAAATTAGTTTGTCTTTAAAATTTAATTAAGTTATCGATCCTTACTTAGGGTTCCAATAGTTGTAGGTTGAATATGCTGTTAATATTAGGAAGAGACATAAACTAACAAAACCATATTAAACCTTTACTTAACATAAATAAATAAGCATTATAACTGTGACATTTCTATTTCTTTTATTTCAAGTTAGATGTATATTTTGTAAGAGAAAGTACTGTGTAAAAGAAAAACTTACATACTTGAACACACTGCTATTAGTAAAATAATATGACCCTTTTCTTTTTCTAGCATTCTTAATACACAGTCTGGTTTTAACAATAACCTAACTAAACAAGTTAATATTATTTCTGGAAGAAACTATCTACTGAAGGAAGAGATTCCAACACTCTGAAAAACATAAGTACTCTATTCATTTTAGATTCCTATCATACTTCATTCATTTTAAACACGCTACCTGTGCTAGAGTACGGTCTGGTTTATTCGAGACAGGGAAAAACACAGGTAGGATTATTTTCATCAAAATATAGATTCAACATTGAAACAACTAAGAGATTTCAAGCTTTAACAGTTCAGTACATAACATATAAATCATTCATTATTCATTCATTCTCAGATATAAAATTTAAACACGGTAAATAAAGACTATAGAACCTGTTTAAAGCTGGATGACAACAGCATTGGGAGGCTATTCCTCCCTACCAACTCCTTGAGGGTGCTCAAACAAGGACTTCTCAGGACCCCCGAGCTTGTTCCTGGTCTCCTTGGCCAAGAACTGGTGGAGCAAGCAACAAAATACTAGTCCAATGACTCAGTACTAACTCTGCACTCAGTAGCAAGATCTTTCAGTTGAAAATCTATACTAGATCACTTCCTGCAGTTTACCCCTCAAACACCTTGGAATGAGTAGCCTCAGCTCTCTTCAATGGGCTTTTTTATTAAGATTGCCTAGGTCTTTTTGGGTTAGTTGTCATTAATTGAGCCACCTGCTCTGATCCACTTTCTTGGGGGATCATGATCCCAAATGTAGGGAGGTTTCCACCTGCAACATTGGAAGTGTTTGAGGATGCTGCCACTTGTCTATTTGCTCTCCACCTAGTATCCTCCACCAAATTGACCAATAACACTCTTTTTAACAGCTCTCCCAAGCTGTTGTGTCCACTTTTATTTATTTAAAATTAAAATATTCAGAATTACATTCAATATCCTTGACTCTGCTGAGTCATCATTTATAACTTAGCATTAAATTTAACATAATGTCTTGGAATAAAATCAAAATAAGATAATATTATTTTACAAAATTGGGGCATGTGACGTACACACCCCCTTAGAACATAACATTGTCCTCGATGTTATATATCCTTCATCCTCAGAATTCCCCTAGAACAGAATTGGATATGCATATTGCATTTTACTTTTCAATTCCCAGGTGGCTTCCTCTGGACTAAGGTGCTTCCATTGCATCTTCACCTGTCCAATGGTGCGGTTCCGAAGTGTAATTTCCCTCCTCCCAAGGATACAGTCCGGTTCCACCAGAAATTCTCCTTCTGGTTCCACCTATACAACATTCCAGTTAACAACATGAGTAGCATCATGAACATATTTCTTTAAAACGAAAATGTGAAAAACATTATGTACTCTTAAATTAGGTGGTAATGCTAATTGATAAGCTACTTATCCAATCCTAGACAAAATTTCAAATGGGCCACAATAATGAGGTGCCAATTTTGCACAACTCCCCAATCTTAGAGAGCTCTTTTTGGGCCTTACCTTAATGAACACATGTTCACCTACCTGAAACTCCTTTGGAGTTCTTTCTAAGTCTGCTTGACTTTTCTGTCGATCCTGTGCCACTTTCAAATTTTCCTACACCTGTTTCACAATTTCTTTTAATAGTTATGGACCTAATACCAATATATCTCCTGGATTACTCCAAGAGATAGGAGTATTACATTTCCGTCCATATAAAATTTCAAATGGACTAAATCTGGCTGATGTCTGATAATTATTATTATAAGCAAATTCTACCAGATGTAAATAGTCTTCCCATTTACCAGGCTGGTGTTTCACATACATTCTTAATAGATCTTCTAATACTTGGTTTACCCTTTTAGTTTGTCCATCTATTTGAGGATGGAAAGAAGTACTAAAATTTAATGTGGTGTTTAACCCTTTAAACAAAGACTTCCAAAAGTTTTCTGTAAACTTAGGATCTCTATCTGAAATTATAAATTTTGGTACTCCATGTAATTGGAAAATCTATTTTAGAAAAATATCAGCTATGTTTGCAGCCTTATAAGTAGTTTTAACAGGTATAAAGTGAGCTGCTTTGCTTAACTTATCAACTACTACCATGATAGAATCATTCTGATTTTGATTTTTAAGCAATCCAGTAATAAAATCTAGACTAATTATCTCCCATTTCCAGCTAGGGATGGGTAAAGGCTGAAGCAAACTAGCTGGGTGTTGATGTTCAGTTTTTACCTGTTGACATTCAAAACACCTAGCAATATATTCTTCTACTTCAGTTTTCATATTTGGCCAAAAATACTCTTTTCTTAACATGGATATAGTCTTTTGATAACCTGGATGACTTGAATATGTTGTTTTATGAATTTCATCCAGAATTAAAAGCTTAACTTTAGGTACATAAATTCTATCCTTATACAACAAAAATTCTTTTTCATTTAAAGTGTAACCCTTAATTAAGTTTTCTGTTGGATTTTCTTTATCTTTAGCTTGCAATTTTTTGTAAATTTCATCTTGTTCTATTCCTTCTTTAAGTTGTTCATCTAAATCTGAAACATAGGTGTTGATTGTTGTTGCAAAATTCAGCCTTGTGTTCCTACTTAATGCATCAACAACTTTATTTTCTTTACCTTTTCTATGCTAGATTTCAAAATCGTACTCGCTTAAGAAAGCTAACCACCTAGCTTGTTTGGAATTTAAATTTGGCTGATCTAAAAGATACTTCAATCCTTTATTGACAGTCATTAAAAAAAAATTCTGCCAATTAGGTGATGTCGCCACATCTTTAAGGCGTGTATTATAGCTACTGATTCCAGATCATATGTTGCATAATTATTTTCATGAACTTTTATCTTTCTAGACTCATAGGCAATAGCATGCCCTTCTTGAGTCAAAACACTACCTAAGACATCATTATAGGCATCAGTGCACACTACAAATTCTTTATTAGGATATGCTATTCTTAAAATAGGTGCACTGGTTAATAAAGTTTTTAACTTTTAAAAGCTTTCTTCACATTTCTGATTCCATTCGAACTTCTTTCTCTTCTTCTGCAAGGAATTTATCGGATTTGCTATCCTCGAAAAAGCTTCAATGAACCTCCGGTAGTAACCGATAATGCCCATGAAAGATCGAACATCCATCACATACTTAGGAACCGGCCAAGTTTCGATTGCCCTTATCTTTTCAGGATCTACAAAAATTCCTTCTTCGGTCACCACGACCTAAATACTGAATCTTATCCTTGAAGAAATCACACTTACTAAACTTTGTGAATAGTTGATGTTCTCGCAACTCTTGCAAAACAATTTTTAGATGTTCTTTATGTTCTTCTTCAGTTTTTGAATAGATTAGAATGTTGTCGATAAACAAAACCACAAACTTATCTAAATACTTATGCATCATGTTTTTCATTAAACACATGAAGACAGCTGGGGAATTAGTAAGCCTAAATGGCATTACGACAAATTCGTAATGACCATATCTTGTTCTAAAAGTTGTCTTAAAAATGTCTTCATCTTTAATCCTCACTTGATGATATCCAGACCTTAAATCTATTTTCAAAAATATCGTGGCTCCTCGTATTTGATCAAACATATCATCTTTGCAGGGCAACGGATATCGATTTTTGATGGTCATCTTGTTTAACTGATGGTAATCTATGCAAAGTCGCATATTTTTGTCCTTCTTCTTGATGAAGATGACAAGTGCCCCCCAGGGAGATACACTTGGTCGGATATACTTTTTATCAATTAATTCTTTTAATTGAGATTTTCATTCATTAAGCTCCAATATGTTCATTCGATATGGGGCCTTTGAGCTAGGTACTGCACCCGGTACCAGCTCAATAGTGAAATCCAATTCCCTTTTCGGAGGTAATCCCAGAATCTCTTCTGAGAATACATCAACATATTCTTTTAAGACTGGTATGTCTTCCACTTTTAACTTATCTATTTTAATTATACTTTCCTCATCAGTGATTGTTACTGCATAAGCTTTACATCCCTTTCTAACAACTCTTTTAAGTTGTAAAGAAGAAATCTTCCTTACAGTAATTTTTCTAGGAATTCCTTTAACACTTACTAGTTTTTCATCACTGTTTAAGCATGTGAAAGTTTTATCATAACAGTTTAGAATTATTCTATGTTGTTCTAACCAATCCATACCAATCAGCAAATCATAAGAACCAAGAGGCAAAACATTAAGTTTAACAAAAGTTTCAAAATCATCCATAACTAATGCACATTCTTTCACAAAACAAGTTACTTTTCTTTTAGCACCAGTGGCTAACTGAAATAACCATGAATTTTCAAAATTATCAACAAATAACTTACATTTTTCAACTATTTGGGGTGCAATATAACTGAAACTAGCTCCTGGATCAATCAAAATAGTTACAGGGGTTTGATTTATCATACCTTCTACTTCCACCATGGAAGTCTGATATTCAGCTTGTCGGTTCTCCAAGGCTATGTTGATTCTAGGCATAATCCTTGCTAGTTACCCAAAGGTCATCTCCTCCTGTATGGTATGAATATTCCTAACAATATTCTTTCGGTTTGGACAGACTGAAGCATAGTGTGGGCCATTACACTCCCACCACTTGAAAGGCTCTTTGCGCTCAAAGTTCTTGTTAAAGTTTCCATGATTATTTGCAAATTCCTTACCTTTATAATTATTCTGATTGTTGGGTGTATTGTTCCTATTTCCTTGGAAATTATTGTTATTAGAATAGTTTTTGGCCTTATTGGTTTTGAAATTTCTGTTAGGCACAAAATCCTTCTTCTTTTGTTCAAACTAATTATTATTTTTCTTAGCTTTCCAATTGGCTAAGCTTTCTTTCTTTTGATTCTACTCAAAACAGAAGTTAGCCTTTCTCATAGCTTCTTCCAAGGTCTTTGGGTTATCATATTCAATTCTATCTTTAATATGATAAGGTAGACAGCTAAGGAATCACTATACCTTTGGTTTCTCATCTACAAGGTATGGTACATACCTAAGTAGACTTAAGAACTTGTTGTTCGGGTCCCTCATTGTCATTGAACCTAACTTCAGCTCATAAAAATATTTGGCTCTTTCCTCATAATACTACTCAGATAGGAATTTCTTTTTGAAATACCTCTTAAAGGTACTCCAGTTAACATTTTTCTCTTTTATGCCCTTAACTCTTTTCAAGTCCTGCCACCAAATGTCAGCTTTTCCTGAGAGGTTATATATAGCCATTCTAGCCTTTAACTGGTTTGAATAGTTATATATTTGGAAATACTTCTTCATCCCAGATAACCAGGATTGAGCTTCCTCCCCCTTCTCAGTCTCTCCATTAAAGGTTGGTGGTTTTATCTTTTTGAATTTACCGAAAATTTCCTCATAAGATTTGTATTTCTTCTTTTTAGTGTACATATTATCATCACTACTGTCACTAGTAGTATGGTAATTTCGTTGTTCACCAAACACTTCAGAAGACAAACTACTTTCATTTTTTGTATGGTTCATCTTTTTAGATTTATGTTGATGAATGGCATCTTCTGATTCTGATGTTCTACCCCTACTCTCAGTTTGAAACTTTTCAGTTAGGATCTAATTCAGCTCTTCTTAAGCCTTCAGAATCCTTTCATTTTCTCGCTTTACAGACTCCATTTTAGTTTTTAAGTATTTTACAGTTTGTAACAACTCTGAGGAATTGGTAGTTAAATCCTCCGGTATAGGATCTCTTGGTAGATTTCCTGTTTTAGTAGCTAGAGACTCCTTCTCTGCATAATCTTCCATCCTTTCCATACCTTCCTGTTAAACTTCAGAAAACAATTCTCTGTTGAATAACATTTAAAATAAAGTATGTCAGCATAATAAGTTAATTTACTGTTTTATGAAAGCTAGTTGGGCTTCATCAAGGCCTAGTGTTTGAACCTTGTGCTCTGATACCACATGTCAAAACCCCAAATTTTCATAAAAATTTAAAAATTTTGAGATAACAACAAATGTTAAAACCTGCAGTCTACTAATAGCTAAAGGTTAGCAATAAAAGAAACAATCAAGTGATTAGTTTTACAAAATCTTAATTATGTTAACTCAACAGTTAAATTTGTAACAAGAAAAACATTTACTTGCGTATTGTTTTATAGTCAGTTTACTGATGAGTCTCTTCATGTCAAGTAGGTGGAATCTAACTTTTGAATCCGAGGCTTACTTAGCAATTGTGCTAACGTAGAATATTACTGGTTCTTACAGGTTTACAGGTATGATCGAACGAGTACGTTTTAAAAATTATTAAAGTATCCAGCATTGTTTTATTTGCAACTATAAAGCTTAGTAATTAAGCTGCTAAATTCTAAACAGCTTCCGTGAGGTAAAACTATTTGCATTCCTTCAGTTTTTCTTGTAATAAAGTTCAGAAGTACGTAGCGACAGTAAGATAAGTTGCGACTCTAAAATTATAATTTCAGTTACAAATTACTTCTTATTTAGTGTGTATAACTTGAAATGTTATAATGGTTGTTTGTCAGTATGTAAACAATAATATATTATCTTATCTGTGTAACAACTGTTCCACATTTATTTTCTGCGAGATAACTTACAGCCTGTTAACCTTTTGACAGTATAAGTTCGATTGTTCAAACTAAAACCATAATTCCTTCTCACATGATATCATTGTTTGCCTATACTTTAACTTCATGTCAAACCATGTGGTTCTAATGATTCTGGACTCAAGTAGGATCATTCCTATTCAATTTCTTAATTTTTCTATGATACTTCTCTTGTATTAAATTACTGTCTACAAATAGTTTTCTGAGATTGATGCTTTCAAAACAGGTCGACTTTCTAGTTATTTTTTTTAATTCTATAACTACTTTACTACCCAATATACATGGTGAATCTTTAGTAATTACCAAGTTGAGTCATAACCAAAATCCATCAAAGTTTCATCACTCTGAACTATGTAAAAGAATTTCATAAAAGTGTCTTTACAAAACACTTTGTCAACTTCTTAGTTTTGTTAACATTGATTTATTAGTTCCTATATGTCCTATAAACATGCATAATCTATTTTTTTAATAGACATTCAAGTCTATAATTAGTTCAAGGTTATAAACAAGTTTTGAAAAGATTTTATGATACTACATAAACTACATTGTGCCACTGATAAAAATGTTACAACTTGAAAATTCGCTTTTACAAAAGATTAACCATGTATAAACTATATTGTTTCTACACAAGAAAGCTATAGGTGTTTTATGGTTAGCTTGAGCTCTCCCATTAAATATATGATCTCTATCCATATCAAGGTTAATGTTTAGAGAAGAGAAATACTATCATCCAATTCGTATTTGTGATGTTACAATATATTAGGCATAAGGTTAACGATGAATTGAGTTCTATGCATGAACGATTTTACCAAAGTTTAAAGGTGTCATGTCTTGCTAGGTTAATGTAAATTACAATGTTGATATTCTAACCCTGACCTAGTATGTCATATGATGAGCGGTGTGTTGATTGATAAGAAATAATTTGGTTATGATATAGTTTACCCCTCGTTCCAAATGATTAAATAATTGGTTATTATGTATGCAGGCGACTATAGGAAACAATCCACTGCATGGTTTGATTTAATCATGACCACATGTTCTTCTCCTGGCCAAGCATGGAGGATATAAGAACCTTCGTAACCCTACCCCATTTCATTTCTCCTCCACATTTCGCACTGGCCCTTGAGGCTGCTCTGCTTGGCTTTCATGACGGCTGTCGGTCCTCTTCTTCTCCAGTTGTCTCGAGTCTTGGGTTAGCGTTTCCTTTACCTTCGAGTTTGGTTTTTAAACCATTCTTAGTGGTTGTGAGTTCTCACTCTGCAAGCTTTGGCCCTTGGCTTGTGTCTGCTCCAGTTTTCTTTTCGCTATCCTTATGGCTCACTGTCTGCTCCATTTTTATTTCGTTGTCCTTGTGGCTCGCTGTCTACGTGAGGTTTAGTCTTACAGGCTATTTTAGTGAAGTCTGTTGGTGACAGTACTTCTATGAGACTGTTCATTGTTTCAAATGCAGCTAAAAAAATGGGTTTTAATGTTCATTTAACTTGTAGCAGGTTTTTTACAGATACAGTAGCATAAACAATTCATAAGAGGTTTATTTTCTGACCTTTGTCTTTGAAAACTCCTTGCAGGTGATCACCACTATATGCATTCATGGTGGAGGAAGTATGCAGACAGCCAGCGAATGCCATGGTTTGTGGCTTAAAGCGTGTAACCGCTGTGGTCCATATGTTGGGTTTTCACCCTACTTGTATCAGGTTGTCATTAGGCATAACCCAAGGTTTGGGGAAGCCTTCCTCGACTCGCCTTAAGTTATTTGGTTCCTTTTACCAGTCGTTTGTTGATTTTACACAGTTTCATACCCTCACTAGTCAATGGGTAAAGTTGGCTTTTAAACTGGGAAATGTAATTAGTTTGATGTTTAGCTTACAACTTGTTTAAAATTTAAACAATAGTTCTCTTGTAAAGACAGTTCTGTCTTCAAGCATGTTTTAATTTATCGAAATGCTTAATATTAGGCTCTGTGTAAATTCAGGGTTTTAACCCTTCTCAACTGTAAGTGAAGTTTTTGTGCCATGAATTAAGTACTCTGTAAAAGTTTATGATTATTGTTTTTTTTCAAGACTGATACCTACGTCATTGTTTAGTTGTAATTCTTGCTCAGTTTTGTTCAAAGTTATAAGCTAGGTTTTATCCTGTGGGAACCCTCGTTTTTAAATAAATTATTCTACTTAATTTTTTAACAATTTTTAATACTTATTTAGTTGACTATTAACTAGTATTTACAAAGTATTGTGGAAATTCTAGCTATATTAAATACCAATGTCTTTTTGCTTGTCCTTAAAGGATTGTAAGTAATTTATAATAACTTAGTTATTAATGGATTGCATAATCCAATTAATTTAGTTTGTGACTTCAATGTAATGGCATTTGTAATTGTAATAAATATAAGGGTTTTAACCCTGTCTTTCGTTTTTTTTACAGATCCACCCTATTTGTAAAAATAAAAAGGGACATTTCTTTTCATAAGTGTACATTTCTTATATGTTATTCATTATTGTATTTTACCTCTGTGTAATAAATTTTAATAGTTAAAATGAACTATTCTTATTGTTTATCCTAGGTTATTACTGTATAAAAAGAATAGTGGTAGATTACGGCTCAGAATATGAGCCAGGGTTTTTACCCTATTTAAATTTTATAATAATTATTTATGTATTGTTATTTCATTAAGTTCGATTACTGTCAGAAGATTTATTCAGTTTGTTTAAAAGAATCACTAATTTATAAACAATACTGTTTATGTTGATATTATTATCTGTGAATTTACTATATTTTATTACGTACATATTTGCACATATACTTTATTAATAAAGATTGAGAATAGTCTATAATAGTTTAGTTTATTTAATAAGATTTTTTTTGTAAGCTTGATAAAAAGATATAAGGATTGTCAAACCTATCATTACTCCTTTCCATATAATTTGTCTGTAAGACTGTAAGAACAATTCCTTGTTAATAATACTTAAGCATAGGTTACTAATGTATTTTAGTTTATTTTAATTCTAAGGAAAAGAATACTGTGAGAGTTATTAAGTTCTTAAGTAATAAATTCCTTATTTTAAATTAGTTTGTCTTTAAAATTTAATTAAGTTATCAATCCTTACTTAGGGTTCCAATAGTTGCAGGTTGAATTTGCCGTTAATATTAGGAAGAGACATGAACTAACAGAACCATATTAAACCTTTACTTAACATAAATAAATAAGCATTATAACTGTGACATTTCTATTTCTTTTATTTCAGGTTAGATGTATAGTTTGTAAGAGAAAGTACTGTGTAAAAGAAAAACTGACATACTTGAACACACTACTATTAGTAAAATAATATGACCCTTTTCTTTTTCTAGCATTCTTAATACACAGTCTAGTTTTAACAATAACCTAACTAAACAGATTAAAATTCTTTCTGGAAGCAACTATCTACTGAAGGAAGAGATTCCAACACTCTGAAAAACATAAGTACTCTATTCATTTCATATTCCTATCATACTTCATTCATTTTAAACACACTACATGTGCTAAAGTACGGTCTGGTTTATTCCAGACGGGGAAAAACATAGGTAGGATTATTTTTCATCAAAATACAGATTCAACATTCAAATAAATAAGAGATTTCAAGCTTTAACAGTTCACTACATAACATATAAATCATTCGTTGTTAGTTCATTCTTAGATATAAACTTTAAACACAGTAAATAAAGACTATAGAACCTATTTAAAGCTAGATGACAACCGCATTGGGAGGTCGTTCCTCCCTACCAACTCCTAGAGGGCGCTCAAATAGCGACTTCTTAGGACCACCGAGCCTGTTCCTGGTCTCCTTGGCTAAGAACTGGTGGAGCAAGAAACAAAATACTAGTCCAATGACTCAGTACTAACTCTACACTTAGCAGCAAGATCTTTCAGCTGAAAAACTGTACTAGATCACTTCCTACAGTTTACCCCTCAAACACCTTCCACAAATTCCCTTCCCAATGAAATATTTTGAAGTACAATCATCTGAATGATTCTCTTCTTGGAATGAGCAGCCTCGGCTCTCTTCAATGGGCTTTTTTATTAAGATTGCCTAGGTCGTTTTGGGTTAGTTGTCATTAATTGAGCCACCTGCTCTGATCCCACTTTCTTGGGGGATCATGACCCCAAATGTAGAGAGGTTGCCACCTGTAACATTGGAAGTGTTTGAGGATGCTGCCACTTGTCTATTTGCTCTCCACCTAGTCTCCTCAACCAACTTGACCAGTAACACTCTTTTTAATAGCTCTCCCAAGTTGTTGTCTCCACTTTTATTTATTTAAAATTAAAATATTCAGAATTACATTCAATATCCTTGACTCTGCTGAGTCATCATTTACAATTTAGCATTAAATTTAACATAATTTCTTGGAATAAAATCAAAATAAGATAATATTATTTTGCAAAATTGGGGCATGTGACATGGCCCAAACACCTACCTCCATGTCCGCTCTCAAGGTACTCAAAACTTGCCCAATGCAATGAAAAGACTTACTAGCTGCCCTTGGTGCCGTGGACCCCTATGAATCCAATTTGATCACATTCGACATGGAGAATGGAGAACTGCAAATGCCATCAACCATTTCCTTCCAAATCCCGGAAAACAATACTGATTGACATAGAGGTTGTCAATGCTCAATTGGACTATAACCTTCTCCTCAGAAAAAGTTATATGCACGCCATGAGAGCCGTAGCATCAACTTTTTTCTATCTCATGATGTTCCCCCACGAAGGGAAAGTCATGACGGTTGACTAACTAACTTATCACGATACGCAAGGGCTAACGAAACCTGCCAATGTTATCCCTACGATCAACACCATTGATCTGCAAGGGCTGACCACACCCTCCAATGTTATCCTTGCGGTCAACACCATGGTTGACAACATACCAGCCTCCCCATTGTTGAATGTGGGCCCTGGGTTGTTTTCCAATACCACCATGATGGCTTCTTTCCCCTTAGTGTCACCAATGCTAGCACCAAATGAGACTGTGGATTTGTGCATGCTCTCATCTAGCACTGTTGCACCCAAAAAACAACCGCAGGCGCAGCCCCAATCGCAACCGCAACACCATCTGCAGCCATAATATCAATAGTAGCTGCAACATCAACCCCAACCGCAACATTATGTGCAGCCACAACCACAACCTCATCCCCACATACAACCATCGGGGATTTATCTCGGCTCCTCCCCAGTCCACACAATTCCCTTCCTCTTTCCCCTAGCTGGTGTCATGAGCAAGCCAGTAATGGCTACCTTAAAATTACCCAATTTTACATTGGGAATTCCTGTGTGGTACTTGGATCCACCGGATCAACCACTGATTCCCCAGGTAGTCTTAACCCCCGTGCAACCCACTACGGTTGAGTCTCATCCTCCACCTAGCCTGCAAAAACCAACCACCACACCCACACCTGTACCACCCCACCTATTAGCAGGAATAATTCACCTTATGTGGAAAGTAAGGTGTTCCATTGGTTTGAATGGTTCAGATCCAAAACAAATGAAGGACAAAGGTTGAAGACCCTCCCTGGACGTCGTAGATACCTGGAATGTGAAGCTTCGATAGTAACCCTGTGTACCTACAATCAGATTAAACACGCAAACACATCAAAGCTACCAAAATATAATCTACTAATCCATGTTAGTGACTAAGGAATCTAACAACATATACATGTGAAATCAAACAACAATAGTAATGTGGGATGAAAATCAGCTTTGCATTAAGGTAAAATGGAGAAGTTTACAACCAATTAAGCCTTAGTGTTGACATGCATCTCCATGAAACCAAACACTCTCATCCCCATAAGCTCCAACTTTTGCTCTCTATGCTCTCCAATGGCTTGGGCCAAGTAATCAATCCAACAACATAACAATACCTTAAGAGTTCTCTCCTCAACCATGGACATGAGCTTGTATTTATAAGGCTCAATGGATAGGAATTGTTGAGAGATTTGTGGATGAGGTGGCCTCTAAGATCCTAGGATGGGGGATCTCGAGCTCAACTGACCCACAATGATAGGGATAAGGGAGGACATGAGGCTCATGATCTAAAAGCCTCGAGAAACTTCTCTTTTTCCCATTTTACCCACGGTACCGCTTTTCTCCTTCAATGACAGAGCGGTTCAAGTAAGAAAAGCTTATGGACTAAGGGCCATAAGCAGTGGCACCGCTTGTGGCTAACAAGGGATAGGCGGTGAGAGCAAGGTACCGCTCATGGATAAAGGGGAAAGCATGGTGCTGAGAATTTTTGTGAAATATTGACAAATGGTATGGATTTCCACTCTGTTAGTGCTAGAAATTGTTCTCAGACTACTAAAGAACAAGCCAACAGAATCTCAATAAATAAAATTAAGTAAAACAGGTTTTTAGGGTTTTGGTTTCAAAAAACTTCATCAGCAAGGAGGAAATAAAAATCCACAAGATAATACAGAACTGAATTATGCCAGTTGGATAAACTGGGTATCAAACACATCCCAATAATCCATAAACATTACACATGAAATACTAATTCCACCCACAGGCTACAAGCATTTACATGAATAAACCTTTAAACAAGAAATGAAATTGTAGACTGAGCAATCAACCAGATCAGAAATGAAAAAGCATGACAGGTAAAAGGGCTTATCAATTTATATATAATCAATAACATTCATCCACTTACACAAGAGTTATAAGTGCTAGCTTGAGAAATCAAAGCTCCAAAAGCCTCTCCTTGAGTGAAAAATACCCCCCAAAACTGTATGGTTGTCTTCATTTTATCATTACAAAGGTAAATTAGTTCCATAACTACCTTCTAGGTCGAAATATGAAATAGTTACATCAATTAGTTACATGATAACTCAAAATATTTAAATACAATTAACCCAAAAATAACAAATTGGATTTGGGGAAATTTGACGAATTTATGGAAATTTGGGTCTCAAAGACCCCTTCATATCTCTCGATCCGAGACATGTGTGTAAAAACTGAGAGAGGTTTTATTAAATGATTATGTTATGAACAAAAAACTCTCTTTGTGTTCCAAAATTCCCCTTAAATTAATCTAAATATGTGCTGCACATTTGTGACTAAAACAGGAAATTATTAAATAATTCAAACCTTGAAAATGAGCCACAAAGATGAATTCGAATATATCAAACGATAACAGTTGTTAAAAAAATGAGAGAGGTTTTTGTGAATTATTATGTTGTGGACAAAAAACTCTTTTGGTTTTCCTAAATTTGTTTCCATATCCTTGTAATATTCTCCCAATGACAATGACAAAAACAGGAAAACAGAGCTGCTACAGGAATCTCCTCATGAAAATATTTGACAAAGGACTAAAAAATGAGAGTTAGATTATAAATCAAAACTTGGAATAAACTTTTATTATAATTTTTTGAAAGCTTAAAGATGTACATATTAACTAATAATCCCAAAAGACAAACCTTAAAACTAAAATAATGAAATAATTCAACCATTAAAAGCATTAAATCCAACCAAAATTATTGATTGTCAAAATATCTTAAAATCAACATAAAATGTAAAATCATTTTAAACCAACAGTTGAAAATTATGATAAAAAGAATAGATAAACTAAGAACAAGATCTAATAATAACACACTCCAAGTATGGATTTCCTTCAATGACAGAGCGGTTCAGGTAAGAAACGCTTATGGACTAAGGGCCATAAGCGGTGCCACCGCTTGTGGCTAACAAGGGATAGGCAGTGCGAGCAAGGTACCGCTTATGGATAAAGGGGAAAGCGTGGTGCTGAGAATTTTTGTGAAAGATTGAAAAATGGTATGTATTTCCACTCCAAGTGTTGGGATTAAGGGAAAATAGGTATGTTAAGAGTCTTATCACATGATGGTGATAGGATTTTGGTATAACAGGATGCCCCCCAAAGCATGAGTCTTAGAGGGATACGATAAATGAGATATTTGAGAGAACAAGTCGTCACTACACGGTGAAAATGTCAGCTCGATCAGAGCATGTTGTCAAGTAGGCATCTGTAGTACATCAGTTTGTTGACTCATAGACACAAGTAACCAACTCATGGCTGCAGACCAATACAAGGCAGATCCATGAGAGGAATAAAGAAGCATGGCTACTAGAATACAGTGTAGATCCATGTGATAGAGGACTCAAACTTGGACATAGATACTAGACATACAATGTATATATATGTCATGCAGACACAAATTTGAGCATAGCCATGACAATACAAATGTGGATCCATGCTAGATATATAAAACTCCATCGCAACCTGGGGAAAGCAATGAACGCTTTAAACAAATACCCAGGGTCTCCATATTGTCTTCCACAAAGTACGATTCTATCCATGTGATTACAATGATATGAAGTCGAACATGGTAGAAACCACTTGATTACTGGCCAATGATGTGAACCATTAACAAGTGCGATAGAGATCACCATTAATGTCAATGATTCCCAAGGTACTCTAGTACAATCTACTGAGTGTGAATAGAATTCTTGATGTTGAACACCCAGTTGAGTCTATCAATCAAAGGTCAATGATGTGAACCTATGTCGAGAGCGAGAGAATCTATCATTAAGGCATACAGAGCTCAAGGTACCAAATATTGTTTCTAAGACTATTTCCCGGATGATGAGCTGATGTCGACGGGAATAGTCTCGTCGAAGGAGGGTCATGATGAGTCCCACATCAATGACATGAAACTTGGAACATAGTTCTAGAATGATGTGAATGTAGTAACCATAAGACTGAATCAAAAATACTGACACAAAATACTGTGTAGACTGCAGAGATAAAACTTCTTCAAATCCCTTTTGAACATCAGGCGGCATGACAAAAATACTTGGCAGCATGACTGAACGGGACAAACACACAGTGCGACAGTGGACAATGCATTCTTTTGAAAGACTCAAAGGAGTGACATGACTCATGAAAGTGGATCATCGCGGAGATCAGGTGAATAACCAATTGACTGACATGATGTGCAGATAAGTGCCATGTTCAAAGGTAACGACAAACAACTGCCATTATTTGCAAAATGATTCCCTTCCCATCTCCCCCAACATGGTCAATGAGTGCCTCTTTTCGATTTTATGAGTTCAAAGAGGGTAACAAACACTCGATATAGCTTGTCGGAAGACAAGTCTAGACTCATATGTTTTACGAACCTGAGAGAGGAGGGGTTCATTCCCAAAATGGGCCTCTCAATGTTTAATTTAATGAGTCCACTGAAAGAAAACTCGGTATTGTTCATGTTTAGAGAGTCTGAATTAATATGGAAGAAGACTCCACAGGGGTCCTTTTTTGTATGATTTAGTCCCTGAGGCTCAAAAAAGTATAAAATCATACCTTAGGGAACTCTTCCAGTCATGATTGGCTGGAGTGTTCCTTTTTCATAAATAGTCCTATCCAAACCAAAAAGAGATAACCTCCCATCGGACGGATGACTCTTCAAATACTTTAACAAGCGTGAAGAAGACAAGATCGCTCGACGATCTTTTCGTATTTAGGGAGCTTGAAAAGAGTTTAAAGAGAACTCCATGAGGTTTCTTTACACAATGTCACTTTTTACGAGCCTGGAAAGAATCAGAAATGGACTCGACGATCTTTTCGTGTTTAAGAAGCCTGAAAAGGAGGTGAAAAGAAGACTCCATGACGCTTCATTACACAATGTCAATTTTTTACGATCCTGGAAAGAAACTGAAAGGGGCTCGGACCTTTGATACTGGGTTTAAAGAGAGTGATCAAAGTGTCATAATAAACGCTCATTGACCTTTTCCATTTTATGAAAGTGTGAAAAAGCCATAAACAAACTTCCAAAGCTTCTTTCTATAGTTCTCTTATCCTGCAATCGACTCAGAAACAAGTGTTAAATGCATTTATAACTAGCATTAAAGGATTACGATAGATAAACTTTGACTAAAATATGATTTGATATTACAACTATAGTATGTCAGACCCAAAAATTCCTATATAAGTCATGTAAATAGTAAAAAATCAAATCATTTCACTATTTACCCATAGCGAAGAGCATTTGGAGCACTTTCTTAGCTAGATCTTCAGCAGTTGATACCAGGAGTTCCCACCATCCATTTTGAGCACCGTCAGTTGTAGGTAACAGCTAAAACCCTACTCTTTCATTTCATAGAATTTATTTTGAGTTTTGTGGGGTTTTGGGCTCATATGACAAGCTCTAAACCGTTAAAAACAGGCACCATGCCTACACCTTGCGGGATATGCGGTACCTCCTGAGAACCGTGCCTATAACGTAGTTGACAAGCGATGCCACCGCCTATCTCCAATGGTACACAGGAAATGCCGGCCATGGATATTTTAAACTAATAGCATGAGCAATATAAAGTCATTCTTTTGATTTTTAATGATTAGGGATGATTCTAATGCATGCTATAATTGTTTTTGATAGGTCTTGGTTGCTAAAAACATGGTGATATGGAAAGAAAGATCACATGACAGTGAGGATTCTTTTGCTAAGAGAAATGCAGGTTGTATAGCCACATTATGAGACTGTGGGCTCCTGAAGTTCTTCCAGACCCCAAGCATGGTGTCACACAAGTGGTTATTGGAGCACATGCTGCAGATGTGGAATCCGAAGAAATAGTACTTCAAGGTGGGGGCCTATATTCTTACAGTGGAAGTAGAGGATATCTACTTCTTGACTGGTCTGTCGAGACGAGGTGCCCCCATCTCACTGACAGGTTCCCATGGAGGGGATATTACCACTCGAGAGCTTATAGATCATCACCGTGCTCCAGGGATGAGGACATCGGGGAAGAAAATCCCCATCAGAGCAGTGACGAATGGGCCTCTATAGACTATCCTATTTACTATGCAGAGGGTGGCCGAGATTCAAGGTGTGCACCAGGCCTCTAGGGCACACATGTTGTATGCCATAGAGGCCATGGCACCCACGGTGTTCAACTAGGAAGAAGCCATGCTTCCAATATTCAAATATTAGCTAAATAAGTGCTAGCAGGGAGAGCTAAAGCAGTTTGGCTTTGGTTCCATTTTAGCCTGCTTCTTCTTCGAGCAGGTACCACAGATGAGAACTCAGGTGGTATTCCGAAGTATGAGAGCATGGGACCCCTGTATGCTGAGGTGGGTCCAGGTCATGGATCGTACAGGAGCAGGTAGGGGAAGGATGAAGTTCGGTGACCCGTTCTTCAGATGGCTCTGAGATCATATCCTCATGGTTGAGGATTATGCTTACGCAGGTATGGACTTCACCGGAGATCCTAACCTACCACTCCCACCTGGCGGACAGTGGGACGACATCGGTAAGAAGCAAGAAACCCTAAAATGGATAAAATATTTTTTATGTTTTTTAATGTTTTATATTTTTTATGTTAAGTGATGAGACCAGTATATTCTCATGTAGATGTTGGAGTAGCACGACCTGGAGGAGCTTCTCCGTTGGATAGGTGAGCTAGAGCCCGCTTTGTGCCACAGGGTGATGATATCACCGGGGAGCTAGAGGAAAACCTGGAGAGGTTGACCTTGGATATCCCAGATGCTGCCATTGATGACCTCCTGATGACATATCAGAGATCCACAGCGGGAGTATTGGGTCAATTCAGTAGGCTGCTGCGTAGAGTAGCTCGAGCAGTGATGTGTTATCACAAGCACCACTAGTGTATGATATATGTACTGAAAGCTGGCAGCTTTAGGATTTTGTATGATGATTTTAACTGAAAGCCTATGTGCTTCAGATGAGGTCTTGGGACCTATTTTTTGTAAACTTTTTCATATATATACAAACTTTTATGTGGTGTTTATATGTCTCAAATGGTCAATGTATTTTACATGAGTTTTATGTGTCTTTAAATGTTTATTTACAATGTACCATGTTTGATTTCAATGTCATGAATGGGCATTATGCCAATCTAGGATGTAATTAGCCAATGAGTCAGCAACTACATTATGTTACCTAGGTATATGCCTATAAGTGATGGTTTCAAATGATATTTCTAGCAAATGTACTCTCCGAAAGAGGCAAAGGAGCACAGGGTTTCTAACAGTGTAAACATGGTTTAAATGGAAAACCATAAGTTGTGAGTCCATCAAGACTACTAAATCACGAACATCCTAGGAGGTAGCTTCCGTCAAAAGACTGATGACTGCTTCATACTTGGCGATTTTATTAGTAGCGGGACCTATACAAACCGCTCCTGAACTGACCAAATATTCTGCTGGGGAATAGAGGACCCAAGCAGTCGAGGCGAGATTCAAGGTGTGGTGGAAAGCACCATCAGCGAAGCTGTAGAAAGCCATCTGCATGACCAAAACATGGTATAAACAGATGCAGACACTAAACTCAAAACCATCTTGAAAATACTAAAAGCACACTGAAATTCAATTAATATACATATATACAAGATACTATCCAAGAAAGACCTAAGCATAGTACCTTTTCAGGTTCAACCCATTGTGAGGTTGCCCCAAAGGGATTCCATCATAATCAACGAGCTCGTAGGATCCTTTCTCTAAAACCTTAGAAATGATGAAAGGTCCATACCACATGGACTCGAACTTACCCTTCCCTAGTTTGTCATATATCTGATCATAAGTCAAGACTAGGTCACCCTCATTAAAGACACGAGGTTGGACAGATTTAACATACTACACCTTGACACATTTATTATGTGCCTCATTAGCCAAGGTAGCATCTCTTCAAGTCTCGTCAAGGTTATTCAAGTACAAAAATCTTTCTTCCTCTGCGGAAGTTTCTGGGAGAAGTTTGACAGCAAGTTGTAAAGATGGAATCTGACATTGAATCGGTAAGATAACTTCGAGTCCATAGACAAGATGGAATGGTGTGAAACTAGTGGTTATTTTCACCGAAGTCTGATAAGCCCAAAGAGCGAAGAAAATAAAGTGGTGCCAGTTGGATTTATGATCTCCAACCATCCGACGAAGCATAGTTTTCAAAAATTTGTTAATGGCCTCTACCTGACCATTAGCTTGTGGATAATACGGCGTAGAGTTTTCATGGCGAAAACCTAGCTTGTCACTTAGTTCCTCCATCATTTGATTACAAAAATGGGATCCGTGATCAGTAACGATGGATTGTGGGACTCCAAATCTAGCTATGATATGATTGAACAAGAAGAGAGTGGCAATATTACCATCTTTTGCGTATGTAGGCATGGCCTCAACCCATTTTGTGAAATAATCAATGGCTACAATGATGTAACCATGCCCCCTGGCTGAGGTAGGATTACAATGCATGAAGTCAATCCCCCATTTGGTGAATGGTCCAACAGCAATGACGGGGTGTAGCGGAGCAGGATGGGTGCACTTTTTAGGAAAAAAGTGTTGACAAGGTGGGCATTTCTTAATAGCCTCATGACAATATTTGAAGACAGAAGGCTAGAAATAGCTAGTACGAAGGATTTTCTAGGTTGTAGCCATCCCAGATAAATGACTGCCACATGCTCCAGAGTGGCAATAATTCAACACATGTTCATCCTCCTCATGGGTGAGGCATCACCGGAGAATTGAGTCAATCCCATGTCTATACAAGGTATCATTTAGGATGAGATAGTATTTCGCGTGGTGACAGATATGGAAGCGATCATCGTAGGATAAATGCGGATGAAATCATTGTGTTTGGAGATAAATAAGAAAACATTCATACCAAGGATTGGTAGTGCTAATCAGGAACAAGAATTCATCTGGAAATGAATCAATGGGCTCATATTCCGTCGAAGCACAGGGAAGATCACACATAATCTTTGCAAAGACCAAGGATTTCTTTGATGTGGCTTTGGAAAATTCCAGATCAAACTCCTGAAGTATGACTATCCAGTGGGAGTACTTACCCCCAAGCACCTGATGAGTGAGGATGTAATACATAGGTTTTTGTTCTGCCAATACAATGGTAGTGCGGAGCAGAATGTAGTGACGAAACTTTTGTATAGAAATGACTGTGGCCAATGCTAACTTTTCCACACGTGAATAGTGAGTTTCAGAATCCAAGAGATTCTTACTGGCATAATAAATCATGTGCTCCTAATCATGGATATTTTCCTGCACTAAAACCATAGTGATGGTAGTAGCGGAGGTAGCAATATACAAGAGAAAGTACTTTGAATAATCCGGGGGGTGTATCATGGGTGAATGAGTCAAAGCATGCTTAATATTATCAAATGTGAGTTGGGCCTGGTCATCCCAAAAGAATGGAGTATTCTTCTTGAGGAGACACCTATAACCGTGCGTTTTCTATGTGAAATTGCACACGAAAAGGAGGAGAAATTTTTCCTTCCCCTACAAACTTTGGAGTTAAAGGAGATTAGTTGGGGCTGGTAGATCTAAAATGGTAGCAATTTTCAAAGGATCAATCCAGATGCCATCTGTGGATACCACAAAACCTAGAAAATGTCTCGTCTCAACGTAAAAAACACATTTATGCGGATTGAGCCATATATTATAATGACGACATCTCAGGAATATATCTCTAAGATGACCAGGGTGGTCCTCCCATCACTGTGAATGAGCAGGGAGGTCATTAAGGTACAATTCAACAATATGTTTAATATCGTGAAACACATAGGACATCGCGCGCTAGAATGAGGCTCCAGCATTTTTCAAGCCAAAAGGTAACTTCTTATATGCAAAGTTTCCCCATGGGAAAATGAATGTCATCTTATGCTGATTGGAGGGTATTATCTCAATCTACGTATAGCTAGAGAAGCCATCCATGAATGAAAATATGACACTTTCAGCACATTTGTCGATAATCTAATCTATGTGCGGAGTAGGAAAGTTGTCCTTGGGACAAAATTTATTCAAATCCCTAAAGTCGATACAGACTCTAATGTGCCCTGATTTTTATTGATAGGGACAATGTTCGATACCCATTCCGTCAGGGGTACAAGATAAATAAACCCAGCTTTGATAAGTTTCTCAATTTCAGCTTTAATAGATGCGGCCTTCTGAGGATGGACTTGCCTTATTTTTTTCCTGACAAGTTTAGTCATGGGATAGGTTTTAATCTCATGGACCACAATGGATGGGTCAATCCCTGGAATCTCTTCATAGGACCAGGAAAAAATATCATGGAATTCTTTGAACAGTGCCTTATAGGCTTCAGATTCATTTGTCGGGTAGTTCTACCCAACATGAACATGCTCGATAGTATCAAGCTTGATTGATATGTCAATCAGATTCGTATGAGTAATGTTGCAAAGTTTTCCTTCAGAATCTATATCTTGCAACAATATAGGACTTTGGGGTACGTTGACAATATCAGTAGGAAACAAGGATGCAAAATCATGGCTAACCGAATTGGTGTTGGGGAGGAACATGGATCTATTATGATGATCCTCACAAATGGACTCATCAGTATTCATGATCTCCATAATGGACTCATCGGAATGGAAGGAAGAGAAGGTTCTAACCAATACGATAAATGGTAAAGCTCCGAAGCCACTAGATGAAGGTCATCCGTGTGATCATCGGAAAAGATTTGAATGGTGTCATACAATGCTTTGTGTGAACTCAACAAGGTGGATTCAACAACTTGTTTACCCTTAGGCTCATAATCAAATGAGGCAATCATATGGACTGTCGCGGTATCCATGCTAGGAGGAGTGGATGGAAAAATCCCCATAAGGGATGAATCCTTCAACATGCCTACCCCAATCGACTGGTAAGGAGGAGGGGACTAGCCTAACATGGGGATGTTATTAGACATGGAGGTAGTAACATCCGGTGTACAGAAATAAAGCTGATCAATAGTAACAATTCTCCCTAAATGTGGAAATTGGACTATTTAGAATACTGTTGAGGTGACAACAGTCATGGCATAGAACCAATTTCTTCCTAGAAGAAGGTTGTAATCTAAGGGGGCATCTACCACTTCTACTTGAATGGAAATGGTTTTTCCCCCATCTCAACCGCTAGGGCTGATATGAGACCATGGGGTTGGAAACCCCATCTGTTAAAGGATTTAAGGGTCGTAGGTGATGTTACCAGCTTGGGAGAGTCGAAAGCCTTCCAACAAGATAGAGACAAAACCAAGGTTGAAGCTCCTTCATCTAGTACCATTCAAAAAACCTTCTTTCCAACTACTTTTGTAATGATCTGAAAATCGAGTTTATGTGGTAACCTAGACTTATAGTTCTCAACATTGAAATGCATCAAGTTAGTATTATCTGATTCTAAAGCTCCTAATGTTGTTAACAAGTTTTTGCGCTGTGTAGGGAAACTTTGGAGTACTTCTAAGGTAGACATGGCACAAGGTGCCTGAGTGAGATCTTCAACTACATTATAAAATTGAGCAGCTTGGGCATTAGGGTTAAATATTTCCTTCCGAAGAGTACTCTTAAGTGGACGCAAAATCATATCGAGAGTAGGATTCTCGATAGATAAGGGGACAGTAGACAAGGATTCGGGAGAACTAGTAGAGGGAGATTTCCCTGAAGAAAAATGATCTTATTTTTTATCTGTGGTTTTTCATAATTCTGACTTTGAGTTTGCAGATTGATGGTATCTAAGGACATCATACAAATTTCCTCTGACAAACTAGAGTTACCCTGATTAGACATGTGGTCTATCAGTTGTTGTTGAGAGGGAAAAGGATCTGTAAGTACTGCGGGTGTGGGATTGGACTTCAGAAACTGGGATATTTCATCCCGACGAGGACACTCATTTGAAAAATGGTCACTGTCGCATAGCAGATAGGGATATTTTTCCTTTCTTTTCCCTTTATCATTATCACTGTTGGTTGGTCTTGGAGTCTCCTATTGGTTTCCAGGTTTTTTATTTCTATTTTTACCTTTATTTTTATTATTACCTGAGGTTTGAGTACTTTGAATGAAATTGACCTCGGTGGAAACCTTAGGAGTCAAAGGAGTAGGGGTGGCAGTTTGGGGTTGCTCGGTAGGCTTTGCTGCTGACGGGGACTGGATTGAACCAACAATCCCATCAACAGGTACTTCTGCTGGTGGCTTGGCAAGATCGATGCTTGGGCGAGGAGCTTGAGGAATCAAGTCATAAAGGGTTCCAGAATGGGAATAAACCAAGTCTAGATACTAGGCTCGACTAATAGCCTTCTCTTCAGTAACGACACCACCCATATCCACATCTCAGGCAATAGGAGGCAACAAGGATTTGGTAAAACAATCAGCTAATAACTGATTCGGAATAGGGGCCTTAATAATCCTTCTCCGCCTTCTCCACTCATGAATATGATTAGATATGTGGGTGGAGGTGTTTTGTTGTAGAGAAGTTAAAAGATCATTGCCCATTTCATAATGAATAGGGAGCTGAAAGTGTGTAAGAAACACAGTTTCCAACGAGCCAAAATCCACAAATGAATGTTGTGGGAGTTCAATGTACCACTTCACGACTGTACCGGTCAAAGTTCATTGAAAGAGTCGTAACCAAATGGAGTCATCCATGAGGGAGTTTGAAGAACACCACAAATGGAATTTCATAACATGGTTCTTCGAATCGTCTCCCTGCTTCCCATCGAACTTCAGGATATCCGATGGTAACTTTACCAGAATGGGAGGCCATAAGGGATTGTGTCAAGTGGGGTCATTAATCAACTTGGACAAGTCAGGTAAGTCCAAAGTTGCTACGAAAGGTAACTTCCAGTTGGGTTGTACATACTAGTAATATTGATATGGCATATAATTACCAGTAGGACCATAAGTGGACTGAAAGACAGGTTGTTGTGACGAAGAAATGCTAGAAAATCTACCTACATGGGGGTTGATTTCTGGGATTAGGACTATTAGGACCACTAGGTCCTCTGGGAGGAGGACCAACAGGACCACCAAAACCACTAGGAACACTAAGAGGTGGACCACCAGACCCTCCAGAGCCACTAGGAGGTAAGCCTCCAAATCCTCCAAAACCACTAGGCAGAGGGCCACCAGACCCTCGAGGGCCATAAGGAGGAAAGCCACCAAGCCCCCCAGGACCACTAGGATCACTAGGACCATAAGGAGGGAATTTTCCAAGTCCTTTGGGACCATTAGGAACCATATGGGGAGGACCTCCATAAGGTGGTCCTTCGGCACCTCTCGCAGTATGCATAGGTATCCCCCCCATAGCTGGCATGTAAGACCAGTTGGGTTTCCCCCATGGCATAAAAGTGTTACTAGGGTATGGAATTCCAGCATAAGGAATCCTTGTAGGATTAGGTGGATGATTAATATTACCTACATGTATGTGATAACCATAATCTCTAGAAGATTGAATGGTTATAGGTTGTGCCCCTGAGGGATGACCTGAACTAGATGGGGGATTAACTGCATTAGTATTGGTGGGAGGGACATAAAATGTAGATGGTTCTGTATTAGAGGTCTATCCTTGACTAGGTATAATTTTGGTGTCAAATAACGTAGGTCATGCTGGGGGTTGCCCCTTGACACTATAAGGTATTGAGGAAATGGGAATTGAAGGTAGATCCCCAGGTGCAGAAGCCCTAGGAATATTAGGAACAGACATAATATAGGAGATGGTAGAGGTGGTATTTTGACCTGGGTTGTGGGGTGTTATTGGATGATCTATAATCGGTTCAATGGATCTCATAGAAATGGCAAGTGAATTATATCCCACAGCAACAGACGTGGAACGTGATGGTGTCAGGCCTAATAGGTCATCTATTTGCTTGTCAATCTCCTGTGCACGGAGAATAGTAGCACGGTATTTCCTACGTTCTTCTTCATCTTCAGAAGAGTTTAAACGGGTGTCAAATGAGGCAATGACCTGTCCTACAGGGGTATCCAAAAATGGAGCATTGGGACCAAAATCTGGATGGGTAGTATCATCAACATGACCTTCCATGGGAGAATGGAATGAGGTATTTCCCTAAGAAGGTTGTTGAACCAAGGGAGGCGAGTGTGAAGAATATGGTCCTCCACTTTCTGCAACTGCGTTATCTTCCACTTAGGAGGTGGTAGCAACTCCTTGGTCAATAGCTTCCATTGGATTTTCTCTTGAACCAGGAATAAAATCAGGTGGCAAGCCCCGTACTCTTCTGGACTATCTTAACTCAGCTAGTTTGTATAGTTCCTATCTAACCTAGGGTCTCAAAAACTAGAAAACACACCAAAAAAAATTCCCTACTCAAGCTATAGGTCAAAACAAGCACACTTAAAATGATAGGAGGATTTCAAAAGAGTCAGGTCTCTCACTAGGATTGTCAAGAAGGTGCCACTCGCGATATACCTCGAGGGTACGTGCGTAGTAATATTCCCAAATGTTGTTTTCGATGTATGGATCCAAGAAAGATATCCAAAGGGATTTTCTCAGATAGATAAGGTATCCTAGTGGGGTCTCCTGATATACTCAAGGTATGTGGGAGCTCGAATCAATAGTAGTGTTGTCTAATACATAACCGTACACAAGGGGCCTTCCGATATACAATACAATATGTGAAGTACCTTTCTCTATACCTCAAGGGTACATGAAAGGCCATTCAATATACCAATGGCACGTGAAAGAACCACGCGAGTCCCAGAATGTAATGCAAACAAATAACAACAGCTCCTACGCTTAACAACACCCGAACACGTCTCTAACCTATCACTCCAATTGTTATGTAAATTTTAACCTATAACTACCGTTGATTTTAAAGTGGATGGTTAGGTGAATGCATGATGTTTTAACATAAAAGTAAAACCATGCAATATGCTTATGCAAAATATTTCACTTTACCATTCAGTATGCCTACTTACGGGAGGGAAAGAGAGTATTTTCTTTGGTTTCAAAACCAAAAATACTTCCAAACAATAGTCTTGAACACAAAATCAAATACAAGAAGCACTTTCCAAACTGATTTCTCTTTTCTGAAAGCAATAAGAAGGGGAAGAATCTCTTTTCCTAAAAGAAAAACAAGAAGCACACTACATGCAAATGCACTCTATTTTTTCAATTTTCTCTTAAAACACCGGCAAATCTAACTTAAAAATACCATATTTTTATTTTGATTGAGATAGTACTAAATGCATAAGAGCTGAAAGAACATGAAGAGCCTGAAAGCTTGTAAATCCAATCAAATATCTAATGTCCAACGCTCAATGATGATAACCTAGTCTCAATCAAAAATTTTCTTTTTTAAAGGAAGGAAAAAGAAGTTCTCTATGCAAACAAGAAATGAAACTAAGATGCTAATCAAATGTTCTTCTTATAGTCAATATAACATAAATGAAAAGAGATCTTACTAACACCCTAGGCTTTTCAAAAAACAAGAAATCCTTTCTCAATCACAACCAACAAGTACCAAAGTGTATGAACAATAAAAAAGTCTAATATAGCTTTTGAATTTCCCAATCAAACCAATTTTAAACCATAAAATTTCAAACCACAAGCATCAAATTTTGTCACACAAGCCTGACAATACAGGACTGAAAGCAAAACAACCCAAATTTTCACAAAAAATGAGGAAAAGGAGGTCTTAGAATGATTCCTACCTGGCACTGCACTTCTCAGGTGTTGATAGAGCGATTCTATCCCAGCACCGCTTCTCGCCAATGAGATACAAGCAGTGGCACCGCGTACTTCCCACTCTGGTCAGGCGGTGGCACCGCTTCTCGTACACTGCATAGGCACGGTTCCCTATAAAAATCCAAAACACAAAGAGAACGATAGATCAATTCAAAAAAAGACCAGATCAAGGTAAAGGATGATAGAATGAGTATAAATACAGAGCATAAAAGGTTGAAATGATTTAGATCTAAACAGATCTAGAAGTTTCAAGCCCAAATTCACTATTTCATATAGCAGATCTGACTGAAGAGAGTTGGAGAAGGAGCCTATATTCAGACAAGAGTTGAATAACTGAGGAATATTGAATAACTGATACATATATCTAGTCCCTAGTGGAGTCGCTAGATTTATTAGCAGGAATATTTCACCTTCTGCGGACAATAAGGTTTTCCACTGGTCTGAATGGTTCAGATCCAAAACAAATGAAGGACAAAGGTTGAAGACCCTCCCTGGATTCCATAGATACCTGTAATGTGATGCTTTGATAGTAACCCTATGTACCTACAATTATATTAAACATGCAAACACATCAAATCTTCCAGAATATAATCTACTGATCCATGTTAGTGACTAAGGAATCTAACAACATATACATGTGAAATCAAACAACAACAGTAATGTGGGACGAAAATAAGCTTTGCATTAAGATGAAATGGAGAAGTTTACAAGCAATTAATCCTTAGCATTGACATGCATCTCCATGAAACCAAACACTCTCATCCCCATAAGCTCCAACTTTTGCTCTCTATTCTCTCCAATGGCTTGGGCCAAGTAATCAATCCAATAGCATAACAATACCTTAAGAGTTCTCTCCTCAACCATGGACATGAGCTTGTATTTATAAGGCTCAATGGATAGAAATGGTTGAGAGATTTGTGGATGAGGTGGCCTCTAAGATCCTAGTATGGGGGATCTCGAGCTCAACTAACCCATAATGATAGGGATAAGAGAGGACACAAGGATCATGATCTAGAAGCCTCGAGAAAATTCTCTTTTTTCCATTTTACCCAAGGTACCGCTTTTCTCCTTCAATGATAGAGTGATTTAGGTAAGAAAATATTATGGACTAAGGGCCATAAGAAGTGGCACCGCTTATGGATAACAAGGGATAGGTGGTGCGACCAAGGTACCACTCATGGATAAAGGGGAAAGTGCGGTGCTGAGCATTTTTGTGAAAGATTGACAAATGGTATGGATTTCCACTCCAAGTGCTGGGATTAAGGGAAAATAGGTATGTTAAGAGTCTTATCACATGATGGGGATAGGATTTTGGTATAACACCACCTAAAAAGGGCCAGGGGCAAAAATGCGAAAGCTATCGTCGAACCTCGATAGATCCTGCCTTGCACCGTTTGTGAAGAACAGGGCCATCCAACTCAAAAATGCCCAGAGATTCCCATAATCCGCATGCATTTGGGTTCCATGGATACAACGAAAAACCTCCCCATGGTTGAACTCCCAAGCAGGACAATAGTGAGAAACAAGTCATTGAGAACAAACCATGCTTGCACCCTTTGTGGATTGTATGGACACTATTATCACCACTACCAAGACTTGTTTGAGTTCTGAATGGATCTATCCAACCGTTGACAACATTCCCTTGAATCTGAGATTAGTCTGATCGAATAAGTTCATCCCCCACCTCCTTCTTTAGACACCATTTCCATTTACATGATGTCCAGTTCTACAGACCCTCTTGTCTCCACCATCACCGACGATCCATCAGACCTGTCTCTTCAATTGTTTCCACAGCCGTAGCTCCATCCGCAGCCACAACCTCAGTCGCAACCTCAACCTCAGTTACTAGGGAATCAGTGGAGTTCATTCCTGATCAATATGATCCTTTTCCTTTTTCTTTTCCTACCATCCGGTATCATGAGTAATTTTGTCTTGGAAACCCGCAATTTATAGGATTTCACACTCGGAGTTCCTGTGTGGTACCTTGAACCACCTAAGCTACCTCTGAGGCCCCGGGATGTGTTGACTCATGTCCAGCTAATTGAGATGATGTTGCGCCTACCTCCAGCTCCATTAAAGACTCTTCCTATCTCCATGCATTCCCCTCTTCCTCCAACAGAGACTAGGGGCAAGGCCACCAAAGCCACAACCAATACCATTTTCATGATATCTAGCACCATTTTCCCTTTCACCTCATCGGTTATGGAAGATCCACCTGATCTATCCCAGTACCACTTATGCGATGACGAAGAGATCTGTAAGACCACCTCTGGTTTTACCCCATTCCCTTTAAACCATAGTGTGGAATTAGTTCTTCCTATAAAGACCAGATTTTGTCACCCCGCCTTTCCAATGACCTTCGTCTTGACAAGGGGGTATACCTCTTTGCTGAATCAGACGGTTGAATCTTGAAGAAGCTGCGTAATGGGCTCTACCTCAAGATATTTTTTGACTAATATAACCACCATGAGTCACTTATAGCGTAGATTTTATTTTTTTGTTTTACAACATTTTTAACACAAATCAGAAACCCCCATTTAGGGGCAGCACCATTAGCTGCTAATTCAAATTCACCCAGAGCCTATTCGAGGCACCTCTAATGCCTCTGGGCTTAAATTTCCATCTTCTATCTTCTAATGAGACCATCATCTCATGCTTAACAAGTAATTTTTGGGACCACTTCCTAGAAGTTACCCCGATTTGTGAGCCACATCATTGTAATGTAGGTGTCTCTGGACTTATACTTGCATTACACTTTCCTACCACCAATCATGCAGATTCTTGGTCCACCACCCGTAAGGCACATCATTTTTATTTTTAGCATATAGATGTCTAATCCATCGACCGCACCTTATGTGGATCTCCGAACCATCGTCCAGAGAACGAATCATTTCCTTTTCATGCAACTACCTCCAGACTTGCACTCACATCACATGTAGTCAAGTCCATTTACCACAACTCACACATGACTCTCCTGACCTCTTTCCTAGAGACACCTCGGTTTGCGTACCCCTACCGCGATATATCCCATGCATGTATTGGTATGTTTAATAAGAGCCACCTGCTCCATCCATACTGCACAGATGACCTTTGGACCACTATCCACTATCCAGACATGGGGCACCACCTGCGCCATTGCAATCAGTTGACCATACCAGAGTTTATTTTAAGCTCTTTTCTGAATCCTAAAGGAATGAAAAGATCGTTGAATGTAGATGCTTCCTTTCCTGCTCATTAAAGTATAGGAAAGGGCGTCTACATCATTTCACTTATCTCCTTTTGTGGACTATGTAGACCATCAAATGAAAAGGACCACATTGGCACATTCAAGCCAAGACCGTTCCCCTCTACATCCTTTTATGCTTTCTTGGGTAGAGGGGCTGAACCTTATGAAAAATCTCACCATGGGTTTTCGTTAAGCTCTTTTCCAGCCTTCTCATCAAGAAAAGATTGTCAAGCAAACTTGGTTTTTTTCATGCTCGTAAAAGTATCTGAATGACCGTCCAGTCAGTATAAGTTTAACCTTTTTCGGCTTGATTGGACTACCAATGGTAAAAAAGTCTCTTATCCCCTACAGGATGGGAGAGCTCTCCTATGTATACTTTTATCCTTTTTCAGGAACAAGAGACTACCAATGAAAAAGATCCCCCACTGGAGTCTTCTTCGTGCTTTCAGACTCTCTAAAATTTAAAGCACCATTGAGCATTTACTTTCTCGGGCTCACCAAAAATCCATGATATCGTACCACAACGATGTCTCTAGACACCACCCCACAGATAATGGTTTGGCAGTATTCCCACTTTGGGTTGCCTTTGTTTAGAGTATTCTGCGATGTGTCTTCCTTGGATCCTATCAAAATCAAAAGTGTCTACCTCCCCCAATTATTTCCCACCTGCAGTTACATTTTTGGTATTACAGCTATGATCCCTTTCCCATGAGTGAGTTTCATTTGCTGCCTGGTCCACCCTACCGTCATACTCTGAAAAAAGGAATTTTGAGTCCACCACACTCCCTCTACCCTTATTCAACTCCCCCCCCCCATTCAATGGGTCAATCCTCATATTGTCTCACATCGTTCGGTTATCTCCCTCGTGCTTATGGTCAAGGAAACATCATTGCCTTGACCAGGGGCAAGTCTCCCTCTGTCAACGGCAACACACATATTCCAGAGGATAGAACCATAGGTCCCTGTATCTTGGTTTCATTAACATCATTGATGAGTTCCTTTGACCACTTGAGAGGAGTCCTTAACGCCTCTTGGGATGGTTGTTTCTCATGTGCTCGAATCCAACTACATCAATGCACTGTTGAGATTCATACAGGGTATTGGTCTATGCAGTATTTGGTCGAAGACCCTGGATGTAACCTGGCTCTAACATATTAATGAGTATATTCAAGGGAACTAAACAGATTTATATCCCTTATGATTTTCGGGTTGTGTTGGAGACAGTGTTCAGAAGCCCCAGCAGAGCTTCTATATAGATTTATGATTGATGCAACATATTTGTACCGCAGAGACTCTGACTCTCCATAAGCGAGTCCATACAACTATGTACCATTCCATATCTAGCAGGCCATCAATCATGAAGATATAGCATTCCATGAGAATTCCATGGGTCCAATGTAGCATTTCTTCATATCAGTATTGTATGCATCCTCTCATTAAGGAAACCACTATGTATCATCAGCTGTATATGATCAGCTCTTGTATTATAGAACATAGATCACATTATTATTTTGACATTTTTATGAGCATGGGGATGCCCACCTCATCCATATACATGTCACACATTATTTTTATCTCACCCATTGATGGGAACCATATTAATACAAAAACCAAAAGCCACCATGCCCCAGCCCAGGAAGCACCACCTCTCCCCAGAAAATCCTATGATGTTTGTTGGTCATACGATGAGCTCCTGCCATCACACATTAGGGGGAAATATGTTAACCCAAAAAATCCCTCACTCAACTCTACATGGCATACACCACCCAAGGACACCCACACATGACCCCCATTTGACCCCCACATCGTCAAGAAGGATTAAAAATATGAAAAAGGGCTTAAAAACCCCTAAAAAGAGCCAAAATAGCTCTCATAGGGGCTAAAGCCTCCAAAAAGGGGCTAAAACCCCTCAAAGGAGCTTAAAACCCCCAAAAGAGCTAAATATTGAGCGAAAGGGGCTAAAAGCCCAAAAAAGGGGCTAAAGCCCCAACCAGGGGCTTAAAACCCTAAAAATCCTGAGAAAAAGTATAAATAGAGGGGTGGGGGTCACTCTCAAAACATTCCTTCTTTCCATATTGTTATGTTTCCTGAGTGAGTTCCTTGAGACCATTTGCCTCTCAATCCATTCACCCTCCCTCTCATCCATCCTCCTATTGAGCCAAATCTCCCCATTCCTAAGAGAGGTGCTCTCCCAAGCTAGGGCATGGTGGCCCATTTCCACCTAAAAAAGGTATAATTTCTATTTAATGTTGTTTATCTTATTGTTTTCTAACATAGTTTTTTTGCAGGTCTATTGTTTAACATGTTCTTGCAGGTTTCCCTTGTTTACTTGCGGGTCTTTGGGTTTTTCTAATAGTTGTATGCAAGGTCTTGGAGCTTAACCCATAACCTTGTGTGCAGAGGGGTTTTTATTTCCTATTCTATTTCATTTTATGTCTGTTTTTTCTTGTACAACCACCAGGAACCCTATCCTTCCATCCTATAGACAGAAGCTAGCCGTTCTTGCTCTATAGCTAGGGTGAAATCCCTACTACAAGGACACATATATTCAACACCAATACACATTTCTATGTAATATGTGGTGTAAGAAGAATTCCTTGGTATTTTCGATCATGATCAAGATATGCACAGGTCCTTATAATCAAGCGATGAAGTAGAGCACATTGTCAGAGGATCCCGTAATTCATGTGAGGAGACTGAGATCAAGAGGTAGTCTACCAAACAAACATAGATAAGTATTTGAATTTTCATTTCCTATATATCTAGTTGCTTAAATGATATTGTTCAGTTGTGTACACATATACGTTCCTAGATTTAGGAAGCGTTTTATGCATGTTAGAGTGTTTTCATTTATTAACAATTTACTACTAATATACATGTGATGGGTAAGTGGCTTATGGTGTTGTACAACACTCCATTGCTACTTATCTAGAATGAAACCTTTTTGCTGACATGTTGGGAGCAGTGAACACTCAAAATAATGTCCTGGTAGAGATGGAAGGCATCTAGAAAGTTACCATATGTATACGAGATATGGACGAATGTTGTATTGGATGAAATAGTTGCATGAATGTATGGCATATATCTTTATGCATAAGAATTTGCCATTATGTATATGTTTTGAATATTATGATATGCTTCTAACCATGCAACTATATTTGACTTGTAGGAAGGATCGTATGTAATCACCTACAAGAGAATAATAATGAAGTTGTAGATGTACAAGAGAAGAATGATGAAGTGACTAATGTATTGACTAATCCTTTGTCTCATGTTGTAGGAAAGTGGATAGGATCCACAAGGTGTGCTTTCTCCAATGACAAGGAAGCCATTGACAGGGGAAAGAGTCAATTGCGTGGAAGAAGATACCGACAAGTGTGGTCATTTTGGCCGAGTTAGTTAGAAGTTTTGGTCAAAAGTAGTTAGGAAGTTAGCTATGTGGACCATTTTGTAATGGGTCAAGCATCTAAGTAGAAGTAGGAGTAGAGTCATTATATCATCGTAGGATGGTATGAAAGTCAATCTGTGAATGAATGTTTTTCTGGTTTGAGGCTATTTGATCAAGGAATGCTTGTCTTTTGTAAGATGGTTTGGAAGATAATATAAGGAAGATGTTGATGATGAAATTCTTGTTCTTATCTTTCTATATATGTATCTGTTAAACTTAAGAACTTAATAATAGTGTGATCTATAAATTTACATGCTTGAATCTGAATGATGCGGAGTCTTGGAGTGTTCATTGCATTAATATATGTCGATGTATTCATTAAGTTAAATGAATTAGAATTATGTTACTGCTATGTCTATGCTTATTGCAAATGATGATAAGTAGATCATATGAATGATATGTGTAAACCCTGAATCTATGATTAATTTTGTGATAGAGTAAGAGATAGTGTACAAGTCCTCTTCCTTCTATGGAAACGTGGTTCCTACATCTCTCCCTTAGACATCTCGGGTGAGACTGCATCTGCTTCACAGTTGTTGCTGGATAGGGTAAACCTGTTTGGGCCGATGTTTAGGGAGCTTGTGTCAATGGGTGTTGAAACATCTATGGATTGAACCCCTATTGACAGAAGTGTGACAACAAATTCTTGCGTTGTCAGGACCATAGGCTGAAGAAGAAGAGGATAGTATTAATCTTCCATAGTAATCTAGGGACTAAACACAAGTCTCATCAAAGATTAATAACAATAATTCATGAAAAAGGTGTAATAGGGCTACAAAATGAGTAGCCGCTCTGTATATTCACACAAAGAATGAGTAATACAATACATGATCATGATACAAGCATGAATGAAAAAGCAATTCAAATTCCCAAGGAGATCATTCAAATTGAATGAGTGAGTCTAGCTTAACTGAATGTAAGCCATAGTCAACACTACAGTTAACCACTAATCAAAACCCTAATTGACTCAACTGAGCCCTAACTGAAGTCGGAGTGCAAAAAATGATTGAGTCTAACTGAAAGTAGGTCAGACACATGTCACAGTAAACCAACCAACAAGTGGTAGTGCTTCAATGACTCCAATGAATGTCGATGAGGTTAACTGAAGTGTAACTGAACATCAGAAGTGGTTGGAGGCACCTCTATTGACTCCAGTTCATTAAATAATCAATAAATAATCAATTTAATGAAGGAGGGTTCCTTCACTACTTTGTTTAACTGATTGTAACCATCAGTTAGCAATATGGGGCATTAATGACACTCAGATCACCCCTGGAGTGCTCCAATTAGCCTCCCCGAATGTAGGAGAAGGATAAGTTAGCCTCCTTGACTGAAGGTAGGCGTGGGTGTGATCTAGTTGATGTCATCTAGTGCTCTTCTGATGTCAATTAAGTCAATAATACTTAGGATAGTGGTTTAACTAGGACAAATTGACAAAAAAGAGTGTGTGTGGTGGTAAATGTCTCCAACACCCCCCCTTAAGCTATACTCATGAGGATTTAGAAAACATAAAATGCATAAAAATTCTAGGGCCCCGAAAACTAATTCCATAGGTCACCATGTACAATGCTGAAACTGAAACAATGCTAAAAAACAAACTAAGTGAGGAAAAGAGGGAAAACCCAGTGGGAAAACCCCCTCTCAAGCTGAACACTGGAAGTAGTCTGATCACCCTTATGAACTCACCCCCAACAGTGAACATAGGTAAGTGAACTTATTTTCTAAAAATATCTTGGTGAAGATGTTTGTAATATGCCCATCATTCGGGCAGTATTGCAAAATGATGGTCCTATCATGCACTAGCTCCCTGATATAGTGCATGTGGATCTCTACATGCTTGGTCCTCTACCTGGTAACTAGATATATGGATATCTTAATAGCACTTTGATTGTCACAAAAAAGGATAGTGTACAAAGTACTACCAAGATCAAAATCTGAAAGAATGCCTTGCAACCAAACTGCTTGGATGCAAGCATTCATCGCTCCTCGATACTCGGCCTCTGCTGAAGATAATGCTATGGCAGCCTGCTTTTTGCTAGACCAGAAAATGGGGCCAGCACCAAACATGAATTCATATCTAAAGGTAGAATTTCAATCAATAGAATCACCCACCCAATCAGAATTTGTGTATCCAACCAGCTCTAGCTCGGAGTCTGCAGCATAGTGAATGTCGTAGGTCCTGGTTCCCTGAATATACTGGAGGATCCTTTTGGCTGCATTCCAATGAAGATCACAAGGATTCTGCATGTATCTTGATACATCATTGACTTCATAATAGATATCAGGTTGAGAATGTGTCAAGTACAACAAGCTACCAATCAGCTGTTGATAGATAGTGCAGTCCATGGGAGGTGTGCTTTTTCCTTCTTCAAGGTTGATCCATGAAAGGAAATGGAATGGTGTAGGCCTAAATTCAGCCATGTTAAACTTGACTAGTAGGTATGATATGTATTTGTACTGAGTGACCATTATTCCATCAGAATTTTGCTCAATTTCAAGCCCCAAAAATCGTTTTAGGATCCCCAAATCACTCATTTCAAAGGCATTGTGGAGAGCAATTTTGATGGCTGAAATGGAAGCAAATGTGCTACCTGTAATCAGTAATTCATCAAAATATAAAAAAAAAATAATCAAATGACCATCATACTTATGTAAATACACATTTGGATCTGATCTACACCTTTGGAAGTTTTGCAAGAGAAGGAAGGCATCCATCTTGGAATACCACTCTCTTGGGGCCTATTTTAACCCGTATAGTGACTTCTTTAGCTTGCAAAACAAAGATGGATCAGAGATGTAGCCCTCAATATGATTCATGTATATCTCCTCATGAATATCTCCATGCATAAATTCTGACTTAACATCCATATGATGCACTTCCCAGTGCTTAGATGTCGAAATTGCCAAAACTTGGCAGATGGAGTCCATTTTTGCAACCGGTGAAAAGGTCTCATGGTAGTCCACACATTGGACCTGAGAGAAAAAAATTTCCACCCTCCTTGCCTTATATTTGTAGGTTATTCCATCATCAGCAACCCTAGTCTGAAACACCCACTTGCATTGAACCAATTTCCTTCCCGGAGGAAGAGAAACTGGCTCCCAAGTAGTGTTTTTCTGAAGAGAATTCATCTCTTCATCCATTGCAACTTTCCATCTCAGATCCTTCTGAGCATGGTAGTAGGATTTTGGATCTGAACTAATCATAAAATATCAATTTTCAAACAGAAAATTATCAGGACAATAGAGTGCAATACCTGCTCTTTGGAAATCTGACCGGGTTCTCCTTGGATCATCTGGATTTCCAATGTTATCTCCTGCGGAGGAGAGTGTCTGTCGGGCCCATGTGGGAAGATGATTTTGTAGTTTAGGTTTTGATTAATATTCTGATTTTTTCTGCACATTGATATCATAAATTATAGGATCCAAATCAGGTTCATCACCCCAAATTTCATCATCCAAATATTCAGTATAATAGGAAGGAAATTAAGTAGTTTTCTCCTTCACTAGTTCCACATCGTGAAGAGGCTCATCGAACTTAACACTCCTTTCAATGATGATCTATTTTGTTTTGATATCCAGCAGCTTGAAACCTTTTGATTCATCAATATACCCAATAAATAGACATTTTATGCTTTGCGGTTGCAAAGCCCTTCTTTTATTAAGTGGAATCTGGGCCCATGCAGTGGACCCAAACACCCATAGGTTCGACACATCCATCTTGTGTCCGAAGTATGCTTCGAAATGGATATTCCCTTTCATGGATGAGTGTGACACCCTATTTTGAATTTATTCTATATAATTCATGGCTTCATCCCACAAATTTGCAGCCAACTTTTTTTATTCCAACATACAAGTGGTCATCTCCTTGAGAGACCGATTCTTCCTTTCCGCTACTCCGTTCTACTGGGGAGTGTAGGGAATTGAATGTTGGACCTGAATACCATTTTGGGAGAATATGTGCAAAAAATCATTACTGAAATACTCCCCTCCATTATCAGATCTCAAGATCTTTATCTTAATCCCAGAGGCATTCTCGATCAAGGCCTTCAGTTCAGAAAATTTTTCACATACTTCAGACTTCTTTTTGAGAAAGAAGACCCATGTGTACCTTGAAAAATCATCAGTAAAAGTCAAAAGATACCTTGATCCATTCATGGATGTGATAGACATCAAAACTCTGATATCAGAATGTATTAGCCCCAATATGCATGTAGCTTGATTTTCCTTCCCCCGATCGAACTTGTGCTCAGGGTCTTTTCCAACCACACATCCCTTGCAATTTCCAGTGGTTGCCTTGATGACCAAGAGGCCTTCAACCATGGAGTTTTTCTGTAATTTCTACAAATATTTGAAATTTATATGGCCAAACCTTTCATGCCACATCCTACTAACTTCATTTCCATCAGTTAGCAGTGTAGTGGGCTTTGCATTCACCACAAAGTGGGAGAACTCATAGGCTTTTGCATGATGGTTTGCAAGGCCTTTAGCAATGAGTTTCCCAGATGCAAGTTTCATTATATCAACATCATTAGGGCTGAAATATACTCTCTTAGGAACTCCTATATGTTTCATCTAATAGACACTAAGGATATTTGATTCCAAAGACGATACATACAAAACATTTGAAAAATAGCCATTCTCAAGATCAACCGTACCTTGTCCTTCTGAAATGATGGTGGAGTCATCTCCCATGTGGATGGGGATCAATTTTCTAGTCTCCAAGGATGAAAATGAGTCTCTTTTATCCATCATGTCATTCAAATCTCTAGAACCAATCAAGGGTGCTTTGGATTTCGAAGTGCTTTCAATGAGGGCATGACCTTTTTCATGCTGTGGTTCCCGATCTTGCTGATCTCTCCTTCGAAATATTTCTAGAAGATTGATGTGATTTCTCTCAAGGAGAGAGGTAGATTCATCAAGATTATTCTTCATGCTGGCATGTTCAGGGTGGAATCCCTTCCTACAGTATGAACACTTGAATTTTTTCCTTTCCATGATGCCCTTTCCCTTTGTTCTTCTTTGAGCTGGAAGACTCATCATGTTGCTGGTTTTCAACTTTAGGCTTAAGAGCTTCGAATTTAGTTTTTGGGTTCTTCTGCTGCTTTCCTTTACCCTTCATATCTTTGGGCCCCGAGATATGGAGGGCTTGATCATGGGAGGATCTGATGATCCCCATCTGGATAAGCTTATCATGTTCACTTGTTAGGGACTCAATGAAGGCATTGAGTGTAGGAATCTTCCATCCAGGGGTTGTGAGCTTCCCTGCATAGAATGTAGAGACAAAAACTAAATAATCAGCTCCAAGTTTGGAGAGTATGGTGAGGATAAGCTGATCATCCTCTTTCTCCACTTTGCATTGCTTCAACAGTAAGACAATGTGCTTGAACTTTGTGAAAACATCATTCAAGGTCTCAAAATTGGAGGGTTGGAGAGACATCAATTCATTTTCGAGCTGGTGAAATCTCAAATCATCCTTCTTTCCATATAGGGCTTCCAATTTGTCCCAAATTTCTTTTGGAGTCTTCAATCTCGAAACATGGAAAATAAGATCCCAGAAAACAGAGAGGCGCAAGAATCCGAATGCTTCATCCTTCTTGTTCAAGAATATAGATTTGTCTATTGTAGAACCATGCTCTTCTTCAGTGTCCATGGTGACCCTATAGAGTCCTCTAGAGCGAAGCTAGATCTCCATGTCTCCTTTCCATGAGTGGAAATTGAATGGAGTCAAAATATCTATGGAAGAAGCCATCTGAATCTGCTGGAGTGAATGCTTTCACCTATCAAAACCCTGAAAATAACAACAAAAGGGGCAATGTAAGTTCGGATAGCCTGGCCATTTTAGGCTTTCATCACACCCAGCATAGTCAATCAAGAAAGCTTGATCAACAATCTCTTTACTTGGGGTATTAAGTGGTAATCCTTGGCTTCTGGTGCAGTGCTGGATTTTTGAGCTATTGCTCAATTTTCATGCAAGATTTGTCAAAAACCTTGTTTTTGAGAGATATGAGATTCATCCCGCCATGCGCTCTGATACCATATTAATCTTCCACAGTAATATAGGGACTAAACACAAGTCTCATCAAATATTAATAACAATAAGTCATGAAAATGGTGTAATAGGGCTACAAAATGTGTAGCTTCTCTGTATATTCACACAAAGAATGAGTAATACAATGCATGATCATGCTGCAAGCATGAATGACAAAGCAATTCAAATTTCTAAGGAATTCATTCGAATTGAATGAGTGAGTCTAGCTTAACTGAATGTAATCCATAGTCAACACTACAGTTAACCACTAATCAAAACCCTAATTGACTCAACTGAGCCCTAACTGAAGTCAAAGTGCAATAAATGACTGAGTCTAATTGAAAGTAGGTCATACACATGTCACAACAAACCAACCAAAAAGTGGTAGCACTTCAATGACTCCAATGAACCCCGATGAGGTTAACTGAAGTGTAACTGAACATCATAAGTGGTTGGAGGTGCCTCTGTTGACTCCAGTTCATTAAATAATCAATAAATAATCAATTTAATGAAGAAGGGTGCCTTCACTGCTCTGTTTAACTGATTGTAACCATCAGTTAGCAATATGGGGCATTAATGACACTCAGATCACCCCTGGAGTGCTCCAGTTAGCCTCCCCGAATGTAGAAGAAGGATAAGTTAGCCTCCTTGACTGAAGGTAGGCATGGGTGTGATCTAGCTGATGTCATCTAGTGCTCCTCTGATGTCAATTAAGTCAATAATACTTAGGATAGTGGTTTAACTAGGCCATATTGACCAAAAAGAGTGCGTATGGTGGTAAATGTCTCTAATAGATATGTTGTGGCATCCAACAAAACCAGAGATTCATGACTGGGTTGATCAAAAGGTCCGAGAGTTTGCAGAGGAAGAAAATCAAAATTCCAAGTTATTGGAAGAAGAGTGGTTGGGGAGATATATTTATTATGATATTCATGAAATATTCTTCACTAAGTTTCCAATAATATTGTACGAGTGGTTGACGCAACTTACTTTCTAGAAGAGGAACTTCCAAGGAGGAAAACCTAATCAGTGGATCCCTGAAGTAATCTAGCAGTTGCAAATGGTAAACAACAAAGCTTCAAGAGATGTTGAGGTGTGGATAGATGTTGGTCATCTGAGCAGAACCGGGTTTACTATAATGAACCAACAACACCCCTAGCTCACTGGCCCTTTCGACGACAGACCGTGGAGCAGCCTGAAGTCTCACCCGAAGTGATCCTAATGGGTTGGCCAAAGACTCAAGTGTCTCAACCAGGTTCTGTATGGCGTCCTGTGTGCGTCTTGCAGCTCTTCTTAACTTGCGAGACCTCTCTTTCCTCTCTGTGATGCGTAGTTTCCTCTTACTCACGATGACTCTAATCCTTATCGCATTGCCGCGTCCTGGGAAACACGTAACTCTTTCCTTCGCTTGATCCTTAACCATAGTGCACCATATCTCCTCTAATGGTGCGATATCGCCTCCCTGCAATATCCTACCGCTGCGATTCAGCGTACCTAGTGTTACTTGCATTCAACTTACAGGACTCAATACACAAGGCTATTTTATACTGCGACTCTTAACTGTCTGAAGTGAAACTTAGACAGACTCTTATATAGAATACTTAAAGACTTCAACTTGCATTTATCCCTGTAATATGCTATGAACTGAATAACATACACATACATTTACTGTAAGCAAAGTTCATGTAATGAATGACAAATATAACAAGTAAATACAATCACATGAATCAAACACATAACGCTCTGATTTTACGTGGTTCACTTCCAGGGTAGAAGCTACATCCACAAAACTGTGTTTCTATATTATAACTTGAGAGAGGTACATAGTTCTGTTGCACCGCATATGCAAATAGAGATCTTCTGGGTAACTCTGCACACAGCCTGGAGCCCTTCTCTCCTAGATCTCTTCTCTATATTGCCTTCTTACGATATACTCTCACTCTCTCTCTCTCTCTCTCTCTCTCTGTCAATCCTTTTGGATTGTTACAATACAAAATAACAGTAAGCTAAAAGACTATTGATAATCTGACTAGCTGGATGGCCTAAAATGCCCAAAATGCCAACCTTTTACAATACAAAATACATCCCTTTATAGGCAGCCCGAAGGTCTCACCATTACAACACTGTGGGAATATCCCAACAGTAACCCAAAACCCTAATTAGTGACAGTCGGCATATCTGTACTTGGGGTAGCCACTTTTTGTCACACCACTGCTCTCTGCAGTCTTCCATGCTTCCCGGCGCTGACCATGGGTACTATGCATCGCTTCCCTTCTTCTGTCCTTCGTCTTCAATACCTCGGCCTCATTGATCCTTTTACTTTATGAGGGTAGCTGAGCCCTCCTATATTTTCCACTGCCTTCAATGCAGTGGTTGAGCTCTCTCTTCTCATCCACTCAGGTACTGTCATCTTCCTTGACTTCTCTGTTCCAACAGTCACAGTTTCTGGCTCTGCTCTGCAGCTAGAAACATGCTACGGCGTCGTAGCTAAACCTTATCTCTTCGTCTTCACCAAACTGTCTATCCACCAAACTGGGAGCTTTTCCTGTAGCTGTGGGACTCTGCTCCAACAGTCCCCTAACACTTACTTGTGGCTCATCCCTGAGCCACTACCAACAGGCTTCTCCTGCTGTAGCTTCTCCTTGGCTTCCTGCGAAGTGCGTTGAAGCTTGTCCCGAAGTCCTGCGACTTTGTTCTCCATAGCTATGACACACTCTCTATAGTTTCTGTAACTTAGTTCGTTAGGCTCTCTTATCTTTCCTGCCCTCAGTCATGCTCTCGCTCTCGTCGCTTGCGAGACCTTTTAAGGATCTTCAAGTCTTGAGAAGTCTTCCACATATATCCTTTCCTCTTTATCTAGGTTAGAACTTTTATCACAAGGAAAATCTGTATTTTTCCAGCCTTCTCAACATTTCATTCAGTCTAGAGCCTACTTATGCGAAAGGTATACAAACTAGGAATTCCATTCCGAGAACAAGCCTTTGTCTGCATCTTGAAGTTCTGCTTGTTCAGTTTGTTTTCCCATTCACTTTTCTTCTCAGCAACTCGCTCCAGGTATTCACGCTACTTTGGTTCTATGTATTTTCATTCTTGACCTTTGGAACCTCTTGTTCTTCTCTTAGCTGATGAGATAGGTCATCTCCCTTCTCCCGTTGCTTTCTTTTTCTCATTTTTACTTTCTTCCTAGCGGGATATTTCTTCTCATCATTCCACTACTCTGCTTTCTTATGTTCAGTGATCGGGTCGGCTTTCTTCTTCTCTGTAGCAGAGAATTTGATGACATCTTCTACATCCTGTGCTTGACTCCTCATCCTTGGAAATTGTCTTACCTGTGATGTTCCTAATTTCACAACCCTAGGCAGCGTCGCCATAGTGATCATACGGCCACCATGCTTGAAGCGTCTCAGACTGTCTTCTAAAGGTTCCTCCTCGGGTAGAACCCACTCATTGTTATACTTTGGATTGGCAATGGCTGCAAACTCTGGAAATCACAACACTCTGTAATGAAATTAGCTCTGGACAGGGGAAACTTAACACTACACTCTATAGCTCTCGGCTCTTTGCAAAAGTAACCCTCCCGAATGAATAATTTCTGCTTTTATACCGAAGGTGATAATCCTGGATGCAATGGTCATCTAGACTGAACCCGTCGGTCGTATTAATTGCTTGGATGAGACCACACCCATCATCCCGATCCTCAATAAATGCTGAAATCTGATCAATTTCCCTTGAAGCGTGTGTATGCAGGCGCCGGTCTTGTCGAAGATTTGCTAAATCTTGATAATTGATTATGCTGCTGCCAAATCTACGGTAAGGTGTACCAGTCATTTCCTCATTAACTTCCTGTCAAAAGGAAACTTGAGTAGCCCTCTGTCTCATTACAAAATCTGGGTACGTGGCACGGAGAAACATTGCACTGCTGCGATTACACACCGCATCACTTGCTCAACACACACTTACGCGTTTTTCTTTTCTTTTTTTTTCACAAAATGAACCGTCCTTATGCGATTCCTTCTACTTAGAATACCTGCTGGTGTAGACTAATTCTCAGTGCAATGCCTCCTTTCAACTACACTGGACATCTGCACCGTTCCAACTTGGATTTAGGGCTGAGAGGTGGAGTGGCTGTCACTATAAAGCTTAAGCCTACTGCCATTGATCATCGTGGGAAGAGCTCCCCATTCAGTTTGATGAGCTGAACGGATCCTCCCTCTGTGACTTGATGTATCTGATACGATCCCAACCAATGCGTCTTGAAATTCCCTGGAAACTTAATAAATTTACTATCATAGAGGAGTACTAGGTCTCCGATCTGAAGAGTCTTACTCTTAATGTGCCTGTCATGCCAAGATTTTTTTCGATCTGAAGAGTCTTCCTCTAAGGCAAGCAGTTGCGCTAGCCTCTCATGTACCGTGTCTGTATCATCCATTCCAGTGATCTGAGCAATTCTTAAACTGGGAATAATATACTCCATAGGCATAAAAGCCTCTTGTCCATACACCAAGCTAAAAGGTGTGTGTCCTGTAAGTTTCTTGCATGTAGTCCTATATGCCCATAATACAGCATTAACTCTGAGGTCCCAATCATTCCTTTGGTTGTTGCATTACTTAGTAAGAGCATTTTCTAAAATCTTGTTAAAGGCCTCCACCGTACCATTAGCTTGTGGGTGGTAGGGAGTGCTCTTATGGTGCTGTGTCTGGAATTCTTCCGTCAAGGCCTCAATGGTGTGATTGAAGAAGTGTGTGCCTTTATCGCTCATCAAAATTACTGGGCATCCAAATCTAGTGACGATGTTTTCAAAAATGAACTGTGCGGCTATAGCAGCATCATAATTTCTTACTGCTTTGGCCTCTGCCCACCTGATGAGGTACTCTTTTCCAGTGATGATATATCTCGCGCCAGTTCGTTTTCTTGGTGGGTTGATAGGACCCACAAATTCTATAGCCCACTTGTCAAATGCGCGCAACGTAACCTGCGGTTGCAGCAGCATTTCATCTCGTCGTGAAGGTTTTCCTACCCTTTAGCAAATATCGCAGCATATGAAAAAGTCCTTAGTGTCTTTATGTAACATAGGCCACCATAATCCTACGGTCAGGATTTTCTGTGCAGTCGGCTTTCCTGCGAAATGACCTCCTGCAGTACCTGAATGTGCTTCTCTGATAATAGCCTCTTTTTCATGCGGCATCACACATCTGCACAGGACTTCATCTGGACCTAACTTGTATAACTATCCTGCGATCAGGGTGAAGTATGCTGCTCTAACAACCAACAGCCTCTTTTGATGCTTGGTAAACTCCTTAGGTGCCCTTCCTATAGTGAGAAAGTGAATGATATCAACATAGTACTCATCTGCGATCTGAATAGAGAACAATTGCGCATATGGAAAATTGTCCTCTAGATTACTGGGCTCTTCTCCTGAGTCTATTCACGACAGATGATCAGGTCCAGCATTTGATCTTCCTGGTTTGACAATGATTTCAAAATCATACTCCTGAAAGAGGAGTAACCATCTGTATATTCTTCCCCCTAACACTGGGTTATTGAAGAGATACTTCAATGAGGAATGGTCAGTAAACATATTGAACGAGGCACCCAACAAGTAGTGCCTGAAATTTTGTAGTGCATACACCATAGCTAAGCCTTCTCTTTCTATCGTGGTGTAGTTCTTTTCTGTTGTCGATATCTTTCTGCTGGAGTATGTGATAGGATGATCAATACCTCCTTCTCCTGGTTGCATTAAAACAACCCCTAGTGCAATGCCAGATGCATCCACATGTACATGAAATGGCTTAGTCCAGTCTAGGAATACTAATATGGGTGTTGTAACTATCTTCTCTTTAAGTGTGTTTAGACTCTGCTGGAATTCCTCATTCCATATGAATTTTACATCTTTCTTTAACAGTTTTTCCATCGGTGCTGTAATCTTTGCGTATCCCTTGATGAATTTTCTGTAGTACCCGGTATGACCAAGTACTATCCTCAATTGTTTGACTGAGTTGGGTGCTGGAAGATTTACACTGATGGCAATCTTTGCGGGATCTACCATCAATTCTTGCCTGCAAACAATGTGACCCAACAAAATACCAAATGGCGCACAGAATATACATTTTTTGAAGTTCAGAGAAATCTGGTACTGCCTACATTTCTCTAACATCAGTCTTAAATCTCCTATGTGCTTGTCAATTAATCCAAATACAGTCCAGTCATCAAAATAAAATTCTAGGAATTTATGGATGTATTCTTTAAATATAGCAACTACTACTCTAGAAAAGATAGCCGGTGCATTCTTAAGACCAAAGGGCATTACTGTATACTAGAATGAGCCCCATTCTGTTGCAAACATGGTCTTATGTCGATCTTCTGAGTGGATTCTGATCTGGTGATAGCCTGAAAAGCCATCAGTGGAGTAGACCTCCTATCCTTCCACATTGTCTAGTACTTCATCAGTGAAAGGTGTCAGGAATGGAATATGAAGCGATGCGTCGTTGAGTTTACGCAAGTCGACACAGATCCTGATGTCTCCTTTAGTTTTCTTCTCTTACACGACCATGGGACTAACCCATTCGCTCTCTTCTACGGGCTCAATGATGCCTGCTGCTAGCATCTTATTGATCTCATCCTTAACTTTTTCTTTGTAGCATGGATTTAATCTATATGGACGCTGCTTGACTGGTCTAGCATCCTCTTTCAATGGTATCCTCATTACTCCCAGGTCTCCAACTATTCCCTTCATCTCTGTGAACTTGGTGGGAAATAGGTCCTGATAGTCATGTAACAAGTCTGCAATCTGTCCAACTGTTTCATCGGTCCAATAGTCTCCAATAGAGGCAAAATTTGGTTCTGTGTCTGTGCCAATATTGATCTTTTTAATCTTGATCAGCTCTGTGATTGCTGGAATCTATAGCTTCGGTCCATCAACATCGCGAGTCCCTTCTGACTCTGGAATGTTGATGTTGCAAGGATCCTCATCCTCCTCCTCTGGTTCTGCTTCGAAGTTATAGCACTCGAGTGCATCTTCTAACTAGATGGCCCACTCAGGTTGAGTATGTACTGATAGGGTACAATCCTCAATTATCTTAATCTTTATTACATCTAGGGCCTAATCAACATTTGGATACTCAGATTCAAAAGCGAAGGTGAGTAGAAAGCTGTCTATTATAAGTGGCCATGTAGTCATTCCCTTGTGCAATTCAGTCTCTGTGGACCAGTTCCGTGGAACTGTGTCCAAAGTGTGAATGAATTGGTGAACCCATTCATCCTCAGGAATGTCCGACCAATTCTGTTCACATATCTGAATGTGTGACCCGGGGTCACTTTCTCCTATGTATCGCTGCTGGATATATTCTCTGTTGGTAGAGAATCTGATCTCCATCAATCTCTTAAGATCATCCCATGATGCGATATTCTCTTTATGTGCATACCACCATCTTGCAGGTGTGGCTCGTACTGCAAGGTCCATAGTTGCGATCCTCTGCACGTGAGGGATTTGTTGTTCAAACTGTGTGAGAAAGTCCTGGATATCTGTTAGACCATGATATGATGGAATCTCGTTGACCTCTGCGCCAATCCATCGTAGTGACTTAGTCATATACGCACATCTGCGCGATGAGACTTCGTAAAGTCTGTTCTACCATTTCTCTAGACCAACATCCAAATCTGATGCGCATGAGCTGTCACATCACCAGCTAATGTTCCCGTATGCAGTTGGATTGATGTAGTTGCTCTGGTTCGTAGTCATCTGATAGAGACTGTCCATGTTACATGCTTCTTCCTCTGCTCGGATAGGTTCAATGTATCTAGGACCCTGAAGAGGATCTAATGGTGCGATGACCCAGATCTACGCATCCTCAAAGGTAATTTGTCTTCTCTTTAAGTCGATAACAGCCATGTTACTGATCGCCCAATCAATGCCTAGTAGTGCTGGATATGGTCTACTATCACCAATGATTTCTATAACTTCAAAGTTCGCAGAGCTGCGAACTCCGTCAATGTCAACTGGCACCTATGATAATCGACCTAGGGGTGATACCCGCTGTTGATTAGCTAATCGCAGATGGATAGGCGATCTAACTAACTTAGGGCTACCCATATGTTCCCATTTCTACTTAGTCATAACATTTACCTCTTATCCTAGATCTAGGATCACCTCGTCCATTTCAAATTCTCCAACCTGTGCTGTGAGTCGCATCTCTCTTCCTGTTCTTGTATGTACCATAATATTATGAACAGCACGTTGTGCATTGCTCATGAAAGAATATGGATGACACTGATCTATGATGCACTAAATTTCTCCAATAGCTTGCTCATTTCTCATGAGTTTTAAACAACTCCGCAGGAAGGATTATACACTTCCTGCCAACTCATCTTCGTCGCAAGCGCCCGATGTGGTAGCCTGGGATGTCTGGTCAGGGCTAATGCCATAAGGTGCTTGCTGCGGTATGCCCCTAGATGGCGGTACCTGTGATCCTAATTGCATAGATTCATCAAAGAAAGTCTTAGCTTCTTGAAATGTCTATTTATTCTTCTGTAGGTCAAGTGGTGTTGCTTTGTTAGGATCTTTACGAACCCACTCCTAACCTGTGGTCTTTTCAGTAACCTGCGATGTCCCATTGGTGGAAGCACCGCTGCGAGTCACAATGTTAACTCTTAGTTCTGGTTCTTCCTGCTCAGCAGCAATAAACTGGATGTTCTGGTGTACTGCTAGCTTAGGTTCTCTGATCTTAGCTATCAAGGTAGGACAGTCTTCTATAGCGTGATCGTAAGATTTGCAATAGTTACATGTGGTGGTAGGGCTCTGACAATCCCTAGCATAATGTCCTACAACTCCACAGCTGTAACAAGTGACTGGTCCCTGACCACAGCCAAAGCATTCTCCATGGCCAAAGCCTCTGAATCCTCCTCGTCCTCCGAATCCTCCTCCATGGCCAACATAAGCCATATCATGCTGTGGTCCTGCTACTGGACCCTATTTTTCTGATTGGACTCTATACAGGTCTTGCTTGCTCCCGACCATGAGATCATAGGCTCGGAAATCGTGTTCATCATGGCCTACGGACTTGCAGAAGACGCAGTATAAGTTCTTAGGTGTCTGCACGTACTTCTGAAGTAGAGGGCACTGGTGAGGTAGATGTCCTCTTGTTTTGCATATTTCACACCACGGCCCATGGGTCTGTGGTAAGGGGTTAGGAGCCCCGGTTGCTATATATTCTACAAAGATTGGACAATTATCTTTAGTATGGCCTTGTGCTTTACAATTTATGCACCATATGTCTTGCGCAACCTCTTTCCCTTTCTTAAGTTCATGCATCTGTATCGTGAGATTAGCCAACTGGTTTTGCAGGTTTGTCATACATGTGCTAGTTTCAGCTAGAGGTGAAGCCTCTAGTTTCATCGCCATCTCCAATGCGTCGTCCTGTGTCTGGAGTTTCTGCTGCATTAATGGTAGTCTGATGTGAGGGAGCAGCGCTGCAATAAACCATTCCTTATGCTGCTCCGGTGCAAACTCAAAGCTGACTTGGTCTATAAGGGCTTTAAATTTTTTATCGAAGTCCCACACTGAATCTGTAGGTAACTGTTTGATGTCTTTGAGCTCTGTAATGCACTGTGACTCATACTTAGGTTTCTTAAACTCTTTAATCATGGTGGTCTTGACTTGGACAAGTGTTCTGGGTACCGCTGAGGTATATTTCATATACCATGTTAAGGCTCGTTCTCTCAGTGTGGTGACCAACTGTACAAGTTTACTATTATCATCATTGATTGCTTTAATGGTCCACACGGCTTCACATAGAAACCAATGCTACTCTGGGTCCTCTGCCCCTGTACCCTTAAATATAGGTAGCTTCATATCATCCCCCATTCTATTTCTACGTGGTGGATGTTGATTTGATGTGTTACTACCACTCGGCGGTGTAGGTGGAGGTGATGTAGCGGTAGTATGTACTGTCTGCGAGCTACTAGATGGAGTTCCTATGAGATTGTTCTGAGTCTCGATCTATTTCTGTGGGGTATAAGGGTGGTAAGGGATACCCCCTTCTGTTCTTTCTGTGGTACAGTGACTCTGTTGTCTAGTATTATCTGAACTATCTTCAAATATGGGAGAGCTGAAATCTACTTTGTATTTCTTTCCACTACGTGTACATCCAATGTTATCAAAATCACTTTCAAACTCTTGTGACATTACTATCTTTACTTATTCATCTAAAACTAGATCCATTGTTCCTTTTTCATGTAATAACATCTTAATGGACAATTTTAAAGATTTTAGGTACTTACCGCGATATCCTTTGAAGAAGTACTGCTCAGCCTCGCTGAAGCTTTTTCTCTGGTCAACTGCAAACTCTGTGACGAATCCTTCTAGCACACTCGCAAGCCAGAATTCTATTGTCCTCGTAATGGGATTATCAAGGTTCTTCACGGTCTGAATCAGCTCTGGTGTCCAGACAATGTTTCTTTTCTTCTTGAATATGCTTGTATCAGTCAACTTTGATAACCAGTCTTAAAGCTCTTTTCCAAAGGTCGCAAAAAATATCGCGTGCAGGTCTGTAACGATATGTTTTTGTAACCAGTCCTCTGTACTCAGTCTAGGACTCTTGTTTTCTCTTTCAGAAAACTCTTTCTATGTAGACACAACCCACTTGTTGAGTTCGTCTCTAGTAGGATGCCACCAGAACATCAGTGCTCAGTTTGTTCAAAACCGGCAATGGAACCATTTGTTGGTCGTCTAGGCAGACCTAGGTTTACTATAATGAACCAAAAACACCCCTAGCTCACTAGCCCTTTCGACGACAGACCATGGGGCGGCCTGAAGTTTCACCCGAAGTGATCCTAATGGGTTGGCCAAAGACTCAAGTTTCTCGACCAGGTTCTGTATGGCGTCCTGTGTGTGTCTCGCAGCTCTTCTTAACTCGCGAGACCGCTCTTTCCTCTCTGCGATGCACAGTTTCCTCTTACTCGCGATGACTCTAATCCTTATCGCATCACTGCATCCTGGGCAACACGTAACTCTTTCCTCCGCTTGATCCTTAACCGCAGTGCACCACATCTCCTCTGATGGTGCGATATCACCTCCCTGCGATATCCTACCGCTGCGACTCAGCGTACCTAGTGTTACTTGCATTCAACTTACAGGACTCAATACACAAGGTTGTTTTATACTGCGAATCTTAACTATCTCAAGTGAAACTTAGACAGACTCTTATACAGAATACTTAAAGACTTCAACTTGCATTTATCCTTGTAATGTGCTATGAACTGAATAACATACACATACATTTACTGTAAGCAAAGTTCATGTAATGAATGACAAATATAATAAGTGAATACAATCACATGAATCAAACACATAACGCTCTGATTTTACGTGGTTCACTTCCAGGGTAGAAGCTACATCCATAGAACTGTGTTTCTATATTATAAATTGAGAGAGGTACACAGTTCTGCTGCACCGCATATGTAGCTAGAGATCTTCTGGGTAACTCCACAAACATCCTAGAGCCCTTCTCTCCTAGATCTCTTCTCTATATTGCCTTCTTACAATATACTCTCACTCTCTCTCTCTCTCTCTCTCTCTCTCTGTCAATCCTTGCGGATTGTTACAATACAAAATAACAGTAATCTAACAGACTACTGATAATCTGACTAGCTGGATGGCCTAAAATGCCCAAAATGCCAACCTTTTACAATACAAAATACATCCCTTTATAGGCGGCCTGAAGGTCTTTCCATTACAACACTGTGGGCCTATCCCAGCAGTAACCCAAAACCCTAATTAGTGATAGTTGGCATATCTGTACTTGGGGTAGCCGCTTTTCGTCACACCACTGCTCTCTGCAGTCTTCCATGCTTCCCGACACTGACCATGGGTACTATGCACCGCTTCCCTTCTTCTGTCCTTCGTCTTCAATGCCTCGGCCTTGTTGCTCCTTTTCCTTTATGAGGGTAGCTGAGCCCTCCTGTCTTCGCCGCTTCCTTCAATGCAGTGGTTGAGTTCTCTCTTCTCAGCCACTCAGGTACTGTTGTCTTCCTTGACTTCTATGTTCCAACAGTCACGGTTTCCGGCTCTGCTCTGCAGCTAGAAACATGCTACGGCATCGTAGCTTCACCTTATCTCTTCGTCTTCACCAAACTGTCTATCCGCCAAACTGGCAGCTTTTCCTGTAGCTGTGGGACTCTGCTCCAACAATAGACAACATTTTGGAAGGATATATCACTGATTTTGTTGTCAACACAGTTAATTCCTACATCGGCACAGAGAGGGAATTCTTTAAGGGACTGAGGGGGAGATTTCTATTGTATTTACAACTGTGATTAAGATGGTCATCTGTGAAAAGGGAATACTAAAGATGAACTCTGATGAGTAAATCTCTGGTGTGCATGGGTTGTGGGTACCGTGAAGGAAAGGGTTTTATGGAATGATATGGGGTAGATGGAAGTTAGGATGATACAGTGAGGGAATTCAAGGAAGAGTGTGGTATCCTATGAAGTGGGGCGAGGTTTCGACAAGATAAGAGGAAGAGGACTAAGGAGATTCCTGGTGTGACTAGAATAATAAACTGCAAGAAGAGACCACAAGGGACTAAGCAACCCTACAATGATGAAGGAAACGACTAGGCTACGCCTGAGTCCAAGGAAGGACTGACCCAAAGCAACAATGTACCTACACCTCTATACACTACGTCAAATTCAGGAGGAAGAAATGTAAGATCATTGCAAGACTATCCTATGTGTCAGTACAATATTTATAATAGTGGATCAACAAGTACTGGAAGAAGACCTAGAATGGAAAGTGACGATGTGAAGCTGCCCTTGTTCCAGGGTAATGGGAATGAAGATCCAGAGAATTATTGGTTCCTATGCGAAGCAGTATGGGCTGTAAAACACGTACAATATGAATATATCAGGAAAGGACAACTAGCGACAAAATTTCAAGGCTGAGTACTGAATTGGTGCATGAAATTTGTGCAAGTACCAATAGGGCTTCCTAAGAAGACCCTGGCGCAAATCATGACCGAACTAATAGAGGAGTTTAAAAATCCAAAATCTGAGTTGCAATATATTAACGAGTTGAAGGAAATAAAGCAATATCTGAATGAGTCTATATGGTATTTTTATCAGTGGTTCAAAACACTGATGGCTAAGGTCAGCTTTGGAATGAGCGATGTAAAACATAAGGAATGATTTATCGCAACTTTGGTACCACACATATGTATTCCATTAATGAAACAAAATATTGTGTCCTAAATAAAATCTCTAGAGTCACAATGAAGTTGGAAGCTTCACTAGTTGGCGAAATGAGGGTTGGCATGAGTCATATTCAGTCACAATTAGAGAACCTTACTATTAAATTGCAGGATATCAAGAAGGGAAAAGAAGTTCACGAATAAATATGGTGCAGTTAATTCCGAACATAATGGAATCATAAGGATCAATGGCCGAACTTTCGTGAATATTTACAGGTTGTGGATCCAAATCCACTAATTCAAGGAGGACTATCATGGTGTCATATTTGTAAAACTAGAGGACGTCGGTACGAGGAATGTGTATACCTTCAGAAGGTTGTGTCAAATCTAAGAAATATTTTTTTCAACTTTTTTCGATCAGTTGGACATGAAAAAAAGCACTACAATTGCAGCCATAGTTCGCTCAGCAGCAAGCATAGTTTTCCCAAAATAAACTGCAGCACAACCCAATGGAGTATAACCAAAAATAGATGCAATATACTCGTCCACAGTATCCTCAACCATGGTACACTCAACCATGACCTAATCAGTAGCAACAGTTCAACCAATCACAGTATCAGCCAGAAAGAGGATTCCGCGGAGGTCGCAATGGAGGTTTAGGTTGCAGAGCTATGGGATGAGGTCACAGACCAGTAACGTGTTATAATTGCAAAGTGTTGGGACATTATCAGAGAGACTATCCAAATATACAATCTTAATGTACTTATTGTAGTGTCGGAGATCACACTGTCGAAGAATTTATGCAGTTTATTGCAAAGTGGAAAGCTAAGAACTATCCACAACCACAACCGAACCAAAATGCAAACCAGACTCAGAATCAAAATTAGGGACCAACTGTAGGAAAAATATCGATGGAACCCAGAACTCAGAAAACAAATGTCAGAGTGGTAACTTGAGGAGGAGCAACGACTGGATCCGATGGACCACTTCCAAATATTCAACTGACAACCTGAAAGAATGTACAATTAGACGTAAACGTTGAGAAAGAAACCTTATTCAAAACAAGAGACATACTGAATAGGAACACTAGTAAATTTCCTATCTATGAAATGCCAACAATGTTTTATTCAACAGCTATGCCAGGATCATTAAGGAAGGTTAGTACATTGCAAAATTTTCTAGAAAGTTGTCTGTAACTAGCAAAAGATCCTGATGCATTAGCAGAAATAGAGATCTTGTTGTACCGAGAGGAGAAAGGGTGACAAGACCACTTAGTGAATTATTTACATAAGAAGAAAATGGGAAAGGAAATGAGGATGAATTTCTAGATCGGTGATTATGATGTGGATTTAGTCATATTGGATCTAGGATCAAACCTAAATATCCTAACGAAGCAAACATGGGAAAGGATGGGGAAACCACAGTTGGTTTGGTCTCCTATACGACTACGACTAATAAATCAGGCCAAGGTGTCACCAATTGATAAAGTACCACACCTACTTATTGGAGTAGAGGGACTAAAGACATACGCAGACTTCAAATTTATTGAGATATTCGACGAAAGCAACTCATATCCTATGTTGTTGGGGATTGGCTAGGAAAACGACAACTTGGCAGTTATCAACTTCAAGAAAATACTAATGACTTTTGATAATTGCGACATGCAGATCACTACCCCATTAAATCCCAACGAAGGCTGAAGATATGTCAAAACAGTGAAAGAGGAACTTGTGCGAGGATGGGATAATTCCTATAATATTTCTAAGGACTACATCAACCCCACCGTGGATGGAGAGTTGGGCTGGTGAAGTACTAGCTCTGCATCATCAGACTCTAACGATGCACTAGAGAACTGGAAGAACCAGTTACATGAAGTATCGATTAGAAAATGTGGGCGAGTCACTCAATAATTGCGTTGGGTAGAAACATAAGTCATTGAACTGCCGAGTTATGAAGGGATAGCTAACTTGGCAGGTTTTATTGACGAATTCAAGGAAAAAGTATCATAGCCTCAACAACCATTGGTGTTGGAAGAAGCACTAAAGGCTACTCTAGCAAGATGGTGGGATACACACAAAACCTTGATAGGAGACTAACAGATATGTCACAGACTAATGGAAGTTCGATTTGGGGAAGCAGAGCACTACTAAGGAATGAAATATGATGGAAGGAACCATGTGGCCTATTTACTCTATGTTTCCCTATGTTACTCTATGCATCAAATGTTAACAATATTGTAGTTTTAATATCCTCTTCTCTTGGAATTCAAGCTTCTCAAGTATTCGCCCCCAAGATCCATATCAAATAGAATCCTCACTAGTGAGGGTTGTACATCACATGAGCATGATGAGACCACCACCCATGCTACTAAAGAAGACCAATATAGAGAGACAGATGATTGTATGGATATGTATAGTAGATAATCCACTGATGGATGCTCAAGCCACTATGAAGCAACTACTAATGGTTTCTCAAGCACTTCTGAGACACTTATTGATGGGTTTCATGATGGGGTACTTACTGATGAGTGCCCAAGTTTTGGAAAGGCATCTACTGATGGATGATATGATGATATACCTACTGATGAGTATCATGACGAGGTTCGAAAGTGAGACTTATATTGATGGGAGACTACCTTTCTATGTTGGTGTTGAGGCCTGGAAATTCGCAGGAAACAACAACAAGGGATTCTCTCCAGTCAACGTTCCCAACTAGCCCGTGACTATTTGGTGTAGGGAATCTGTCTAGTTTGCGGTCTGGCTACCGTAGGTCAAGTAAAAAAAACTAAAGGGTTTACTGGTTGTGGCCCGGTCCACCATATGTATTTTTGTATTTTTTGACGTAAAGTATGATTGCACGTGCCTAATTAACCATGCAGGGTGATAAAGGATGCAAGGAGTAGTCACAACATGATGCGCAGGTTCTTACCTCTCTTCTTAGAACTCACAAGCATCTAAATCATATATACAGCAATAAAGTAAAACTAACTATCTATCTATCTATCCCCGGGGAGCCAAATTGTAACTTATTTATGAGTAATGTGTATTGTGCATGTATTATAAAGAGAAATTACAGATAGCTGATATTCCTTCCTACAACACATGAACAATTAAAGATATTTATACAATCAGATAGCTAATTGTTTATGAACAGCATACATTACTCATGGTGGTAATTTCACAAAATAAACCAGAAATCATTCAAACAAGAACATAGGCTCTAAGAGTTAGAACGATCTCACAGTTAATGGACAAACTGGAAAAATGAAATAGTTCATCTTTCACCAATCCATAGCATAGCATTTGAACGTCCCACCAAACTTTCTCTGACAGGAAAACAATAATTCTTTATTGCAAAAAAAATTAGTTCTTCTTACAATATCTCTTTACATGCCTAACTGGGAAAAATCCCTTTTCTCTTCTAAGTCTCCTATATTTATACAAAAAGCATGAGACTATTGGGCTGCCCACAAATAACCCTTGGGCTCCCCAACTCTTCGCCTCCCAATATCTCACTTACATCAAGTGTTTACAAAATTGTTACATATTACACAAGTGAATGGTCATTCACGAGGAGGGCCCCACTTGGGTATTCAGAAATTTTTTCCACACCAAAGCATCAGAGGCGATGCCTTCAAATGCATAAGGTTCCAAAATTTGAATGTTTATCTCAAACTTCGCAGCTTGGTTCTTGATGGACTCAATTCTGGCCGCACTCAAATGCAACTGATTCTCCAATAGCTGCACACTGATGGTGGAATGATCTACTTCACTCCTTAAGACCTGGTGGTCGAGGGCCTTAATGTGCTGTATTTTTTGCTTCCTCCTCTTGATACCTCTTCTGTAAAATCTCCACAAATGAGTTGTGGTCTGGAAAAACATCTAGCATTTTCTCAGCTTCTACTTGGCACCGGTTATAGGTAATCAGGAGCCTTCTGAAAAATTCTGTGCATGCTCCTTTCATTTTTCTAACAGCCTTTTTGAAATCCTCTGCTGTGTTTATAGCAAACTCTATTAAGTCGTAATCCTGCTTAACGGCCTGTCGATCCTTCAAGGGAAACTCTGCAGGATTTTCTTCATTATTTTCTAGCCTTGCCATTCTTGCTATCAGGACTTCCAGGACGTCCTGCGATCTATCAACAAAATAAGAGGAAGTCTCCAGAATTTCCTCTAAATGGCCATCTATTTGCAAAACTTTGCATCTCTCTTCTACTATGGCAGTCTACAGCTGAAGCATCTTGGCCTTTTGTGCCAACACATGTTCCTTGAAAGTTTGGAGGTCAACCTACTGCTCTTTTTCTTCTTCTAAAGTGGTTGCTAGAGAAGAAATCTGCTCTCGAAGTTTCATCTCTTGTTCTTGAGCTTGCTTCTCATTTGCCTCCAAGGTGGTCTTTTGCAGCTCTAAGTATTCTATCTTTCCCAGCAACTGTTCCTTTTCAACCCTTAGCTCCCGATACTCTTGCTACACTCTCTCTAGACACTCTTGTGTAGTTTCCATAAACCTCCTTTCTGCTTGAAGAACTTGCAGTTCATCCTTTGAAGACCTCATCTCCTTTTGCATGTCCTCATATTTTCTCTTCAGCTTACTGTTTTATTCTCTCTCCTTTCTTAATGTGTCTTTCAATTGAGCAAAATACTTCTTGGATTGCTCCAGATCTATCATGATTTTGTCTACATTATCCTCCGAAGCGTGGATCAATGCAGCTCCTGCTCTAATGGTGAATCTGGGATCTCGGTCTGTCCCATATACAACTATTGTATCCATTATCATCTTCCCGGACAGACCTCCTGTTGCAACCTTCTTTTCAGTTCTCTTTACTATCCTCTTGGTTTCCTTGTCATAGAAGATAGTATTAAAATCAGGGATTTCTTCCCCTACCTTTTGTACAAAAGGGACCAGTTTAAGTGTGGGGACCATAGACTATCCAGATATGCTGACAACCGGTACTTCTGGGTCTTGAACCTCGGGGTTCTAAACATATTGGGTCTGAATGTCAGCTGTGTCGGAGGCTGACTGTTCTGTCGTTGACTGAGTTAGCTTCATCCTCTCTACTTCTTGTTTTTGAAGCTCCTCATCAAGATTCCTTTTCCTTTCTTCTTCCTCATTTCTCGCATCTTCCTCTGCCGTTTTGGCTGCCTCTTGGGAAGCTCTTCTTTTTTCTTCCTCTTCTCCCTGTAGCCACCCTACAGCCTCTTGGGCCAACCTTTGGGCTTCTTCATATCTTTTCTTGGATTCTTCATCGGCTTTCACTTGTTCATCTTGCCCTTTCCCACCTTTGGTGGTGATCTTCTTTTTGAACCTTCTCCTCAAGGTTGTTATGTTCAATGCACCGCGGAAGACGGACTCTTCTCTGTCCCAATGGTGAGTGTATTCGAAATGGACGTTGTTCTCTTTGCAATGTTCAACCACTTTGCTATGGGAGTCATTTCTATGGAAGGGCATCTCACCAAAATGAAAACTTTCCAACTCTTCTACAAACTCATCTGCTTTCTTCACTCTGGTAAACTTATAACTTCCTAACTTGAAAGGAAAAGGGGGATAGTTAGCCTTCTTATGTTCAAACAAAAAGCTTCCTATGCCATCCAGGAAGACTTGCCTGACCGCCTCTTATGAATGATGTAGTCTGTGGCATATTTGGGTAGCAGGGAGGGTGCTCTGTAGCCTCCAAACATTCTGAAGCAGAGGCCATCCTCAGTCAAGAAATAATCTGCATATTCTTCGATTACCTGCAATGCCTCTTTTGACATGCAGTCACATTCTTTCAGGAAAATGAGAGTATACAAAGGCATGATGAAATGTTCACAGACCTCCCGGTAATGACTATGGTATTTGTGCACCCATACTTGCTTGTATGCAGAATAGACAGGCATCCTCTCCCTATCCCATATGCACCTTAGGCTGGGGAAAGGTTTATTGCACAGTATACAATCAACGAGTATGGAACTCATGTAAAATTCAGACCTCTTTTGGGACACTCCTCCCAAAGCTAAGGCCATACAGGCTGAAAGACTATTTGACACTATGTTAGCCCCGTTGAAGATGGTCCCTTGGGTTGAAAGATAAAATATAATGAGCATCCACTATAATTTGAAGCTCTTTCCATGAGCTCTTCCAAAAATCCTGTTAAGCATTAAGGCGATGAACCTGTACGGGGCCCTTAAGCTTGCTGTGTCATATTCTCCCATTGGCCTGGTTCTGAAATGTCTTCCAGACAACATCATTCTTTTAAGGGTCTCAACAAGGTCCATTCTAATGTTTCTCAGCCAATCATCAAACAAAAATACTTGTGCTTTTGGCAGGTGGTAGGCCAGGGCTACATATCCTGGGCTATAGGCAGCATAGCCTTGTTTGTCAACATTTTCCAGGATCATAGTGGTTACATTTGCCCGAGGAAGAATCCAACCAATCACTTCAGAGCATGGGAAGAGCTCTAGTCTTGTGGAAATCTTCATCAGTGAAGATTTCTCTATATTGGCGTATATGCCTTCTTCCTCCAAAGCCATATCAGGCACCTCTCAGCATGTGATCAACCTGTATATCTCTCCCCATTGGTACTCATGCTCTACACCAGTTATACACTTGGTGTCCTCATAAATATACTCGGTTTTAGTGACAAATTCCACGTCGGGATCCTCCTCGACCACAGGGGCCTTCTTCTTTTTCCTCTTCGACATTTTGAGTTCGAAATCTTCCTGTCATACATGAAATTATAATCATTAATCTGTTTCCAGATAAGTTGCAAACATTGAGACAACAATGTGCAGTATTTCACTTCATCTATGTTTAACATGACAGAAATTAGTTAAATGAAGCAAATATGTGCAAGCTAACACTGCTGTCTACTACCAAAATAGTTCTATAAACAAATCTCGAGCGGGGAAACAAAATCTACATTAAAGTGAAGAAAACTTGGGCTCTCTGTGGATGCCATGATCATCGTGCTACGTTGGAAAACAGGGAGCTTATGCAAGTTTTCAATGGTACGTTTTCAGGAACGACACTATTTGTGCAAATCTATGGTCAATAATACGCTGTGCGGTAATATATAACCGCCAACCAGCTCGGGCTCGAAACCTGACTGCGAATCAGGTCACTTGAAACATCATGGCGAAATGCGGCTGTGGTTTAAAGGACATGGGCAATGTAAGAGGGGGAAACCAGTCCAAGCACCATAGGAAGGCCATAAAAAACCTGTCCCCCAGTGACCTATCATCAAATGGGGAAAATTGGTGCAGAAAGCGTAACTACCGCCTGCACCAATCTCCCCAACCACTAAGAGTAGGGTCAAAAACATACAGCCGCAGAGTAAAACACCCTATGGGCAACAAGACTCACCACTGATAGTTATGCTACAATCCCCCATTATATATGCAAGTAAATAACAGGGTCAAGGGAAAACAGCCATGGAAAAAACCTAACCGTGAACCAAAATCAAAACGCTCGATAGAATGGAACGGGTAAAGCGAACAAGATCCTACCTGGCAGTGCCGCGTGATCGGTGGGAAGAGGACTGTCAAGCTTCTACGGTTGAGCCACCTGGGAATGTGGGTACGCCAACAATGGGGGTCCTTGCGAGCTTGAGCGAATGACAGTGCACGACAATGATAGTGCACGATAGTCAGAAATAACAATGGAATAACCCACATGCCCGACCCCATATATATGGTCAACCATGAGCGGCGGGAAAAAATTGGACGTCGGAAACAAAAGGGTCAGAGGTCGCAGGAATATTTCTTTCCGCAACATCAGGTGGCAAAACCACTAAGCTAACCGCTGAGATAACCGAGAGTGTTGGATCAGGGCCCCGCAGCTACAGGAAAAGATGCTATATCGAAAGAAGAAGTCAAAAGAAGATAGTACCTGAGCGGCCGAGAAGAGAGAGCTCAAGCACTGCACTTAAGGCAGCGGTGAAGACAGGATGGCTCAGCCACCCTCATAAATAGAAAAGGAGCAACAGGACAAGGTATTGAAGACAAAGGACAGTAGGAAGTGGCGCCCATACCCACGATCAGCACCGAGAAGCGTGGAAGACTGCAGAAAGCTGTGGTGTGACGGTAAGCGGCAGCCCACAGTACAGATGCGTCGACTGTCACAGTTAGGGTTTTTGGGTTGCTGCTGGGAAAGGCCCACAGTTTTGTAATGGTGAGACCTTCTGGCCGCCTATATAAGCATGTATTTTGTAATGTAAAAGGTTAGATGATTGGGTAGCTTCTTAGACAGTTAGACGTGGGGTAGCCACTGAGTCATTTTAGCTAGCTAAGTGTCTCTAGAGTCCCAGTATTATAAGAGTTAAGCTCTGGTTCTGTTATTTAGTCTGTAGTTATCTTACTGTAACCAATAGCTGGCTCCTTGAGCATGAATGCAACAATCCACAGGGATTGAGAGAGAGAGGAAGAGTATATTGTGAGAAGGCAATATAAGAAGAAGAAGATATCTAAGAGAGAAGGGCTCCTGGTTGTGTGTGTGGAGTTTCCCAGAAGATCTCAAGCTGCATAATAGGTTGCAGCGGAATTGTGTTTACTCTCTCAAGATATAAGATAAAAACCAGTTCCCGTGGACATAGCTTCCCCACTGGAAATGAACCATGTAAAACCCGTGTGTTGTGCGATTGTTCATGTGTTTTTTTTTACCTATTTGCTATCTGTTATCTGTTACATGAATGTTGCTTATCAGTGATGAATGTATGTATGTTATGCTTCAGTTATAGCACATAGAAGGTTAACCGCAAGTTGAATGTATCAAGTATCCTGTATATGAGTTTATCAGTGCTTGATTCATGATAGTTAACAGTTACTGCATTAAGTGACTCCGGTATATGAGTTCCGCGAGTTCAGTGTAGTTGATGTTAGCATGTTAAACTGTAGAAGGATGAGTGAAGTGGTTTAACACCCTGGTGAAGGTTAACAGAGTTATTAGACCCAGGAGGGAGGTCGCAGGACCTTGAGAGTTGATACGCATATCGATCCTCATTATAGGACATATTATAGAGTAGGAAGGCGATATCGCATCGTCTGGGGAGCTGCAGTGTGAGATATCGTAGGGAAGGAGCTCAGCAGGAGAGTAAGTTTGCGCATCGCTGTAGAAGCTGCGATGCGATAAGATTTTGCTCCCTATCAGCGCCAGCTAGAAGGAGAGATAGTCCTCACAGAGAGATCCCACTGGCTAAGAAGAGTCGTGAATCGATAGGATGCTACAGAACCCGGTTGAAGACACCTGGGTCTTCAACCGACCCATCCAAGATCACTTCGGGTGAGACTTTAGGCTGCTCTGTGGTCTATCGCCGAAAGGGCCAGTGAGCTAGGGGTTTTGTTGGTACAGTAAAGTAAACCCGGGTCTACCCCATAGAACCAAAAAATGGTTCCGTTGCCGGCTTTGAAAACATTGACAAGCTAATGTTTTGTTGGCATCCTACTAAAGAAGAACTCAACCAGTGGGTTGGGTCTAAGGAAAAAGAATTCACTGCAACAGAAAACAAGAGTCCTAGACTGAGTACAAAGGACTGGTTACAAAAACATATCTTCATATATCTACATGAGATATTTTTTGCGACCTATGCAAATGAGTTGTACGACTGGTTATCAAAGTTGACTGATAAGAACATATTCAAGAAGAAAAGGAACATTGTCTGGACATTGGAGTTGATTCAGACCGTGAAGAGTATAGATAATCCCATTTCACGGGCAGTATACTTCTGGCTTGCGAGTTTACTAGAAGGCATCATTACAGAGTTTGCAGTTGATCAAAGAAAAAGTTTCAGCAAAGCAGAGAGGTACTTCTTCAAAGGCTACCATGGTAAGTACCTAAGCTCTTTCAACTTGTTCATTAAGATGTTATTACATGAAAAAGGAGTAATGGATTTATTCTCAGATGAATAAGCTAAGTTAGTGTAATGTCACAAGAGTTTGAGAGTGATTTTGATGAAATTGGATGTACACATAGTGGTAAGAAATATAAAGTAGATTTCAGATCTTCTCTCTTTGAAAACAGTTCAGACAGCACTAGAGAACAGAGTCACAGTAATACATAGAGACCAGTAGGAGGTATCCCTTACCACCCTTATACCCCACAGAAAACAACCGGGACTCAGAGTAATCCCGTAGGAACTACATCTAGTAGTTCACATACAGTACATACTACCGCTACATCACCTACACCTACACCACCGAGTGGTAGTAATACAGCAAATCAGCATCCACCACGTAGAAACAGAATGGGGGATGACATGAAGTTACCTACCTTCAAGGGTACAGGGGCAGAAGACCTAGAACAACATTGGTTCCTATGTGAAGCCATATGGACCATTAAATAGATCCAAGATGATAATATTAAACTTATCCAGTTGGTCACTACACTTAGAGACAAAGCTTTAACATGGTATATGAAGTATACAACAGCGCCAGCCAGAATGCTTGCACAGGTCAAGACCGCAATGGTTAAAGAATTTAAGAAACCTAAGTCTGAGTCACAGTGTATCATAGAGCTTAAAGACATTAAACAGTTACCTACAGAGTTAGTATGGGACTTTGATCAGAAATTCAAAGCTCTTATAGACCAGGTTAGCTTTGAGTTTGCGCCAGAGAAGCATAAGGAATGGTTCATCGTAGCACTGCTTCCTCACATCAGACTTCCATTAATGCAATAGAGACTCCGTATGCAGGATGAAGCATTGGAGATGGCAATGAAACTAGAGGCTTTGCCTCTAGCTGAGACCAGTATAGGAATGACAAGCTTACATAACCAGTAAGCCAATCTCACGTTACATATGCATGAGATTAAGAAAGGAAAAGAGATTGCACAAGAACTATGGTGTATAAAGTGTAAAGGACAGGGCCATACTAAGGATAATTGTCCGGTATTTGTAGAGTATTTAGCAAGTGGGGCTCCTAACCCCTTATTACAGACTCAAGGGTCGTGGTGTGAACTCTGCAGAACAAGAGGACATCAACCACTGGAATTCCCTTTACTTTAGAAGTATGTACAAACCCCTAAGAACTTATATTGTAACTTCTGTAAGTCAGTAGGTCATGATGAACATAATTGCCGAGCTTACGATCTTATGATAGAAAGAAAGCATGACTTGTATAGAGTCCAGTCAGAAACAGCAGGTCCAGCAGCAGGACCACGGCATGAAGAGGCTCATGTTGGTCGTGGAGGATGATTCAGAGGACGAGGCCGTGGAGGAGGCTTTGGCCGTGGAGAAGGATTTGGTTGTGGCCATGGACCTATTACTTGTTACAATTGTGGAATTGTATACATTATGCTAGGGACTGTCAGAACCCTAGTACGACATGTAAGTATTGCAAGTCCTATGATCACCCTATAGAAGAGTGTCCAATCTTGATAGCTAAGATTAGGGAACCTAAGCCAGTAGTACACCAGAACATCCAGCTTATTGTTGCTGAGTAGAAAGAGCCAGAACCAAGAGTCAATATAGTGACTCGTAGCAGTGCTTCTACTAGTAGGACATCGCACAATGCAGAAAAGAATGCAGGTCTGCAGTGGGTGCGCAAAGAGACTAATAAATCAACACCACTCGACCTACAGAAGAACAAAGAAATGTTTCAGCAAGAAAAAAATTTCTTTACTAAACCTACAGCATCAGGATCGCAGGTACTGCCATGTAGGGGCATACCATAGCAAACACCTTGTGGTGTTAGTCCTGTGCAGATATCGCAGGCTACCACATCGAGAAGGTGCGAAGAGGATGAGTCGACAGGAAGTGTACAATCCTTCCTGCATAGCTACTTGAAACTTGTAAGAAATGAGAAAGATATCGGAGAGCTTCAGCGCATCATAGATCAGTGTCAGCCATCTTCTTCCATGAACAGTGCACAGCGTGTTGTTCATAATATTATGGGACATACAAGAACAGGAAGAGAGATGAGACTCACAACACAAGTTGGAGAATTTGAAATGTACGAGGTAATCCTAGATTTAGGATCATAGGTAAATGTTCTGACTAAGTAGACATGGGAACAGATGGGTAGCCCAAAGTTATCCATATCGCCTATCCATATACGCTTAGCCAATCAGCAGCGGGTATCACCACTGGGTCGATTACCACAGGTACCAGTTGATATTGATGGAGTTCGCAGCTTTGCAGACTTTGAATTCATAGAAATCATTGGCGATAGCAGACCATACCTAGATTTACTAGGTATTGATTGGGCAATTGATAACATGGATGTTATTGACTTAAAGAAAATACAAATGACCTTTGAAGATAATCAGATCCGGGTCATCGCACCATTGGATCCTTTCCAGGGTCCTTGCTACATTGAACCTATCAGGGCAGAAGAGGAGGTGCGCAATATGGAGAGCCTCTATCAGATGATAGCTAATCAGAGTGATTACATCAACCCTACCACAGAAGAAAACATTAGTTGGCGATGCAACAGCTCATGAACATCAGACTCGGATGTTCGTCTAGAGAAATGGCAGAACAAACTTTACAAAGTCTCAACTCACAGATGTGCGTTTATGACTAAGTCACTGTGATGGATTGGCACAGAGATCATTGATATTCCGTCAATTCATGGCTTAGCGGATGTCAATGACTTTTTACAGCACTTTGAGCAGGAAATTCCTCAGGAGCAGAGGATGACAACTATGAAACTTGCAGTAAAAGCCACACCTGCAAGATGGTGGCATGCACATAAAGAACATATCGCATCATGGGATGATCTTAAGAGACTGATGGCGATCATATTTTCTAACGACAAGGGGCCTTTACAGCAAAAATACACAGGAGAGAGTGACCCCAGGTCACATATTCAGATTTGCAAACAGAGTTGGTCGGATATTCCAGAGCATGAATGGGTTCACCTATTCATTCACACTTTAGACACAATTCCAAGGAATTGGTACACTGAGACAAAGTTGCGCAGAGGAACCATCACATGGACACTTATGATAGACAACTTCCTACTCACTTTCAATTTTGAATCTGAGTATCCAAGCATTGATCAGGCTCTAGATGTAATAAATACTAAGGTATTTGACGACTGTACCATATCAGTTCCTGCTCAGCCTGATTGGGCCAGCCAGTTGGAACATGCGCTAGAATGTTACAACTTCGCAGCAGAGCCAGATGATGAGGATGAGAATCCTCGCAGTGTCAACATTCCCGAGTTAGAAGGGACTCACGACGTTGATGGACCCAGACTAGAAATTCCCGCTATCACAGAACCTATCAAGATTAAAAAGATCAATATTGGCACAGAAACAGAACCTAAGTTTGCCTCTATTGGAGACTATTGGGATGATGAAACAGTAGGACACATCGCAGATCTCTTACATGACTATCAGGACCTATTTCCCACTAAGTTCACAGAGATGAAGGGAATAGTAGGAGATTTGGGAGTCATGCGCATACCATTGAAAGAGGATTCTAGGACAGCTAAGCAGCGTCCATATAGATTGAATCACAGCTATAAAGAAAAATTTAAGGATGAGATCGATAAGATGCTAGCAGCAGGAATCATTGAGCCAGTAGAGGAAAGTGAATGGGTTAGTCCCATGGTTGTGCAGGAAAAGAAAACCAAAGGTGAAATCAGGATTTGTGTCGACTTGCGCAAACTCAACGACGCATCACTTCATGACCCATTTTCGACACCTTTCACTGATGAAGTGTTATACAATTTGGGAGGACAGGAGGTCTACTCCTTCATTGATGGATTTTCAGGCTATCACCAGATCAGAATCCATTTAGAGGATCAACACAAGATCACTTTTGCGATAGAATGGGGCTCATTCCAATACACGGTAATGCCCTTTGGTCTTAAAAATGCACCAGCTATCTTTTCTAGAGTAGTAGTTGATGTATTCAAGGAATACATCCATAAATTATTAGAAGTCTATTTTGATGATTGGACTGTATTTGGATTAATTGACAAGCATATAGGAGATTTAAGGCTCATGTTAGAGAAATGTAGGCAATATCAGATTTCTCTTAACTTGAAGAAATGTATATTCTGTGCACCATTTGGTATTCTGTTGGGTCATATTGTTTGCAGAAAAGGCTTGATGGTAGATCCTGCAAAGATTGCCATCATTGTACATCTCCCAGCACCCAACTCAGTCAAGCAATTGAGAACAATGCTCGGTCATACCAGGTACTATAGAAAATTCATCAAAGGTTATGCAAAGATCACAGCACCTATGGAAAAGCGGTTAAAGAAAGACGTGAAATTCCTATGGAATGAGGAATGCCAGCAAATTTTAGACACGCTTAAAGAGAAGATGGTTACAGCACCCATCTTAGTATTCCCAGATTGGAACAAGCCATTTCATGTACATGTGGATGCATCGCACTAGGGATCGTCTTAACACGGCTAGGAGAAGGAGGTATTGGTCACCCTATCGCGTACTCAAGCAAAAAGCTATCTACCACGGAAAATAACTACACCACCATAGAAAGAGAAGGATTGCGGCTATGTTGTATGCTATACAAAAGTTTAGGCACTACCTGTTGGGTGCCCCATTCAGGATGTTTACTGACCATTCTGATTTAAAGTATTTGGTCAATAAACCAGTATTAGGAGGAAGGATCTGTAGATGGTTACTCTTATTTCAGGAGTATGATTTTGAAATTATTGTAAAACCAGGAAAATTAAATGCCAGACCTGATCATCTGTCACGGATAGATTCAGGAGAAGAACCAAGTAATTTAGAGGATAATCTGCTAGATGTGCAATTATTTTCTATCCAGATCGTAGATGAGTACTATGAGGATATTATTCACTCTCTCACTACAGGGTGGGCACCAGTTGACTTTACTAAGCAGCAAAAGAAATAGTTAGTTGTGAAAGTACCAGACTTCACTTTGATCGTAGGACATCTATATAAGTTAGGTCCAGATGAAGTCCTACACAGATGCGTGATGCCGCACAAGAAAGAGACCATTATCAGATAAGCACACTCAGGTACCGCTGGAGGTCATTTCGCAGGAAATCCAACTGCTCAGAAAATCCTGACTGCAGAGTTATGGTGGCCTACTTTGCATAAAGACACTAAGGAGTTTTGCAGATGTTGCAATATCTGCCAGAGGGTAGGAAAACCTTCGCGGAGAGATGAAATGCCACTGCAACCATAGATTACGTTGCGGGCATTTGACAAGTGGGCTATAGATTTTGTGGGTCCTATCAACCCACCAGGGAAACAAACTGGCGTGAGATACATCATCATAGGAATAGAATACCTCACCAGGTGGGAAGAGGCTAAAGCAGTAAGGAATTGTGATGCTACTACAGCTGCACAGTTCATTTTTGAAAACATCATAACTAGATTTGGATGTCCAGTAATTTTGACGAGTGATCAAGGCACACATTTTCTGAACTACACTATTAGGGCCTTGACAGAGGAATTTCAGATCCAGTGCCATAAGAGCACTCCCTACCATCCTCAAGCTAATGGTACGGTGGAGGCCTTTAACAAGATTCTAGAAAATGCTCTTACTAATATCTGTGACAGCCAAAGAAATGATTGGGACCTCAAGGTTAATGCTGTATTATGGGCTTATAGGACTACATGCAAGAAACTTACAGGACACACACCTTTCAGCTTGGTGTATGGACAAGAGGTTGTTATTCCTATGGAATATATTATTCCCAGTTTAAGAGTTGCTCCAATTACCGAGATAGCTGATACAGATACGATGAATGAAAGGCTAGCGCAGCTGCTTGCCTTAGAGGAAGACAGATTCATCGCAAGATTTCATCAGAAAGTGTAGAAGGCACGAGAGAAAGCTTGGCATGACAGGCACATCAAGAGCAAGATTTTTCATATAGGATACCTAGTGCTCCTTTATGACAGTAAATTTGTAAGTTTCCAGGGAAGTTCAAGACGCATTGGTTAGGGCCATATCAGGTTCAGCATGTTACAAAAGGAGGTGCCGTTCAGCTCAGAAAACTGAACGGGGAGCTTCTTCCTACTTTGATTAATGGAATTAGGCTTAAGCTCTATAGTGACAGCCACCCCACCTCTCCACCCTAACCCAGACAGCTTTGAGTGTGCAGATGCCCAGTGTAGTTTAAGGGAGGCATCGCACCGGTAATTAGTCTACACCGGCAGGTAAAGAGTTCTAATTATTCTAAGTATAAGGAATCGCATGAGGAAAGTTTATTTTGTGCAAGTCATAGGATGCTTGCAGAGGTGAGGGTTAAAAAATAAATAAAAAAATTATGTTGCACAAGTTTTGAACGTTGCGGAGTTTTATGCCAACATGTTGGTTCAGAACGATGTGGTGTGACATCGCAGCAATGTGATGCTCCCCGTGCCGCGTAGACAAGTTCGAAAAGAGACAGAGGGCCAGTCACTTCACCTTCTGACAAGCAGTTAATCTAGAAATGATCGGTATACGTTACCCTAGATTTGGCAACAGTATAATGATTTTTCTAGATTTGCTAAATCTTGGTCGATACCGGCACCTATACACAAGTTTCGAGGGAAATTTGATCGGATTTCAGCAATTAATGAGGATCAAAACGACGGGTGTTGTCTTGTCCATGCAATTAATACCACCGACGGGTCTAGCGAAATGACTGTTGCTTCAAAAAGTATCACCTTCGTTATAAATTCAGAAGATCATTCACTCAGAAGGGTTACTTTTGCGATTTCTGAGAGTTATAGAGCAATTTGTAAGAGTTTCCCCTATGAAGAGATACTGCAGTTACAGAGTGCTAGTTTTCCCCAAATTCGCAGCCATTTCCAGTTCAAAGTATTGCACCGAGTGGTTTCTGTCCGAGACGGAACCTTTAGAAGACATTGTGCAAAGATTCCAGCGTGGTGGCCTTGTGTCCGCTATGACGCCGCCACCCAGGGTTGTGAAATTAGGTACATCACAAGTTAGATAGCCACCAAGGATGAGGATTCAAGCACAGGATGTAGAAGATGTCATCAAAGTATTTGTTGCAGAGAAGAAGAAAGATGAGTAGATCACTGAAGATAAGAAAACAGAGCAGAAGAATGATGAGAAGAAATCTCCAGCCAAGAAGAAAGTAAAAATGAGAAAAAGATGGCAACAGGAGAAGGAAGATGACCTATCTCATCACCTAAGAGAAGAATAAGAGATTGCAGAGGAAAAGAAATGAAAATATGAAGATCAAGGCAGCATGAAAACCTAGAGCGATTTTCTTAGGAGAAAAGTGAAAGGGGAAAACAAACCAACAAGCAGAACTTCAGAATGCAGACAAAGGCTTGTTCTCGGAATGGAATTCATGGTTTGTATAGTTTTCATATGAAAGGATCCAGACTGAGTGAAATGTTTAAGAAGGCTGGAAGATACAGATTTATATTTTCTTTGGGATGTGAATTCTAACCCAGCTAGAGAGGAGTTCTCGTGATACCAGGGATTTGAATCCTTATGGTAGAGAAAAAAATGGATGGCAGGTCTTGCAAGAGACGAGACCGTGATCATGACAATAAGGGAAGGAAAGGTAAGAGAGACTTATGAAATGGATGATACAGAATATTCCAGCATTAGTCAAGCTATGCTTGAAGCGGCATAGGAGTGTGTCGAGGCTATGAACAAAGAAGTCGCAGGACTTCACGAGAGACTTACAAAGACTTCGCAGGAAGCCAAGGAGAAGCTACAGCAAGAGAAACCAGTTGTTAGTGGCTCAGGGATGAGCCACAAGTAAGTGTTATAGGATTGTTGGAGCAGGGCCCCACAGCTACAGGAAAAGCTGCTATATTGAAAGAAGAAGTCAAAAGAAGACAGTACCTCAGCGGCCGAGAAGAGAGAGCTCAACCACTGCACTTAAGGCAGTGGCAAAGACAGGAGGGCTCAGCTACCCTCATAAAGAGAAAATGAGAAATGGGCCGAGGTGTTGAAGACAAAGGACAGTAGGAAGCGGCACCCATACCCACAATCAGCGTCGGGAAGCGTGGAAGACTGCAGAAATCTATGGTGTGACGGTAAATGGCAGCCCACAGTACAGATTCACCGACTATCACAGTTAGGATTTTTGGGTTACTGTTGGGAAAGGCCCACAGTTTTGTAATGGAGAGACCTTTGGGCCGCCTATATAATCATGTATTTTGTAATGTAAAAGGTTATACAATTGGGTAGCTTCTTAGACAGTTAGACGTGGGGTAGCCACTGAGTCATTTTAGCTAGCCAAGTTTCCCTAGAGTCTCAGTATTGTAAGAGTTAAGCTCTGGTTCTGTTATTCAGTCTGTAGTTATCTTACTGTAACCAGTAGCTGGCTCCTTGACCATGAATGTAACAATCCACGGGGATTGAACAATCCGCAGGGATTGAGAGAGAGAGGAAGAGTATATTGTAAGAAGGAAATATAAGAAGAAGAAGAGATCTAAGAGAGAAGGGCTCCCGGTTGTGTGTGTGGATTTTCCCAGAAGATCTCAGGCTGCATAATAGGTTGCAACGAAACTGTGTTTACTCTCTCAAGATATAATATAAAAACCAGTTCCCGTGGACGTAGCTTCCCCCCTAGAAGTGAACCATGTAAAACCCATGTGTTGTGCGATTGTTCATGTGATTGTGTTTTACCTGTTTGCTATCTGTTATCTGTTACATGAATGTATGTATGTTATGCTTTAGTTATAGCACATAGAAGGTTAACCGCAAGTTGAATGTATCAAGTAGCCTGTATATGATTTTATGAGTGCTTGATTCATGATAGTTGATAGTTACTGCGTTAAGTGACTCCAGTATATGAGTTCCACGAGTTCAGTGTAGTTGATGTTAGCATGTTAAACTGTAGAAGGCTGAGTGAAGTGGTTTAACACCCTGGTGAAGGTTAACAGAGTTAATAAACCTAGGAGGGAGGTCGTAGGACCTTGAGAGTTGATACGCATGTCAAGCCTCATTATAGGACATATTATAGAGTAGGAAGGCGATATCGCATCGTCTGGGGAGCTGCGGTGTGAGATATCGCAGGGAAGGAGCTCAGCAGGAGAGTAAGTTTGCGCATCGTCATAGAAGCTGCGATGTGATAAGATTCCGCTCCCTATCAGTGCCAGCTAGAAGGAGAGATCGTCCTCACAGAGAGATCCCACTGGCCAAGAAGAGTCGCGAACTGATAGGATTCTACAGAACCCGGTTGAAGACACCTGAGTCTTCAGCCGACCCATCCAAGATCACTTCGGGTGAGACTTCAGGGTACTCTGCGGTCTGTCACCGAAAGGGCAAGTGAGATAGGGGTTTTGTTGGTACAGTAAAGTAAACCCAGGTTTTCCCTGCAGAACCAACAGGGAGAAAATAATAACATGTCAGAGCTTATGAGAATAAAAATCGGAGCGATAGAGGAATAGGGAGCCGCAACGGTGGAGTCATAAAGGACATCACGCCCCGCTATGTAAGGTCTAAATCAAAAGAGAAAACAACTAAAATATTGGAAAGGTAGTTCTTTCTGCGGTCGCAATGGCGGAAACCCAAAACCCAAGGATCGACGAAACAACAAAGCGGAGCTTGAAAGGTCAATACAATAATCGGGGGGCTTTGTATTTCGTCGTCCGCAACTATGGAGAAAGTAGTAATAAAATGTTTCGATGTGAAAACCAAAAGTTATCCGATTGAGACAAATGCGTCGGAGACAAATATCGAGGTTGGGGCTTATTATTTCTCCGCAATGGTGGGAGCGCAAGCAAAGAATCTTCCGATTCAAACACTTGAAAAACGCACTCAAAGGCAAAAACAAAAGTGGATCATTTCAGGCATTAGAAATAGTCTTTCTGAAAAGTCATTAAATCAAATCAAAGAAGAAAATCAAACCAATCTAAGCAAAAGGAGGGTCCCAATTTTTTTTGAATTTTGGGAAAATGTTGTAGCTGCAACAATTGGCGACTACCTGGTGAACACCAGATTTATGACTTAACTCCTCCCCAGTAAAATACTGTCTAGCTCAAAATTGAAATCTTCTAGATGTTTGTATTCCTAATCTGGCCAACCCATACATTTAAATCATTGAAAAGCAGTTCATTCATTTTGGAAATGGTAACATCAAAAATATTTGCAAGTCTAAATAACTCTTTTGAGGCCTGATAAGTGAGATGCATTTTACCCGTCCTTAGGTGGTTTCTAGCTTGGACGCCACAGGATTGTAACATATGGTAAACAACATTATCCATTTGTTCCTCATTCCCATGCCAACTGCACTTTTGTGCCATTTGAACTTTAGTTCTTTTGAGTCCTCCATATGCCTTTCTTTCTGAATTTTATTCAGGCTCCTCTATCCATAGTGTCCTTTTGTGTGAGCAAAGAATTTACTTTTCATCTCACTGACGGAGAGGAACTTTTGGCAATTTGAAATTCATGCTTTCTATACTTTGCTTTGATATGTATTGTTTCTTTAAGGAGTTTTGACTCTTGATAGCTTTTAGCTTTTCTGAAATCATGGCATGGGATCATTTATATATGATATACTATTTACCTTGCTTCCTTTCTATGGGTCCTTTGCTGTCACTCCCTTGGACATTTTAGATGTGAAATGGATGGAGCCTCGAAATAGTATTCCAGACCTCTTAATTCTGAGTTATTCACAGTGTTTAAGTAGGGCTTCAATGAATGCATGGCCAATTAGGAACACTGCTACTAGAAGAAATTCTATGTTTTAAAGCATAGTCTTTTGCTCAATATTTCTGTTAATTAAGAACCCTGATGTTTCCATTGAAACCAAAAGTTTGCCTCTTTATTCAAAACCAAAATAACTAGCAACAAAGCATTAAACTAAAAGAAAAAACAACATCAAAGCAATAAATCAAAAGAAAAACATCATCAAATTATTTATGTACAAAGCAAAAAGAAAAGAAAATGTGTGCCCGCCCTTAAAAATTCTTCAATCCAATGAGTTAAAGGGCTAGGCTGTAGTGTAGGACAAAAACCTATCCATGGTCTAATTGTACCATTTTTGAAATCGAAACCATGTCTACTAGTCTACAGCCATTCTTATCAACCTGAGGAAGTTGAAGGAGCTCAGGCTGAGTGTTAATCATAGAACGGGCCTTTCCTGTGGTATGATATCTTAGTTTGAGCTCCGTTAGATAATTTCCCAGGACAGAAATAGCAGATTCATTACCTTCTCCCAGCTTAGTGACAGTATGCTTCATGTAAGGTTCTCTCTAAATTTTAATCTGATTTGGGGTACCCTTAAGAGGTAACCATAAATGAGACCAGTCTGAAGCAAAATAACCCTTTAACCTGGTAGACCAATCTCGGTTAAGAATAAGCCCATATCCATCTGGTACGTTAGCCACCATAATGTCAATAAATTGACATATCTTGTTATTCGTAGATAAGCGTATGAGAACATTCTTCATTTCTCCCACTACTTTGAAACCCGTTCTATCTAGCTGCACTATTTCCCAGGCAGTGGACTCTGGCTGTCCATTAATCCTTTTGCAAACTTCAAGTGGCATAACATTTACCGATGACCCAGAATCTACCAAACAATTATGCACATTATGATTCAGCATTTCTAGAGTCAAAAGAAAAGGCGAGGTTTTAGCTTTTTCTTCCCAACTTGGTTCTATATCTTCTTCCCCTGGTTGATTTTGAGTGGGTACATCTTTTTTAAGCTCCTCAATTTATTCAGTGTTTCCTTCATTAACACCTACATGTTCTTCCACAAGTTTGACAGGCTCGCTGATTGTCTCTGTTTCCTGGTTGACAGTAGTGACTTCAGGTGTTTTATCTTTGACATTAGCATCTGCCTGTCTCTTGACATTCTTTTGCAATTTTTTAATCTTCGAAATTATTGCATTGTATTTAATTGTTAGGTCCGTGTCTTTTGCTGCTATAGGTGTATATTCAGATTTAAGAGTACTCTCTTCTATGTCTAAAAGAGAAACACCATCCCATAAAAATATGGTATCATTATCTTGTTTCTCTATGTTCTTGTCTTTCTTTTCCTCTTTACCACTGTCCCTAGTCAATTTAGAGTCTAGCAGCTGATTCATAACCAATGTCACTGAATTTAACCATTGAGGACACTTCTTTTCAGAATGAGGTTGTTGGTGAAAAGTGTAGAAATTATTCCCCCCTACCTCTGTTATATTCACTAATGCTAAATTTGGTGGAGGGATCTGCAATTGGTTGCTATCCTCCCTTTTTTGGTAGTAGGGTTTGTAAGTTTTCTGAACTTCCCTTTCTTTCTCCAGATCTATTATTCAGTTGGATAGTTTCTGAATCATTTTCAGCATTCCCTCAAAATCATGTGATTGTTCCTCTTTAGGTTTAGATAACAGTAAGGTTCTTCTCCCGATAGTTTTTTCTTCAGGTTGCTTGGGATAGTCTTCTATACTTTCCTTTTCAGCCTCTACCCTTTCTGCTTCTTCATAAATCTCTACCAACGTAGGTCGAGTTTTCATTTTGGCAAACATGGCCAGATCAGGTCCTAGGGCTGAGGTATAATATTCAATTAAGACTTTGTCTGAGGGTCTGTTAGTTTCAGAAAAGTTCTTTAAGTATGTTGAAAACCTTTGAGTAAAATGATGCACCTTCTCATCCTTCTCTTTTTTTAACAAACCAAGACCTTTCATTAGTGAGGCATGTGTCTTTTGGGCTGCGTATTTACTTCTGAAAATCCTTTCGAAGGTGTCCCAATCAGGAATAGAGTTTGCAGGCAAATCGAAATACCAGGATGCTGCTGCTCCTTTAAGGGTATGTGGGAATAACCTACAGACAACATCTTCGTACTCCCCAGCCCTTAACCCTTCTACTGCTAAATAGAAACTTTGCAAGTGGTCATCTACATCAGTATTTTCATCGGGGTCAAACTTAGGCAGCAGCTTTCCAAAAGCTTGAGGTAGGTTATGCAACAGATTTGTCAGGTTCAAAGGTGATCTAGCTCTCCAAACCGGCAGTGGGTTGGGCTGATTCACATTTATACCAGCAATGAGCGAAGGTGAAAGAACCGGAGTCTGAGTAAGAATTAATGTAAGGTGAAAACTAGGCTTACTTGCTTCAAGGGAAGAAACAAAGCCTGTAAGTACTTGGGTTAAGCCAAAAGCTTCCAAATATCTGTTGGTGGGGTAATCTTGGGAAAATAGGTTTCCACGGCCAGCCATGCACTGGCGGCCCTCCTTCTAGTGCCAGAAACTGTTGAGGCCTGGAAATTCGCAGGAAACAACAGTAAGGTATTCTCCCCAGTCAACGTTCCCAACTAGCCCGTGACTGTTTGGTGTAGGGAATCCGTCCGGTTTGCGGTCTGACTACCGTAGGTCAAGTAACAAAAACTAAAGGGTTTACCAGTTGCAGCCCGGTCCACTGTATATATTTTTGTATTTTTTGACTTAAAATATGATCTGCACATGCCTAATTAACCATGCAGGGTGATAAAGGATGCAAGGAGTAGTCACAATGTGATGCGTAGGTTCTTACCTCTCGTCTTAGAACTCACAAGCATCTAAATCACATATGCAGCAATAAAGTAAAACTAACTATCTATCTATCTATCCCCGGGGAGCCAAAGTGTAACTTATTTATGAGTAATGTGTATTGTGCATGTATTATAAAGAGAAATTACAGATAGCTGATATTCCTTCCTATAACACATGAATGATTAAATATATTTAGACAATCAGATAGCTAATTGTTTATGAACAACATGCATTAATCATGGTGGTAATTTCACAGAATAAACCAGAAATCATTCAAACAAGAACATAGGCTCTAAGAGTTAGAACGATCTCACAGTTAATGGACAAACTGGAAAAACAAAATAGTTCATCTTTAACCAATCCACAGCATAGCATTTGAACGTCCCACCAAACTTTCTCCTACAGGAAAAAAATAATTCTTTATTGCAAAAACAGGTAGTTCTTCTTACAATATCTCTTTACATGCTTAACTAGAAAAAATCCCTTTGTTCTTCTAAGTCTCCTATATTTATACAAAAATCATGAGACTGTTGGGCTTCCCACAAATAACCCATGGGCTCCACAACTCTTCGCCTCCCAATATCTCACTTACATCAAGTGTTTACAAAATTGTGACATATTACACAAGTGAATGGTCATTCACAAGGAGGGCCCCACTTGGGTATTCAGAAATTTTTTCCACGCAAAAGCCTCAGAGGCGATGCCTTCAAATGCACAAGGTTCCAAAAATTGAATGTTTATCTCAAACTTCGTAGCTTGGTTCTTGATGGCCTCAATTCTAGCCGCACTCAAATGCAACTGATCCTCCAATAGCTGCACACTGATGGCGGAATGATCTACTTCACTCCTTAAGACCTGGTGGTCGAGGGCCTTAATGTGCTATATTTTTTCTTCCTCCTCTTGATACCTCTTTTGTAAAATCTCCACAAATGAGTTGTGGTCTGGAAAAACATCTAGCCTTTGCTCATCTTCTACTTGGCATCGGTTATAGGTAATCAGGAGCCTTCTGAAAAATTATGTGCGTGCTCCTTTCATTTTTCTAACAGCCTTTTTGAAATCCTCTGCTGTGTTTATAGAAAACTCTAATAAGTCGTAATCCTGCTTAAGGGCCTATCGATCCTTCGAGGGCATCTCTACAGGAGTTTCTTCATTATTTTCCAGCCTTTCCATTCTTGCTATCAGGACGTCCTACGATCTATCAACAAAATAAGAGGAAGTCTCCAGAATTTCCTCTAGACGGCCGTCTATTTGCAAAACTTTGCATCTCTCTTCTTCTATGGCAGTATGCAGGTGAAGCATCTTGGCCTTTTGTGCTAGCACATGTTCCTTGAAAGGTTGGAGTTCAACCTACTGCTCTTTTGCTTCTTCTAAAGCGGTTGCTAGAGAAGAAATCTGCTCTCGAAGTTTCATCTCTTGTTCTTGAGCTTGCTTCTCATTTGCCTCCAAGGTGGTCTTTTGCAGCTCTAAGTCTTCTATATTTCCCAGAAGCTATTCCTTTTCAACCCTTAGCTCCTAATACTCTTGCTGCACTCTCTCTAGACACTCTTGTGTAGTTTCCATAGACCTCCTTTCTGCTTGAAGAACTTGCAGTTCATCCTTTGAAGACCTCATCTCCTTTTGCATGTCCTCATATTTTCTCTTTAGCTTACTATTTTCTTCTCTCTCCTTTCTTAATGTGTCTTTCAGTTGAGCAGAAGACTTCTTGGATTGCTCCAAATATGTCATGATTTTTTCTACATTATCCTTCGAAGCGTGGATCAATGCAGCTCCTGCTCTAATGGTAAATCTGGGATCTCGGTATGTCCCATATACAACTGTTGTATCCGTTATCATCTTCCCGGATAGACCTCCTATTGCAACCTTCTTTTCAGTTCTCTTTACTATCCTCTTGGTTTCCTTGTCATAGAAAATAGTATTAAAATCAGGGATTTCTTCCCCTACCTTCTGTATGAAAGGGACCAGTTTAAGTGTGGGGACCATAGAATGTCCAGATATGCTGACAGCCGGTACTTCTGGGTCCTGAACCTTGGGGTTCTCCATGTCCTAGGTCTGAATGTCAGCTGCGTCAGAGGCTAACTGTTCTGTCGTTGACTGGGTCAGCTTCATCCTCTCTACTTCTTGTTTCTGAAGCTCCTCATCAAGCTTCCTTTTCCTTTCTTCTTCTTCATTTCTCGCATCTTCCTCTGCCCTTTTGGCTGCCTCTTGGGCAGCTCTTCTTTTTTCTTCCTCTTCTCCTTGCAGCCACCCTGCAACCTCTTGGGCCAACCTTTGGGCTTCTTCATTTCTTTTCCTGGCTTCTTCATCGGCTTTCGCTTTTTCATCCTGCCCTTTCCCACCTTTGGTGGTGATATTATTTTTGAACCTTCTCCTAAAGGCTATTATGTTCAATGCACTGTGGAAGACAGACTCTTCTCTATCCCAATGGTGAGTGTATTCGAAATGGACGTTGTTCTCTTTGCAGTGTTCAGCCACTTTGTTGTGGGAGTCATTTCTATGGAAGGGCATCTCACCAAAATGAAACCTTTCCAACTCTTCTACAAACTCATCTGCTTTCTTCACTCTGGTAAACTTATAACTTCCTAACTTGAAAGGCAAAGGGGGATAGGCAGCCTTCTTATGTTCAAACAAAAAGCTTCCTATGCCATCCAGGAATACTTTCCTGACCACCTCTTTATGAATGATGTAGTCTGTGGCATATTTGGGTAGTAGGGAGGGTGCTCTGGAGCCTCCAAACATTCTGAAGTAGAGGCCATCCTCAGTCAGGAAATAATCTGCATATTCTTCGATTACCTGCAATTCCTCTTCCGACATGCAGTCACATTCTTTCAGGAAAATGAGAGTATACAAAGGCATGATGAAATGTTCATAGACCTCCCGGTAGTGACTATGGTATTTGTGCGCCCATAGTGGCTTGTATGCAGAATAGACAGGCATCCTCTCCCTATCCCAGATGCACCTTAGGCCGGGGAAAGGTTGATTGCACAGTATACAATCAACGAGTATGGAACTCATGTAAAATTCAGGCCTCTTTTGGGACACTCCTCCCAAAGCTGAGGCCATACAGGCTGAAAGACTATTTGACACTATGTTATCCCAGTTGAAGATGGTCCCTTGTGTTGCAACATAAAAGATAATGGGCATCCACTCTAATTTGAAGCTCTTGCCATGAGCTCTTCCAAAAATCATGTTAAGCATTAAGACGATGAACCTATACGGGGCCCTTAAGCTTGCTGTGTCATATTCTACCATTGGCCTGGTTCTAAAATTTCTTCCAGAAAACAACATTCTTTTAAGGGTCTCAACAAGGTCCATTCTAATGTTTCTCAGCCAATCATCAGACAAAAACTCTTGTGCTTCTGGAAGGTGGTAGGACAGGGCTATATATCCTAGGCTATAGGCAGCATAGCCTTGTTTGTCAACATTTTCCATGATCATAGTGGTTACATCTTCCCAGGGAAGAATCCAACCATTCACTTTAGAGCATGGGAAGAGCTCTGGTCTTGTGGCAATCTTCATTAGTGAAGATCTCTCTATATTGGCGTCTATGCCTTCTTCCTCCAAGCCCATATTAGGCACCTCTCGCCGTGTGATCAACATGTATATCTCTCCCCATTGGTACTCAGGCTCTACACTAGTTATACACTTGGTGTCCTCATAAATATACTCGATTTTAGTGACAACTTCCATGTCGGGATCCTCCTCGACCATAGGGTCCTTCTTCTTTTGCCTCTTCGACATTTTGAGTTCAAAATTTTCCTGTCATACATGAAATTATAATCATTAAGCCGTTTCCAGATAAGTTGCAAACATTGAGACAACAATGTGCAGTATTTCACTTCATCTATGTTTAACATGATAGAAATTAGTTAAATGAAGCAAATATTTGCAAGCTAACACCGCTGTCTACTACCAAAATAGTTCTATCAACAAATCTCGAGTGGGGAAACAAAATCTACATTAAAGTGAAGAAAACTTGGGGTCTCTGTGGACACCATGATCATCGCACTGTGTTGGAAAATGAGGAGCTTATGTAAGTTTTCAATGGTATGTTTTCAGGAAAGACACTGTCTATGCAAATCTATGGTCAATAATATGTTGTGCGGTGCTATATAACCCCCGACCAGCTCGGTCTCGAAACCTGACCGCGAATCAAGTCGCTTGAAACAGCGTGGCGAAATGCGGATGTGGTTTAAAGGACACGGGAAACGTAAGAGGGGGAAACCAGTCCAAGCACCATAGGAAGGCCATAGAAAACCCATCCCCCAGTGACCTATCATCAAACGGGGCAAATTGGCGCAGACAGCATAATGACCTCCTGCACCAATCTCCCCAACCACTAAGCATAGGGTCGAAAACATACAGCCGCGGAGTAAAACACCCTATGGGAAACAAGACTCACCACTGATAGTTACGCTACAAGCCCCCATTATATATGCAAGTAAATAACGGGGTCAAGGGAAAATGGCCGTGGAAAAAACCTAACCGTGAACCAAAATCAAAATGCTCGATAGAACGGAATGGGTAAAGCGAACAAGATCCTACCTGGCAGTGCCGTGTGACCGGCGAGAAGAGGACTATCAAGCTTCCACGGTTGAGCCACTTGGGAACGTGGGTACGCTGAAAATGGGGGTCCTTGCAAGCTTGAGCGAATGACAGTGCACGATAGTCGAAAATAACAATAGAATAACCCACATGCCCGACCCCATATATATGGTCAACCATGGGCGGCGGGAAAAAATTGGACGGCGGAAACAAAAGGGTTGGAGGTCGCAGGAATATTTCTTTCCGTAACGTCGAGTGGCAAAACCACTAAGCTAACCGCTGAGATAACTGGGAGAAAATAATAACACGTCGGATCTTATGAGAATAAAAATCGGAGCGATAGCGGAATAGGGAGCCGCAACGGCGGAGCCATAAAGGACATCACGCCCTGCTATGTAAGGTCTGAATCAGAAGTGAAAACAACTAAAAGATTGGAAAGGTAGTTCTTTCTGTGGTCGCAATGGCGGAAACCCAAAACCCAAGGATCGACGAAACAACAAAGCGGAGCTTGAAAGGTCAATACAATAATCAGGGGGCTTTGTAGTTTGCTGTCCGCAACTGCGAAGAAAGTAGTAATAAAATGTTCCGATGTGAAAACCAAAAGTTAGCCGATTGAGACAAATGCGTCGGAGACAAATATCAAGGCTGGAGCTTATTATTTCTCCACAACAGCAGGAGTGCAAGGAAAGAATCTTCCGATTCAAACACTTGAAAAACGCACTCAAAGGCAAAAACAAAAGTGGATCATTTCAAGCATTAGAAACAGTCTTTCTGAAAAGTCATTAAATCAAATCAAAGAAGAAAATCAAACCAATCTAAGCAAAAGGAGGGTCCCAAAATTTTTTGAATTTTCGGAAAATGTTGCAGCTGCAACAGTTGGTGACATAGAAATCTAGTTGGAAGATCATGTTGCAAGTATAGGTTCCCATGTGCATGATGATCTTGTAGTAGTTGAAGATGAACCGTGTTCAACCTCATCATTACCACTAGAGATTCATGAGGTCAATCCCTTGATATATGATGAGTAGGATCGCTCTCGACCTTATCCCTTTGAAAGGCCACTCACGATGAGCGAAAGGAAGATCAAGGAGGCCTTACACATTCTCCATGACACACATGCTTCAGTATCATAGTCTTGTTGGAAATTTGCTTCATTGGAGGAGCCAAATCCACTTAAAGCCATGGAGAAGATTCAAAAGACATTGTCTACAATCAAAGGTAACTTTTTGCAATTGCTTTCTAATAGAGATTATTTTCTTGAGCTTGTGGATATGTATCATGGTGCATCTTCGAGGAATGTAGAAGAGGTTGGAAATCTCACTCTTGAGTTGGAAACCACCTAGGATTCTTTGAAGAGTGTTCAATATGCACTTCAAGAATCTAAGATTCAGATTGAGCATCCTCATGAGAAGTTTCCAATATCACATTATTCCTCCTACTCTCACATGGTTGATTGCATTCTTCATTACATGGAGGAACCTCATGAGATAGTGGATCATGAGGTATGTTCTAATTCATATGTGCTTGAGGAGACTATGGATGATCTTAATGAGATCCAAGTACATGTCACTTGCCAAAGCAAAAATGAGTTCTCAAATGAAGAGTCAAAAGAGCTCCTTAGTATGGGACCAACCTTTGTTGGAGTTGATGAATTCACATATTTGGTGGATAATTGTTGCAGAAAGTTGGTTTCCTACTTCATCTTACACTACTACTTCTTTTAGTTTTCATCCAAATGAAGTTTAGGTGAAGGGGTTTTTTTTAATATTTACATAACGAGTGGAGAATAAGAAGTTAAACAAGATGAAGCAAGCTTTGTAAGTTGCAGGGTTTTGAATATGAACGTTTATTTTTTGTTTTTCATGTGCATTTAACAGTTCGGAAACTCTAGAGTGTATTTTATTTAATTTGTTTGTGTCTCGCTTTGTTGGGCAAGGTAAGGCCATTCATGTTGTGTCATATTCTTTGTGCAGTGTGTTTGTCTTCTCTTCGAGTCTGAGAAAATGGAATGAATTGCATCTAGGTTTTTGTTTATGTCATCTATTCCTTCTAATGGGGATATTGGAGTCATATGTTATGAGGATTTCTACTGTTTTGCATATCATGTGCATGTTGATACCAGAGTATCTTGCTGCATATTTTTTTTTTATAAACTGTTAATTGGTTTGGCTTCTTGTGTTATTTACTTGCAAGCTTCCATGGGCTCTCTCTTATCTTATCTTCATTTGGGAAACTCAAGAGATCAAAGATTAGTGTTATTTTAATTCATTTTTTCAGTTTTCAATTTTGAACAAATTTTTCATTTATTTGGTTTGACATGCAGAAAAGTAGGACTTAAACATTCATTTGGTTTCTTTCTTCGTTTCGGGATAGAATTCAAAAATATGGTAAGAACGAACTTTGATCCCAAAACAAGGTCCACAACTGAGCCTGCTATTGAATGGAGTTAGGTCCACAACTGAGCCTGCTACTGAACAGAGTTAGG